>JAJJMB010011095.1:2942378-3055966 GCA_023531105.1 Papaver atlanticum
TTAACTTTTGACATATACGGGACAATCATAGTTCACGGACGCAAACAAACATATCCCATAACAATTTTTGCAATATATAAAACCAATAAAGATTAATCCTGCAAAATCATCTTCCAAATAAACTTTTGATTTTAAATAAATAAATCTAAAAACATTGCAAGATAAAAATCGTTGGCAATAGCTATGTGTACTCACAATAATTGCTATTCCAAACCCTAGTTATCCTTCTTAAAACACAAGAATAAATTCTCATACGAAGTTTCCTAGATAAAATAAAATAACAAGAGATAAAGACTTTAATCATCACCTTCATCATCGGAAACCATCCAAGAGGCTTGAATCCTATCCATATCTTCCTGGATCTCCGGAAACTTAGTGGCAATCACAAGTAATTGTTCTTGCACGCATTTTACCTTGGAATTGATCTTACAAACACCCTTGTGAATTTGATGAAGAAGACTCAAGGTGGTAGGATCATAAGAACTGTCAAGGGAATCATATCTTTGCCATTTGTAAGCATTCTCCTTCATACGTTTGAAAGTACAAGAACGAACAAGTTTGGGAGTTCCAATGGAATTGATAACATCTTGTTGGATGACATCATTGAGAGTATTTGAAGAATGATGAATCCACAAATATCAAGACTTTGAGAACCCAATTCAAGGAAATAGACTAACTCCGTAAACTCACGACTCCGCCGAGAATTCTCAATTGTGGAGCGACAAAGATTAGATATACCAAGTTTTCTGAAAGACATCAAAGCAAGACTAAGATAATTAGTGGGAAATTTCCCTTCAAAACAATTAACACTCTTGCCACAAATACCATTAGAAATGGTTTCATAAGATGGTCTTTCTGATCCCTTGGTCTAGGAAGGCGAAAATTACCAAAAGGAATTTTGGTAATCCTTGAAATCAACTCTCTATTAACAAGAATCCTATCTCTATTTATCATGGTCTTCAAGTCCATGTCATCAAGATCAACATCATGGATGTTAGCATAGAAGATTCTTGTGAGAGTGTCAAAACCTTCACCAAGATCATTAAAGATGTTTCTGTTAGAGCACTGCTCGGTCGAACTCGCAAGCGTTGCTATCTCAAGCTTGTTTGTCAAGTTTAGTGATCAAAACTATAGTAATGTCTCGGACTAGGATAGATTGTATGGTTGAGTTTTAGACTTCACGACTGTTTTGGGGTAAAAACTGATTCTGCTGGAAATGGTAAATTTAGGTGTGCCGCCGAGAAACTAATCTAAACCCTAAACAAATGCACTGCACGGGAGTACTTTAGATTCGAGAGATCAATCTGTACAATCCTGGCCTAAACCAAGAAATGGTCGTTCCAGTCTTGCTTCAATCATAAATGAAGGAGAAGGGTTAACCTTAGGGAGGGAAGCGAAGAAGGTGTTTGAGATCAGAATGGTTAACTCTGAAGTTGTGGCTGTTTATGACTTGTATCAGAATGTAGAACTTGCTTGCGGAATGTAAGCTATAAGTTCTTGGTATTTTCTGGATACTTGTGTTGATAACCGTTGTCCTTGTCGAAATAGGTTGAAATACTATTTATACAAGTCATGATTGAGCGCACCCTGATCTCATAGGAAGTGGAGGTAGTTAAGTTAGAGAAGTGAGGATCATGTAAAAGTGGTGACAATCACGTCTCTATCATGAGGGAAGACCGATCAGCCTTACACCCACTACTCCTTTACAACTATCAACCGTCTTCCTTTACTGTCACTTTCTCGTAATGGGCGTGTTGCACGCCGCACGTTGTAAACCGCAAGACCAATACCCCAATAAGCATCCCCCAGTTTGTGACATGTTTGATATCTCGAGTATTTTGTAGAAAAATATACACAGCAAGCTGCTGAGTGGGTCAAGTTGTGAGACTTGTCGCTAAAATAGTACGTAATGCTTTTAGGTCAAATAATAAAATTATTTGTGGAATCGATATTTATAAAACATCGTTTGTAATCGATACATATAAAGCATCGCTTTTAAGCAAGCAGCTCAAAATAATCAATGTTCATGAAGCATCGTTGTGTAAAGCTCGTTTAAGTTAGTCGCGGAGCTTAATATCTTAAAAAGAGCATGACCAACCATTTTCAGGCAGCTGCTAGGAGATATGCACACACGCCAAAGGTAGGTCGATCATTCCTCATGGAAGGGGGATGGCCGGTGGTCACGGCGATATCTTATTGGTCGCTTAAAATAAGATCTAGGACGGTCGATTCGGCTAGCGAAGTTGGACGACCGAGATGATTTACGGAAGTTGCGTATTGCCGTTGATTCAAATTAGGGCTTTAAAAGATGTGTGGCCAACCTACTTTGGGCTAATCAATTTGAGACGCTAGTTGCTAGCTTGAGCAAGTCGAATTGTCAGGGCTGCAGGCAGGCCGCTGGCGAGCATGCTGGTACTTCATTGGCCGGCTAAAATTGGATCTGGGCCAGTCGACTTGGCTAGCCAAGTTGGATGGCCAAGATCATTTTGCGACAATAATATGCTGTCACTAATATCAATTAGGATTTTGAATGTTGCGCGGCCAACCTTCTTTGGGATATTCGATTTGATGTGCTGCCTGTAGGTCGGGAGAGCTCGATCGGCCAGGGCTGAAGGCTGGTCGCCGATGAGTATACCGGCAACTCATTGGCCGCTCGAAACAAGATCTAAGGCATCCAACTAGGCTGGTTAAGTTGGATGGCCGTGATGAATTTGATACTATCACGGTCGGTCTTAGTTCGTTAAACCCTTTTTCAATGGCGCGACTAGCCTACTTATGGCTAGCGATCGGGAATGTTGCTGGCGGGCTAGGAGAATTCCAATTGGTTGGAATAGTAGTGGGCCCGCCGATGAATACCATGGAGCTTGTTTGGTCACGCTGGGAGGAGGCCAAGCTCGTTAAATTAGCCGGAAAAATCTTGCGGTCGTGATTGTTTTAAGACTGACATGGGCAGCCTATATTCGATTTCTTAAGGAATTAGGTGTGTCGACCAGCCAACTTCCAACTTTTATTAAAAGTGTGGGTTGCGCATTTAGAGCGATTTGATTGGTCGATGGGAAAGATGGGCCGGCATGCACCAATGTGGGAATGGCCGGCCAATGGTATGGTGGCGCCAGCTAGGGAAAACCAGCCAGCGAAGTGGCGCGGCCGCGTCCCTTTTGTTGCTGCCTTTATTTGCCTCAGTTCCTTCTTGTTTTCCAATTCTTAATATGATTTTGCTCCTACTGGCTCCATGATGGATTAATTTCCTAGTTTGCCTAGGTTTGGTCTCGACCAATAGGGTTCGAGATATTGCGCGGGCCGTAAAAACCTAATTTTTGCAAATTGATAAAATTAGGTTAGGAAAATTGAATTTTGTGAGCTGCCACAAAATCAATTAATTTTGGTGAATTTTGCGCATTAATACAAAATCACTAATTTTATCTCAGAGGGCAGCATGGCTTTGTGTGCCTCTGATTGAGTACTTCTACGCACGTCTTAATCCTGACATTTCGGGAAATTCATGCTACTCAGCTACGAGCGAACATTAATTGTCATGTCATGTCAACATCAAGAGTTCGGCTGGGGAACATGGCATATAATAGATACTCAACAGGCTCCGGCATTAGTGAGTAATGCAGCTAGGAGATTAAATACTCATTAGTCTCTATACTAGTGAACAATTCATCTAGGATCTTGAGTTTCAATATAATATGAAGAGAGACATAGGCACTCATCAGATTTCGATATATTCTTCAAGTTCCTTGCGGAATATAGACATATCAAGGTCTACTACTTCTGATGCCGGGTCAGGTAGACAGACTTTTACAGTTTTCGCCATATACTAAAAACCACCATCAACATTAAGTCCCCTACTTACCACGTAACAGTGACATTGTTGCGGGGTAAGCACTAGATGGTGACAGACGGAAAAAAAAACTAATAAGATGAAGTAGATAGATGTTACCAAGAAAATTCTAATCGGCCTTCAGCAGCGGGACCGCGCGGCCAGTGGCCTTCGTAGTAGCGTGGTTCTAGCTCAGCTAGAAATCAAGACTTATAGTTTTGGCAACTAAACTTGACAACAAGCTTGAGATAGCAACGCTTGCGAGTTCGACTGAGCAGTGCTCTAACAATATATGATGAAAATCATAACTAAATGCTTTTTAGTTTTTCAGACCAGGGATCACCTTGGGTATCAAGGAATATCTTTGAACAATAAATGATAGGAGTTATGTACATGTTCAAATATGTCGACATCTTGGAAACTTTTCAACTTGAAACACCCAATACCCTAATTCACACACACCATGAAGAAATATGTGAACCATGGTTATTGGTTTTGTACATGGAACAGATTAAACTATCACTCCAAAATATGTTGTGACCGGTTATAACATGATTCCCAACACAGGCCGTAATCGGTTACACCTTGCTCACAAAGGTAGCTTGTGATCGGTTACACTAACTTCCCAATTCATCTTGTGACCGGTTGTACCTTGGTTCCCAAAGTAACTTATGATCGGTTACAACTTGCATTCTAATATAACTTGTGATCCGTTACAACTAGATTTATAATGAAGCTCATGACCAATTGCAACAAACTATATTATATAGGCTATGACTGGTTATACCATAAATCTCAACAAGTTAAGATAGGTTCTACCAAAGTCATCTTCCATTGGTCATCCAAAAGATATTCAAAGAATAGCAAGACCAATGATTTCCCTTTCGATTATGAAAACAAGTTCATACATCTACTTCCTTAAACTGATCATGTAAAAATACATAGTTTTCTAGGATGAAATCATGCCTATATAATGTACACATAATCAAATAATATATATAATAGATTATGTCGATGTCGTATTTACGAAGTTCCAAGCGTTTATACTTCGTAATATGTTTACTTGACACTTTGATCATACTACTATGACCAAGTCACATCACTAGAGTATTAAATATAATATTTACATCTTCGCATGTGATATTTTCAATATAGCACGACTTGAAATATACGTTAGGAATGGAAACAAGATCAAGTCAATATTACTAACCTCAAGTGGAAGGATGATGTCATCATTATAGTCGTTACTTCTTCTCATTTTCAGGTCTTCTGAGTAATACTTGTATGTCTCAACATTCCTAGACTTTCTAGTCTAACTTAAACGAAGTTGACTCTAGTATTTAATCAAGCGACTCTAGATGAGTTTTGATACTAAAATATGACAACCAACCTTGACATACCAACGCTTGGTGGGTTCAACCGACCTATGCCCTAATAGTAACTTTTTATGCATTCGAGATAATGACCAAGAATCTCTATATCCTTGTACAACTCATCAAGTTACTTTTTCAAACTTTCATTCTCTTTACGAAGATCACATTCAAGTGCCTTTGGATCTGGAGTTACTTTCGTATCCTTTTCAGGAGTGCATTCAACAATTGCAGTGAAAGCTTTGTTCTCTTGATCCTTGGTTACAATTAGAGATACCACCATCATTCTTATCTCTATTCTCTACACATTTCTGTGATTTTAGAGAAGGAGAAGATGCATCTTTAGAAAGTCTCATTTTCTTTTGTCTTAACAACTTTCTAAATTGTCGTGCAGTCCTATCGACACAACAATCCTCAGTTTGTGTTTCACAAGAATTTTCTGCCAAAGAACTAGTCTTAGCCAAACCTTTAAGGGTAATATCCACTTCATTCTTGGATTGGTATTCAAGGTCAAAGATCTTTAATTTACCAACTAGAGCGCTTCTAGATAGTGTGAAAAGATCATTTGCTTCCATGATGGCATGCTTCTTAGATTCGTATCTTGGTGGTACAGACCTTAGAGTTTTACACACAATATCCTTATCTGAAATTGTTTTTCCTAAAGCGTAAGAGGCATTCACTATTTCAGAAAGTTTTTGGTCAAACTCATCAAAGGTATCTTCTTCATCCATACGAAGGTTTTACCATTTATAAGATAGTTTGAAGCCTAGTTTCCTTTTTAGAGGCATTCCCTTCAAATATGACATTAAGAATATCCCAAGCCTCTTTTGAATTTTTACACGTGGTTACATGATGATAGAGGTCTGGAGATAAAGAATGGATAATGGCATTTATTCCTTCAGAATTTTGTTTAGAAAGTAATTTTTCCTCATTGTTGAACTCCACAACTTCCTTTAGTCTAAACTCAGTAGTTGAGTTGTTGACAAGTACTTTTGGGTGTTCATATCCAACAACAACTAAAAACCAAGTGTTAAAGTCACGAGATTGAAAGAAAGGTTGCATTGCCATTTTCCACCACAGATAGTTTGTGCCATCAAATCTTTGCGGTATGCTAACTGAATCAGCCATTGGATTAAAATCTTGTAGATTGGATCACGCCAAACACTGATTGTTAGATCTTTTCGTGTTTTCCTGCTCTGATACCAATTGAAATGACGAGGGTACCCAAGTACACCAAATCTTGTCGTTTGATCACAATCTATTCAAGACCCACCGTGTATAAACCTCTTTAAGCAACAATCACTAAAGTAATATTTCAACAAGGTGTCCACTTGGAAAGGGTTAGTCCGTACTGTCCTAAACAATGTGAGAAATTAAATCCAAGTGGTGAATCACAATACACCCTGTGTGATCATCTATGGATACAAGATCGAGATAATACAACAAGATGTTCACTTTATAATAGTTAAGGTACAAGACCGAAACACTATAGGATCAATATCAAGTGCCTAGTTAACGTACAAGTGCAAATACTCTAATTATAATATAATGCGAAATAAAGTAAAGCACACACCCGAATTTTGTTGACGGGGAAAACTACAATCTTGTAGAAAAACCACGGGACCTAGTCCAGATTGAATCAATGAATTAAGACGCTATAAAAAGTAAACCTGCAACTTTGTGTAGACAAGACTAAGCAATCTAGAATCCTAGTTACTCATCTTCAGAAGTATTCTTGTTTGGATAACATCTAGCAGAACCTAAGTTTTCAATAGATATTAGAATACTAGATATCCTAGCAGAACAGATGTTCTCTTTAAGACAAAATCTAGTAGATCTTCTTAATGGTTCACAATAACTTCTGCTACCAATCTTTCAACTGGTAAGACAAGATTCCTTTGGATTGTATTCCAAACAGTAAAAGATCAAAACTATTTGGTAACCAAACTCATTTTCCAATCACAATACCAAAATATATGATAAAAGCACAGTTACAGATATTTTATTTTTAAGATATGTTACCAGATCTGAATCTCTTAGGTTAAAAGATCAAACAAGATAATGATTACCGAAATAATCAATCTTGATTACAAGGTTTATGATAAAATCACAAACAACTTGTATATCTCAAAAGGTTTATGTTTATCGAAATAAGCAACCTTTTAATCCTGTAAAATCAAGTCACAGAAAGTTACACCAAGATCAAAGCACAAGAACAAAGTCTTCAAATCTTCAAAGTCTTCAATCTTCAGAGTAACAACCTGCAAAAAGAAACTTGATTCCTTATTGATTTGTCGCAAAAAACGGAGTCTGTTAACAATGGAAAATCAATGAATCTATCTTACATATCTAGAATAACTTAGATCCGTAGAAACGTTAAATCTTTGATCTAGTTTGAGTGTCCTTATATCAAAAAAGAAGGATCATGGGATAAACAAACTAGGTGCAATCAAAGATTCAATAACCGTTAGTCAATCAAATCAATAATCGAAAACTAAAATAACAATGGAATTATCTAGTTTCCCACCAACGGTACTCGTAGAGCTTATTGATCCCACAAAAGTCTTTAAACGAGCGGTTGTAAGAGATTTCGCTTAATTAGGGTACTTTCCTCTCCGGATAAACGACTCCACCAGAAAAAACAAAAAATTAAGTTTGCTTGGCTCTTAGGATAGTTTGCAAGATATGCAAACTAAAGTATTTATAGACCAAGGTTGTTTGGACAACAAGGAAATTCCAAAACCGAAAATATTCTCAAGATATGCAATAAAGTACCTAATTTCGGTTTTCCTATTTCCAATTAATGTTAACCAATATTTTCGAAATCTCTCATAGAAAATTCCTATTATTAGTATAAAACATTTACTAATAAACATTTTCTAGAGTATATGCTTTAAATGTTGGAATTGAAAGCATATAAAATTTAAAATCATAATTAAATGTTTTTCAATATTTCGGTATGGGATCACCTTGAGTATCTAAGAATATCTTTGAATAATTAATGATAGGAGTTATATACATGTTCAAATGATGTCGACATCTAGAAGTTTCTCTTAGCAAACCCTAATTCCAAAGTCACACAAGTCATGAAGAAATATGTGAATATTGGAAACTCGGTTTTGCTTCTTGGGATCGGTTCTACCATGACTCACAATGTAAGTTGTGACCAGTTATACCATGCTCCACAAGATAGGTTGTGACCGGTTACACTATGTTTCCCAAAGGTAGCTTGTGATCGGTTATACCTTACTTCCCAAGTTAGCTTGTGATCGGTTACACCTTTCTTCCCTAAGTATCTTTTGACCGATTACAACTAACTTCCCAATATTGTAGCTTGTGACCGGTTACACCTTGCTTCACAAAGTAGCTTGTGACCGATTACACTTGGTACACACTATAGGATATGACCGGTTATACCTCAGATCTCAACAAGAGTTAAGATAGGTTCTACCTTGTCATCTTGTATCGGTCATCCAAAAGATATTCAATAAAGAAACGGACCAATCATGATTTCCTTTTGATTACGAAACAAGTTCGTATATGTACTTCCTTTAAATAAATGTTATAAAACATTGTTTCCAAGGATGAAATCAACACCTATAGCTTACACATAATCAAATAACTAAATACAAATATTATGTGAATGTCGTATTTATGAAGTTTCAAAAGATAAGCGTTTATACTTCGTAATATATTTCCTTGACACTTTGATCATAATGATATGACCAAGTCTAATCACTATAGTATTTATATATATACAGCTTCGCATGTTATGTTTTCAATATAATACAACTTGAAAGATAATTTAGGAATGGAAACAAGTCAAGTCAGTATTACTAACCTCAAGTGGAAGGATGGTGTCTTCGTTACTGTCGTTAATTCTTCTCATTCTTCAGGTCTTCAGAGTAATACTTGTACGTCTCAACATACCCCGACTTTCTAGTCTAACCTAAACGAAGTTGACTATAGTATTTAATCAAGCGAATCTAATAAGTTTTGATACTAAAATATGACAACCAACCAACGCTTGTTGAGTTCAACCAAGCTATGCTCTAATATAATCAATCACAGGATTCATTGAATTGTTTCAGTAAAAAGAGTGAAAAATGTAGGACTATTTGTAGTGCCACTTTAACGTGTGTTCTCATCTTCCTAAGTCAAAATTACCTCAAATGATTGAATTACATGTTTTCACTTATAAGCTGTGAATGCTTGATTATTATTAGGGGAAACCAATAATCAAGCATGTTAAACTAAATCACTCATCTACACAACTACATCTACAATGTATTAGAACAAAAATGCATGTATAAATTTAGTGGTATAGGAAACTTACCCTTAATTGTTGCTTTCCAAATCATCTTGACACCATAATTGACCACCCGCAACCACACAAAAACCATGTCATCAATCAAAGGGTAAACCAACAATCTCACAAGATTAAGTCATTACTTACATTACAATATCAAATCGAATTTCAACAATTGAAATGTAAACACATAATCAATCCCATACTAATTACATAATCAAATCCCATATTATTAAGTCATTACATCCAGATCATAATGTTTTTTTCTCGATACTAACAAAAACATTGATCGATTCACACAAATGTAACATTTTTAATATAAGTAGATCAGAAAAAGAAGGTTGAAATTTGAATACGGGATGAGATGAAAACCAAATCACAAATCTAAAATCTATAAATAAAATCGATCTAAACAAAAAAAAATAAAAAATCAATAAAACTTTAAGAGAATCTAGTTCATCCAATGAAAAAAAATCAGAACTTCTCCTCTTTTCACCTCTCTTTTTCTCTGTCTTCAAAAATAGTCACGACATAACTCAATTTTTTTTTAAAAATGAGTCTGTTAGAATTTTTTACCGAAAAAATGGTTCCGTTTGTGGGTTTTTGGGTGAATGAAACTGAAAATATTGGTTTGACTGTAGTTTTCACATTTACTACAGTTAAAAAATGGGTTTGACTGTAGTATTAATTTGATGACCGGAGAAAGAAGCATAATTGTCTAGGAAGACTGTTTTGAGGCATACTTAAAAAATTTGAGGAATACAAAATGATTACCCTAACTAGTGAAGGTTGATATGGGGTGTCTAAGGCTAGTTAAATTACTTAGATGACCTTGGTTAATTAATTAATTTACTCTTCTAATTTTTATTTTTATTATTTATTATTTAATTTGTTATTTTTTTATTTTCTTATAATAAATTTTTTAAAAATTATCTTTTTTTTTTTAATTTTTTTTTTAGGTTTTTAATTATGAAGGTTTTGTAAATTTAGATAAATTAATCTTCTTTTTTTCAAAAAATTAAAAAAAATAATAAATTAAAAAAGTATTGAAAAAATCTATAATTTTTCTTTTAAAAAAATATAAATTTATAATGATAAGGGCATTATTGTCATTATAAAATGTGATGATAAGGGGTTATTAGTTTTACTATCCAAGTGCATGCGTTTCGTATTCATTAAGTATGCCTCAGAAAACTTGAATATTCCTCAAAACAGTCTTCTTGTCTAGAGTCTCCCCTGTGGGTTATGAACTATATAGTCCAGACAAGTATTGGGCAGAATGATGTTTTGGGGACTACTCAAAAAAGGTGGGGGACTACTCTTCTATTTTGGGGTGGATATTTGAAGTAAATTTGAGCAACCCCTTAACTTAGTTTTTTTCTAATACCAAACTTGCCCTTGGTGATTAAATTAGTTAGTGTAATGATTAATTAGTGTTAGTGTAATGATTGATTAGTGAGGTTAGATTAATTAGCTGAGTGTTTTTACAAGAATAATTTTTGAGAAGAAGAGGGTTTTTTTTTTTTTTTTAAGATGGTTGATTTCGAAATGAGGGTTTTGGGTACTTAGGTATACTTCAAATTTAGTTAATGTTGATTGAATTGACAAAAACTTTCAAAAAAATGAGAAATTTATAAACTGATTTCGACCATGAAAATGAAGTTCGGCTACGACATCTGAAGAACAGGTAGCCGAACTCATCTGCAAGTGTAGTTCGGCTAATGGTTCTGAAGACATAAGTAGCCGAACTCAGCTTTAATGGAGTTTTTGCTTTCAGAGAAAAGTTCGGCTAGGAAAAAGAAAGTTGCGACGTAACCGAACTAAAAGTTCGGCTGAGAATTTTTTTCTCGACGTAACCGAACACAATATATAGGTTTTCAGAAAAAAGTTCGGTTAGTAGAAAAAAATTGCGACAAAACCAAACTAAAAATTCGGCTAGGAAAAAAACGAAAAAAAGTTGCGAAGTAACCGAACTAAAAGTTCGACTGGGATTTTTTTTTTGCTAGGTAACCGAACTTTTTTCTGAAAGAAAAAACTCCATTAAAGCTGAGTTCGGCTAGTTCGACAAACTGTTTCACATAATTCCTAGCCGAACTTCTCTCTGCAACTTTCATTTTCAACTCATTTTGATGATTACTTCTCATTTCTTCAACCAAAAACGAATGACAAGTAATGGGTTTGTGAGAATATCTTCGTTAATGATTTAAATTAAGCTATATACATGGAGGTGGTGGTGGTAGGTGATGGGCGGTGGTGGTGGGCGGCGGTGGTGGGAGGAGGTGGTGGTTATATATATATAGGTGATTATTAGGTTGGTTTTAAATTAAATTAGGTTAAGGGTAGGTTAGTCATTTCCACACTTTAGGACACCCCTTATAAGTATAGGGTGGACATTCATATAACAAAGTAGTCCCCCACCTTTTTTGGGTAGTCCCCAAAATATCATTCATTGGGCAAATCTGTCTGATGAATAAGCCCAGTCGAAGTTTTGTGATATTGGTATGTGCAATGTGCAAGTGCACCTTCAACCCAAGGCAACTTGTTTCTTTTGTGTGCGAAAAGTGCGATTCCGTTCCTCCGTCCCTTGTTTCTGTTTGTTTTCCAATCGATAAATTCATAAATCAATCAAATTTCAGGAGGGAAATCTTGAGATAGGGGTAATTAAAAGAGAAGGATCATGGGAAGACCTCCAAACGTTGGACCCGGCCCATCCTTTCGATTTACAGCGAATGAGGTATGCTCACTAGATGTCTTGATTTCTAATTTAGACTTACGAATCTAAAAAATCTATGAAACATTTTCTTAAATTAGTTTATATATTTGAATTCTGGAGTGTTTACATTCGCAAAATACTCAAATTGTTCGAACCCATGGGGAAGTTACTTTTAGGGTTTTAAGATATTATTGTGCTGATTGCTTTAGATTCTTTAGTGTTTCTGTTATATATTTCAATCAGATATATGAAACTGAAATGATTAGGTCAAGATACAATTCACCATATTGATACATGGCTTTGTATAAAGAAAGAGCAACCTTGGTACTGCATGGAGCTATGAGTGATGAGTCAGTTTCGGGTAAATTGAATTTTGAGCCTGAAAAGCTTGTTAGAGACTAGAACCAGTGTGTGATAAGGAGGTGTATTTTTAGAATATCTAAACAGTGTACACAAAATAATAACATACTTGATGGGAATTGACACACTAACTTTACTGATTTGTAAGATTAAACTTGTGGCTACCATGGGTGCTGGTAATTGTACCTCTTTCATGCGCCAAGTTGTGGATTGCTCAGTTACTGTTATTTCAATGTATGCTTTATCTCTCCAAGCATTTCATGTGACAGTCTTTGTTTGTTTGTGAATTTAGTTTACATGCATTAGAAAAAGAAGAAGAATGAGATACTAGCACAGATTAGTCTTAATGTAGTTCGCTTTCTGTACTTGCTCTCCTTGTTAACATGATTTACGTGATCACTTTTCTGTATTTTATGCCACTATCTGTACATTATACTGTGAGTCTCAACAATTGGCTCTAGTTCAACAGTTTGTAATTTGAGTTATGCACCTACAGTTCGATTTGACCATTTAAAACTTAAAATCTATTCTTATTTTGGCCAATTCAGTCCATATCAAAACCATGATCAGGTGTCAAGGTCATTACAATGTCATATTCTTATCTAGCTTTACATATCCTTTTATCGATTCTATGTCGCAGACAGGTTATGTTTTGATCATACTTAATGTTCTCTAGTCTTAATTATACTGTTTGATGTTGGCTAATTCTTTAAGGTGGCGGAAATGGAGGCTTGTTTACAAAAAGCTAATTTTATAATACCAAGCTTGGAAGTTATTCGCTCCATTGCAGAGAAGTTTAGGTTTGTATCTGGAGGGAGCTTCCTTCCTTCTATGACACTATCTAGTTTTGCTTCACCAAAAGAATCATATGAAGGGTGTTAAAAATATTGTGTTTGGTTTGTAGTGCATCTGCAGAGCGATCAGGAAAGATGATTGTGCATCAGAAGCAGGTTGCTAACATTACACTAGTCACACTTATCACTTATGCGTAAATTTTTTGAAGTCTCTTCTCATTCTAAGTTTGGTTACAGGTGTTGAATTGGTTCCAAAATAGGAGATATGCACAAAAAGCAAAAACAATGAAGCCTTCCGAGAACTTGAGCGTGACCCCCAAATCCCATGAGGATTTAGTCCCTTTAAGGAATGTGCCTCATATTATGCCTGTTCCTTCAGGTAGTTCTGATAGATATGCTGTTTAGTTTTTTGTGTCACGCTTCTGTCTCTTAAGGAGAGCCATTTTATTAGCATACTTTTTAAGGGCAAGCATACTGCATTCTTGATAGATGGTAGTTAACAGTCTCGACATTCCATCATGTGTTTGTAATGTATAAGATGTGTGTTTCTGTGTTGGTTCTGGTGATGATCCTACATGTCACATTACTAGTCTCGTTACTACTAAGATCACAGAAGTAATTGTTGCATGCATCTATATTTTTTGTGTATCTATTCCTAATGGTTTCACAAAATGCAGGAAGAAGTACTTCAGATAGTAATGCTTTAATGGAGTTTGAAGCCAGATCATCGAGGGATGGTGCATGGTTAGTGCTTTTAGGCCATTAAGCTCCATTTGTCATATTGTTTCATAAAGTAAGGCCTGATATTGGTGGCCAGTACTTTTCTTGTTTGTGTAACTTTATTCTCTCCAATTCCCAGGTATGATGTGGCAGCTTTTATCTCTCATAGGATGTTTGAAACAGGTGATCCGGTAATCCTCCCAAAATACTTGATGCAGTCTCCAAATAGAAATTCCTGTCTTCAATAAATGACACTCCACTCAACAAGTGCCTTCTATTTTGTTTAATGTTTCGTATTTTTTGATCACATATTGAGAGTACTTGAACTTTCATTTCTCCACTTTTTTTTCAGGAAGTTCGAGTCCGATTTGCAGGGTTTGGGGCAGAAGAGGATGAATGGATCAATGTGCGCAAGCATGTGAGACAGCGATCTCTCCCATGTGAAGCATCAGAATGTGTTGCAGTGCTTGCTGGAGATCTAATACTTTGCTTTCAGGTGGTTCTCATACCCAAGAAAGTTCTAACTTTGTAAGAATATGTTAAACATGGTAAGAACTAGTAGTAATGCTCACTCTGGAAGCTTTTCAGGAAGGTAAGGATCAGGCTCTCTACTATGACGCACATGTGCTTGATGCGCAAAGGCGGAGACATGATGTACGAGGATGTCGATGTAGGTTTCTTGTGCGTTATGATCATGATCAGGCCGAGGTTTGAACCCATTTTTTAATGACTTATGTTTGATTTTGTTTTTAAGATGTCATCTTAGAACATGCTTCGGAATCAAATCCTTATTAAGATACTGGCCCCTTCTTACCTAGAAAGTAGAAAGTCACTATTGTCAAGGAATTGCATGTTTCAAGATTTATGTGTGGCCCTTCAGTGAACAGCCCCAAAAATGTTCAGGGAGAAGTTGATTTGTGAGTTATGTCCATAAAGAAGTTTCTTTCATCAGGAGTACGAATTCCTCCAGAAGATAGAAAATTTTCAGAGAATTAATGTTTCCTATTTTATAGTATTAAGTGATTTATGTACTCTAGCTCACTACATTCTTTTTTCCATCATTAGGAAATAGTGCAATTGAGGAAGGTGTGTCGTCGACCAGAAACTGATTACAGATTGAGATTACTCCATAGCGCAAGGGAGTTTGTGCGAGTGGACCCAAAGAGGGAAATGGGGGAGAAAACTACCAGTGCTGTTAACTCTTGTTCAAGGAATTATTCAAATTCTGAACCTGTGAAGTCACACCAGGCGGAAGTGACTGCAGATCGTAAGGTTAAAGAGTCTCCTGTCGGTGTAACTGCTGAAACTATTGGGACAGCAGTGGCAATAAAAGTTGAAACAGGTACTAAATGTAATGACAACATTGGAAATCCTGATAACCAAATGACTTCAGGAGGCGATGCTGTAACAGCATCAGCCACCACTAGTGTCAGGAACAACCCCAACACCGCTACCAATTCTGGCAATAGTGAGAATGATAAAACAGCATCGGCCAACACTAGTGCCAGCAACAACCCCAACACAATTACCACTTCTGGCAATAGTGAAAATGATGAAATGGCAGTGGCCACCATTAGTGCCAGCAGCAACCCCAACACGGTTACCACTTCTGGCAATGATTAAATGGGGCAAGAAAAATAAACAGATATCATTGTGAGGTGGAGTTATCCTTCCAGAAGAAGTTATTCGGCATTGAAATGGTGTTATGTGATCTTTATGTAGAATTGCATCTGTATAAGGGTCTTTTTCTTCTTGTGGGTGTGTTGATCTTGTAACCTAATTCGGAACCTTAGATGAAACCATATTGCTTTTCACCCAAACTGCAGTGCATTATTGGAACTTTAGGGAGGGTGAAGTGTAGATTGAGTCCTTGATGACTGGTTAAAATTGGCCAAAAAGGTTGTATATTCTTATTGATGCCTCTATTTTGATTTTCTTTTTTCCTAATATGAAAATTTAGGACTAAATTACACTCTCAGACCTGACTTGTAGCCAAACTGGTTATGCTGGTCTGGGTCAGCATTAGATTCAGTGGATCTAGATTGTGATCACATAATATAGTGAGGATTATTAGCATGCAGTCTATTGTTTTGTTTTTACTAAAACTACTACTAATAAGAGCCAAATTCAAAGCCATAAAGTTGTGCCTTTTGGCAATACTACTAGGAGCTTTTCCAATGGAATGTATGTGAAGATAAATGTCTAAGTCCACATAAGATATACATCCATTTTCCTTAAAATTCTTCTCCAACCCCAACTTCATAAATCAATGTGAAGATGACATGGCTTAATTTTTGTTAGACATTGTCAAGGTGAATGTCAAGTTTTAGACATTCACTTAGACAATGTCAAACTATCCTAGTAAGCTTTTGCTTACTAAAATTAATTCAAATATATTGAATAACCCTTTTTAGCTCCAATAAAATCTAAAATTTAGTAAATATAAAAAATGCATTTAACCCATAAAAAATCACAAACAACGCCATTGGGGATGAACTATTTTCCCCCCTACATTTAACGAAAAAATGAAATGAGGATGTATTGTTTGGGTTGCCACATAGGAAACACACACAACCACCATTGGAGAAGCTCTAAGACACTATTTCAGATGACTCCGCCTTGACAGCAGTTTTCGTGAATCTACTATCCACACTTTCTGCAAGCAATCTTATCAGAAGCTGGAGAGTTTGATAGGTGTTTTTTTTTTTTTTTTTTTTTTTTTTTTTGACTCAAAACTCCATTTTTGTTTTCATTCCAGTTGCCCATTAGGAAGCCTCCTGAACGATCCTCTTGTAGATCACCCCTTGCATCCAGCTTCCCGTTGGAAAGCCTTCTATAGGGATTAAACCCAATACCGTACTTACCAGAGTAAAGATTTAGAGCAAACGGAAGTACAGTGAATAATACACTCCATCAGGTAAGGTAATAATTTTGGTGTAATCATCATTACCAAATATCTCTCTGTTATCACTTAAACCTAAAAGCTAAAACTCCTTTCTTAAAACATTTTGAATACGTCCGAAATAGAATTCTTTTGATGGTACGAGGTATGGTCTTAACCTCTTGAGACCAAAATCTCTGATGGTCCGTCATGGTATAATACAGCTATTTCCTGTTTCATTTTTTTTGTTTTGTTTTGTTAATTATCAGGGAGAAAGCCACTTTTACCAGCGGGAAAGCCGACTCGCATCAATAATTATTTTTTTAATTTGATTTCCTCCTATAACTCTCTACCCAAACCATACAAACCGTAAAACGCTAACAAATAACAATATCAAATACGTTTAAGTGTTCAGAGACATGCTTCAAAAAAAGAAAAAAAGGAAAAAAATTGTTCAGAGACTATTACCTTAATCCCAAGATATTGAAGCGGAATGGAAGAAAATGGTGTATTTTTGATAAGCAACTGTTTCTTTCATTTTTACGACTTAGTACTTTTTCTAACTGGACCATTCCTCCATTGTATCAAAAAGAAGAACCAAGAAAGGAGGGTGATTAAGTAACCCAAACTTGGTTCACATCAGGAGAAGTAGCAATCTGGGATCTGCTACCGAATTACCTTCACGTTAGTGGTGGGTACTACAAAACATATACCGAAAGAAAGAAGCTAAAGTTCTTATGTCCTTATCAATTAAAAAATAGAAAAAAAAAAGAAAAAAATGTTATAAATATGTAATTATATTAAGAATATTTAGGATAAATCTCATTTATTATTGGGATGTCCTTGTGTCTAGCCCTATAAATAGAGGCTCTAATATTTGTCTATGGTACACATGAATAAGAAATCTCTCTCTTTTCTTCTCCCAATTTTCTGTCTCCTTCTTCTTTTACAAGACGTTATCAGCAAGCTCTACACTGAGCCGTAAAATAGTTTCAAATAACCTAAGTGGAATCGGTGTTAAAATATTTTTACACTATTTTTTCATTCACTAATTTATTTTTCTACCGCTTATCTTAGCATTTAATTTCACTTAACATCATAATAATTCAATGATGATTTTATCGTTTTTTAACTGTGTACTAATTAATCTTTTTGGCTTGTCTTTTACATGTGCTCATCTGGGACTGGTGTAAGTTTGATGGTCACTAAAGCATCACTACAGGGACGATAAACATCATATGTGAAGTTATTTTATAAATAACTTGTTTCTAAACGGTGGTAATAGTGTTGGTTTATTAATTAGCTTACTTATTTGTTTTGTTATACCAATTTTATTTTTATTTTTCTTTATGGCATATTACTTTCTCTTTGTTATATAATCTCTTATATGATGTGGACTCGATAGTGGGGCTGATGTCCATGAGGCCACATAAATGTCCTCAGCATTATGGATTGTTCCTTTGCGATGTGTACTATATCGTCGCTGCACCAATTTATCTTTTTGAGTGCAATTTAAATCCATTGATTCATTTTAAGAGGACATGGTCCATATTTATGGGGCGTGAGATCAACTTTACCGAATAAATTTTATTTCTTTTCTCTTCTCATCTTTTTTATTAGGAAAAAAAAAAAAAAATCGAAAAATGGTTTATAGTTTCTATTCCTTTGCAAGAAACTAGAATCACCAAAAATTTGTGTTATTATCGATTTAATTTTTTTTTACAGTAATGAATCACGTGCATGGTTGAAAAACCTCCAACCAATTAATATTGGTATCTTTGTCCATTGGGATAGGATCATGTGAACCATTCATCAACCACAAAGAGGATTTTCCCTTTGGGATGACTAAAACGACAATATCTATTTTGTCGATACGATAGTTTGATAAATCGTATAAATCAATTGGTATTAATTTTCTACATCGTTTCTATAAGATGAGAAAATAAATTGGCATATATTCTTAATTTTTGCCAATGCGTTTTTCGACCACATAATGGACTTTTTCTTTCTCAAAATCGATAACGACAATGGTGTTTCTCTATCGATCCTAGAAGGATGAGATGCCGTAATAATGTAAATCACAATTGCAAACGCCAACGAAGCGAGGAATATTTGCTGCATTCCTGAGGAACATTGAGCAATTTTTATTTTTCCTCCTAGTACTAATCTCCAAAATAAAATTCAAAACCGTTCCTTTTGTAGTTAGAATACGGTCGGACATTAAAGATCAATGGGTGCGCACCCGACTTGTTAGCCTATATCATTAGTCCTTGTAGTGACTAAATTGATCTTGAATTTATTTTCTTTTGAAAAAGAAAGTGGTCCATAATATCATTCTCAATATCTCATTGATCCTTGAGATCACGAAATTACCGGAGATTGGTTTGCATATTTCCAATGCTTTTGGTTTTGACATATAATTTTTATTTTGTTCCAAAAACAATCCATGGTTGATGGTAAATATGTATGTCTATTAAGACTACATTTTTTTTATGTCGAAAGACATATTTCATAATAAGTATATGTTTCGAATTAATCGGATAATACTTTACGAAGTTTCGTATGTAAGATGAAAAGGTTTCCGCCATAATCAGGGGGAGACTATACACTACTGGACGTTGGTGTTCATTATCTTAAAAGTTATACCAATTTCTCTCCCATCACGATCAAATCGATTAAGGCTGTCATTATATATTTGGCGTGAAATTTGTCATTTTGCTTTTATATAATATTTTGCCTCTTAAGAGAAAATCCAGTCACATTTAGCAGATAAGTAGCATTCTATAAGAGGCTACATGTAGTGCTCCAATTGAGTCTTCCAAATTATGATTCACGTTCTCAAATTTAATATCTTCTCACTTGATAATGACGAGATTATAATGCCCGCCGACGTTGGTACCAGTTGATTGATTTTTTTTCTTCAAGATATGCATACATTGGAAAATTTTGTGGGATCGTGAAAAGCTAAATATGGTCGAATATTCATTTACAGTAGCTATTGAAATAAATGATGGTGGTTGTGAACCTCTCTGCAGAGGAATATCGACATATGTGATTGGCTGGCATGCAATCCAAATTAGTTTGGATTAATCTCTCGAATGATGCATTTTTGGATCCAAAACTTAACAACTTAAACATACCAAGCCTATTAATTATAGGTTGGCGTAGCATAATGCGTCGTTATACGAGAAATTTGTACGTTTTTTTAAAACGATTTCATGGTCTTATTTATTTTCAGGCCCTAGGATTGATTTACTAATTGTTCTCTTTATACAATGCACTTGGCATGGTAGTCTTTGAAGGACTCATATAGCATTCACACAAGAAATGTGGTCGGAGCACATATTAAATTTGTAATCCTTGGATGATTCAAATTATATTTAGGCAGCCACCTTATTTGCTTACATAAGGTTTAACAATCCTTTATGTGCTTTTAGAAATTTGGTGCAAAACCAAAAATCCGGATTAATTAGTTGATGATTTCAACGTTATAGGTCTCTTAAGGAGTCCTTAAAAACACAAAAATCCATGCTTTAGCAGCATAAATATTATTTTTCTTAAATCTGCAGTTAAAATATTATGCTTGCTTAAAACTTGTCTATAATATAGACCATAGTTATGATTTTTGTGCTTGTTTGAATAACACTCATATAGTTGAGTTGATTAGCATCCATATTTACGTCAAAAGTTGTACTCTTTTCCCTTCGTTTCAGGTTTTGTCCCATGTAGTTTTCCTGACAAGATTTTAACGAGGCAACATCTTACCGATGATGAATTTTTATTCAAAAAATGTTGATAATGTGCTCTTTTTCCTTCGTCCATACTTTTTTTTTTTGCCCATTGGGTTTTTTACTGGAAAGGTTTTATTGAGGCAATTTAATTCAACATGGTGGTCATCCAAGGGGGAGTTGTATCAATTTTGGTTATTTGGTGGATTCCCACCATTAACTAGGTCATTTTGTTATACCACATCAACATAACCATCTCCTATGAATTTGGATATCATTCTGATCCATATAAGGTATGATCACAAACTTTACTCACCTTTGGTACTATAACTGCATATTGGCACTTTGTCGAAGAAATTACATCAACTACTTCTACAAATCATCTTCGAGAAGCTAGTAATCCAAGAAGCAAGTCCTCAATGTATTTAAAGAAGCGTGAAGACTTGAGAAAACTATTAGAAGACTAATACAAAAGAAGACTTCATCATGTTATTCAAGTAGCAATTTTCTCCACGAAAGAACAAGAATCTTCTGCATTCAAGATATTCGTTCATCAAATTGGGAAGTCACGACTCAAAGCAAGCCAAGAATTTACTGAAGTACTCATCAGGGGGAGCACCATCACATAAGGTGCATCCTACTGGTCTTATCGCATTGTACTCTTTTTCCTTCATCAAGGTTTTGTCCCACTGGGTTTTCCTTATCAAGGTTTTAATGAGGCAACATTTGCGTGTCCAAATCTTTTCTAAGTTTTCTCAATTGTACTCTTTTCCCTTCGATCGGGTTTTGTCCTTTTGGAATTTCCTGACAAGGTTTTAACGAGACAATTAGCTTAGACACAATGTCATCAGGGGGAGTGTTATAAACGTGTAATTATGTTAAGAATATCTAGGGTAAATCTCATTTATTACTGGGATGCCTTTGTGCTAGCCCTATAAATAGAGGCTCTAATATTTGTCTATAGTACACATGAATAAGAAATCTCTCTTTTCTTCTCCTTATTTTCCGTCTCCTTCTTCTTTTACAAGAAGAAAAGCTCGTGTCCTTCGGAACGTTTAACAGAAAACCAAGAAGTATCACACACGCCATTTACAAGTTGTAATACATATATGATGAGTCACACTAACCACTTGTAACTTGAATTCCTAAGGCAATAGCTAACCGCAAACCCTCTTTGATTGCCCACAACTCTGCCATATTACTGCCATTGGTGAAGACACGTTTAGCAAAGTCTGCGAAGGAACATCCATAATCTTAATGACCCCTCCTGTACCTGCAAGACGATTAGGTAGGGTGTAGATTGGAAGCAGTTTAAGCGCTGATAGAACCCTCTCAGAATCTTGATGAATATCCGATGGCCCATCCCATCCCCACATCATTTGAGCAACTTGCTTTTCTTCTCAATTTGGAATTTGAATTACGATCAAAGCAAAAAGTCACAAGTCTACTTACCACACCATTAATCCGTTGTGGACGATACCATATATACTATCAGCTAGCATCGTCTCAAAACAACGACCATCGGCTGTAATAAAAATAAAATCAGTCCATCATCTCTGTCTGTCTCTTAAGGTTGGAAGTGACACAATAACAATCAAGAAGAAGAAGAAGAACAAAAAAAAAAAAAAAAAAAAAAAAAAAAAAAAAAAAAAAAAAAGGAAAGAACAAGAGAAGCAAAATGAAGGCTTCTTACTCGAGAATGATGCCTATGATACTGAAAATAGCCTCATCATTACCGCTATCTCTCTCCTCTCGTCAAATGGAATCACTTTCTGCAATCTCTGATACTTTTCTACCTTCAATCGACCTCTGCAACACAACTAACAACAACATTTCGACCCATGACGACAATGATTCTATTCACAACTTCTACAAAACCTCAGCTTCCATGGCTAAAACGCCTCAAAATGTAAGTGTGTTATGCGGACTCTTTTTTTGTTTTGTTTTTTGGAAGCATAATATGCGGATTTATTGTGTGTTAATTTCTCTAAATTACAAGTTTTAGTTTCATACCGTAGTCGTACCTCTTCGTAATCGTATGTTTACAATATCTACGTTACTATAGTCTAAAATAGTCATTATTATAGTGCTGGTCTTTATTAATTTTTACACTTGTGGTTTTTGCAGGTTGGATTGGCAATCACAGAGAAATTTGCGCATCCAGCGTTGGGTATGTTGAGATTCGCACTTTGGATGCTGTCAACCAATTTAGGAACGCTGATATTTTGTGGGAGATTGAGTTTGAAGAAGGAATTCCCATACTTGCAGAAGTTTTCAGAGGTGAGTCCGGAGATCCGAGAGGAGATATTAAGAGAATGGTCAATGAGTTATTTCTATTTACTCAGGATGCTCTTCAATTCCACCAAGTATCTCACTCTATTGTTCTTCTTCACTCAGGTAGATTTTTTTTTCTTTCCCAATATCATTTCTAATTTCATTTAATTACTCTAATTAAATTACTTAATCGATTTTGGCAATCTAAATTAGTTGTCCACGCTTCTCATCATTAAGATGATCAGGTAGTAACTAACAACGTACTACTGGATTGAGTTAAATTAAAGTCATCGAATCGTGTGACCGAATACTGAATTCATGATTGTTAGTTGGGAAATGAAACTGAAACTATAAATGGAAGGAGTTAAATAGGATTGACTGAGTAATAACTGATTGATGTGTACTTCTAAACCTCCATTAATTCATAAATCACTATCAGACTTTTTCTGTACATGGAACTGAAAGTACTTGCCTGTCCAACTCATTATGGAAGCAACCTCCAGTCCAGTATTCAGCTCTTGATGAGGCTTTTAATAAGCTGTCTACAAAGGTCGTATCTGTTACGTACCTTTATTTCAATTGCCATCGCCAAGAAATTTGTACACCAATACTCACACGGCCACATAACACGGTCCAGTGGCTGGTTCTTTTAGTAGTTGATTTCTGCCATGTAACAAACCTTCGATTTTCACCGTGTGATCCCTAAATCCGATATAAATAAGATATTCAAGACAAGGCGTGTGCTTCAATTCTAATGATGTCTGGTGCATCTTTTTTCTCCCACAGATCGACGAGAACAATGAGAACCAGTCATGGAAAGCAATTGACTACTGTGGACCAGACCCGGAATTCTTAAAGCACACTAAAGAACCAAGTGGAGGAAATAACAAAAAAGATTGCATAGATGATGATGACGAAAAAAACTTGTTTGGTCCTCTATATAGAGGAATCCTTCGTCCAAAACATAGCCTTATTGAAACTCTAAAACAATCTGGCTTCCCTTTCCATATTCACGATTCCTCTTCTTGTGCTCTGACCATCCCATGTGATGCAGTGATCATAGGTTCAGGATCTGGAGGAGGTGTTGTTGCAGGTGTTCTCGCCAAATCCGGCTATAAAGTGATTGTTTTAGAAAAGGGAGACTACTTCGCAAGATCATCACTGTCACTACTGGAAGGACCCAGCATGGATCAAATGTACCAAGGTAGTGGATTGCTTGCTACCGAGGATCTTGGTGTTGTCCTCCTTGCTGGCTCCACTGTTGGTGGAGGCTCTACCGTCAACTGGTCCGCTTCAATCAGGACACCACAACACGTTATGAATGAATGGTGCAGTCGACATGAGCTTGAATTGTTCAACAGCAAGTTATATAGAGAAGCAATGGATGCTGTATGTGATAGAATGGGAGTTCAATCGTGTGATCACGAAGAAGGATTCAACAATGCAGTTCTAAGAAAAGGCTGCCTTAAAATGGGTTACCCGGTAAATGATATTACAAGAAACTCCACACCTGATCATTACTGTGGATGGTGTAATTTTGGTTGCAAGGATGGCAAGAAGAAAGGCACGGCAGAGACATGGCTTGTCGACATGATGGATTCTGGTAATGGTCTGATTTTACCAAGGTGTGAAGCCAAGAAGATCTTATACGAGAGAAAGAAAGGTAGGAATCGAGACACGGCAACTGGGGTTGCTTTTGAATTTGATAATGTCCATCAAAAAGAAGTTCATGAGGTGCAAGCAAAGGTGGTAGTGGTTGCTGGGGGCGCAATGGGAACCCCGGTGCTCTTTAAAAAAAGTGGACTAAAGAATCCCAACATCGGAAAACACCTGCATCTTCATCCGGTAGCAATGGCGTGGGGATATTTCCCTTCTGAAACACCACTTCTCAGTGATGTCTGGCCAGAAAAAGAAAAAAGGAGTTATGAAGGCGGTATAATGACGGCAATGTCTACCGTTGTTGCGGATTTTAACAAGACGGGATATGGTGCAGTGATACAGACTCCAGCGTTGCACCCAGGTATGTTTGCGGCACTGACTCCATGGGTATCAGGAGTCGACTTTAGAGAAAGAATGTGCAAGTTTTCCAGGACTGCACATATATTTGCATTGGCAAGAGATGAAGGGTCGGGAGAGGTAAAGTCAATGAACACAGTGTGGTACAAGATGGACCAAAGAGATGAACAGAAGCTAAAGAGGGGGACGGAGAAGATGCTAAGAATATTAGTGGCGGCCGGGGCTGAAGAAATTGGGACTCATCATTGTGAAGGGAAAAGGTTGAAGGTGAAGGGAGTGAGTTGTCATGAGTTGCAGAGATTCATAAAGGACGAAAGTGAGAAGGGAGTGACGGAACTGGTTAGGCCGATTAGTTCTGCACATCAAATGGGGAGTTGTAGAATGGGAGTGGAGGCAAGCGAATCAGTGGTGGATCAAAGAGGGGAGACTTGGGAGGTGGAGGGACTGTATGTGGCTGATTCTAGTGTGTTTCCTACTGCATTAGGTGTGAACCCCATGGTGACTGTTCAAGCCATTGCTTACTGCACTGCACATTCAATTCTTGAAGTTCTAGGGAGGAAGAAAGAGAGACATCTATATTAATGCTACTTCTCTAAACATCAAGTAAGCAGTACTCGGAACTAGAAAGGCCAGCACTCTGATCTGATCCAACTCAACCAGCTTGAGTTTGAGAATATTCCACTCTAATGCACACATATACCTGACAAGTGCTTGGAGTGAGGGCCAATATAACTTCTTATTAAAACAAATCCTTAAATCGTTTGAGATGAACTCTACGTTTCTAGCAAACCCTAGATCCTCTTGTTGTCTCCATGTATTCTCAAGTGTATTCTGTGTTATTTTTGGGTATGTAATGCTTCATTTTTTAAATAAAACTAAAAATAAATAAAATTTTATGTATTTTTCTTGTGAGGGTTTCTGATAAGCACCAACACGGGACATGGACACTTATGTATTATTCTTGTGTGTGGGTTTCTGTTAGAGCATAGCTCGGTTGAACCCACCAAGCGTTGGTATGTCAAGTTTGGTTGTCATATTTTAGTGAATCAAAACTCATTTAAAGACTCGCTTGATTATATGCTAGAGTCAACTTCGTATAGGTTAGCTTGAAAGTGTTAGGATATGAGACTTACAAGTATTACATGAAGACTTGAAGAATGTGAAGAAGTATGGAGCTACAACGACAACAACATCCTTCCTCTTGAGGTTAGTAATATTTGACTTGAACTGTTTCATTCCCTAACGTATCTTTCAAGTCGTGCATATTGAAAACATAACTGCGAAGCTGTGTATCATACTCTAGTTAGACATAGTATTAAGGAATACAATACGAGGTTTATTGCTTAACCATTAAACTTTGTATATAAGAATCGACATGATCATATGAATGCTATTGTGATTATGTATGGGTATGAGTGAAGATTTCATCCTAGGAAACAATGTTTTACATTCGTTTAAAGAAAGTAAGTTCATAAACTTGTTTTGTGAATCGAAAGGGAAATCGCTAGGCTTATTGGTATTGTTATCCATTGCAAATCTATTTTGAATTACCAATATGTGTGTTTAGTATAACCGCTCATAAACTTGTTTATGTATCTTGGTAAAACTATTCACAAGGCCTGACTTATGTATTGGTATGACTTTTATTAGTGAAACCGATCTTAAGTAATCACTCAAGATGGTATGATCGATGCCTTGTAAATAGAAACTTTTATCTAGCCATTGGGGAACCGATCCTAGTAAGAGGTGCAACAAATTTACAAGAGGCGAATCGATCCTTGTAAGAGGTGCAGCACGTTTTTAGTAGATGGGGGAACCGATCCTATGGACATGTGCACCAAATACAGGTAGTTACCATAAGTATGTGGGGAACCGATCCTAGTACCTAGTCAACCAAGTTTTGGTGACTAGCGTGACTATGCACAGTACTCACATGGAGGTAGAACCAAACTTGTTTTGGTAGAACCGTGAAACCCGTGATTTGATAGGATAATCAATCACATTGTTCTTGGAAGTCAGATGAACCAATTTTAAACTTGTTTGGAATTGTGGCAAATCGTTTCCAAGATTGTAAGTTGAAAAAGGACTTGCAAAGTAAAGATGTCGACATACTTTGAACATGTGCAGTAACTCTTACCATTAATTGTTCAAAGATATTCCTTAATAGCTAAAGGAGAATCCCAGGATTGAAATAAATTAAGAATTTTTTAATTAAGGTTTATTAGTTTTTTATATGCTATTTAATTTCTAGCAATTAAATGCATATCTTTAGAAAATAATAATTAGTAATGTGCATTTACTGATTATAGATTTTTCTATTGGGATTTCGGTCAATATTTGGACAGTGCATTTCTAGGAGTTATGAAAACCGATTTTGTGTTTATTGCATATCTTTGAGAATATTCGGTTTTGGAAATTCCTTGGTGTCCAAAGTTCCTTGTCTATAAATATTGAAGTTTGCATTTCTAGCAAACTAATCCTCAGAGCCAGCAAAACTACCTCAGTTGTGTTGTTACTGGTGGAGCCGCCTATTGGAGAGGAAAGTACCCCAATTAGGAGAAATCTCTTACAGCCGCTCGGTTTAAAGACTTCTTTGGGATTGTGTGCAAGTGCTGATTGAAGATCAAAGAAGATTTGAAGACAAGAAGATTTTTTTGGTTCATAATCTTTGGTGTGCACAATACTTGTTTCGGATGGAAAGGGATCCAACTATAATCGGTTTATCTTTGTGATAGATTGGATTGATTAGTTGAGTAGATCGGCATCAATACACTTCTTTGTGATTAATAGTATTGATTGCATAGTCTAACAATTACTTCGGTAGTTGTTGAGATATTGATCTAAGGACCCGACAAAGGAGTTTATTGGTTAAACGGAAGAGCCTTTGTCAAACTCATATCACGTTGTTTGAAAAGAGTTATTACCGAACAGATTTGTTGTTCCTTTACTGTTTGGAATATGAACCAAAGGAATTGTTCCAAGTGCGTGACTTACTGCAAGTTGGAGGCGCAGGGATACTGAGGAAACTAGGTGAACTATAGGTTTAGTTGCTTGGTCTCAACTATACGAAGTTGGTTTGATTTTGTATAGCGTCTTAATTCTGAGAGTATTCAATTCTGGACTAGGTCCCGGGGTTTTTCTGCATTTGCGGTTTCCTCGTTAACAAAATCTTGCTGTGTCATTTACTTTTATTTTCCGTAATTATAATTGTGTTTATTATAATTTAAAGTAAATCGCACAAACGTTAATTCCTATTTTACTTGATAGACAATCCTTAGAGTTTGGTTAAGTCCGAACCTATTATCAAGTAAACATACTTCGTTGTTGTATTGTCTCGATCTCTATCCATAGACGATCACACGATGTGTGAACCGATTAGTTGTATTGTCTCGACTCAGTCCATAGACAATCACTTTCGGAAAAGGACTTATAGGTGGATTTTTTTTAGATTGAGGTATATTTGGGTACCCTCGTCTTTTCAGTTTCTGTTAAGCACCGACACAGACACGGGACATGGACACAAGGCGATCCGGACACGACGACCAAAAATTTCTCAAAATACCAGGATACGGACACGTATAAATACATTAGTTACATTAATATTTATATAGAAAATTATGTAGTTATCCTAAAAGGTTAACACCAAATGTTACAAATATACATGAAAAATTTAAGAATCGAGATATTAATATACATAGAGCCTCGTACAGGTTCAACGAACAACCTCTCTCCCAAAATAGGCTCCAACGAAAACCCTAACATTTTGAGCGCCTCCATGCTCAGATCGGCTCTTTTGGAGTAATTCTGAACAGGTCAATCTTCGTCCCAACCTCTTTTGCACTTTGATGTCTTTAGTCTTTTTCATTTTAATCTTTTTCCATTCTATTTAGGTTTAATTTCCGAGGCCTAAGGTGTTTTTTTTGTATTTTCAATGGATTGGTTTTATGGATCTGTGATTTTTATCGTAGGTAACGTTTTATGGATCTGAGATAGATCAGAGTTTATCAGAACAAGTCCAAGCATCATCCCAATCAAATCTGAGCACTTTGTTCGTTGTTGGTGGTATTGTGTCGTTGTGGTACTTATATTACTTTTTTTTATCGACTTACATTTTTATTTTGTCAATTCTAGCTTTAGGACTTCTTTGCTTTTTCTAGGATTTCTAAGTAAGATTTCCAAATTTCAATGGTTTTGCTTGTTCCTGTTACAGTATAACTTCTTTAAAATAATACTCGATTATAAAATGTTCTCATTAAATAAATAAAATTTCCTGGTCCAGACTCAGGCCCTTAGTGCTAAAATAATAAATTCGATAAAATCATAAAATAATACATTTCATATGTTCCCCTTAAGCATCAACAGTTCCCAAATAAGATATAAAATAGTAATGCTACTAGAAAAAAAAAATCATACATATATTAAATTTTCTCAAAATTTTCTCAAAATTTGATTCAATATTGTTTTTTTTTAAATATTCAAATCAAGTTGTATTTTGATGCGTGTCGTAAGTGCAACAAATTACTCTTGATATTTCCCACTAATTAACTAGTAATATAGCGGTAGTAAGGATCGTTCCCACAAAGAGCTGTGTAATTGATAAGTTATTTGGATCAGCAAAATAAAGAAAATAACTAAGAGGGGATTGGTTGTAAGATAACCAAAAAACAATAAAAAGATAATAAGAAAAGAAAGAGATGATCAAGGAATCCTTCACAGTTACCAAACGTTAACTGAATCAGTATATTCATCTATCTTTCATCAGAACCATTCATCACCAACCGTTGAATAACAACTAGTTATCCCCAAAACTCCTTTTATCACTGGATACAGAAGTTCTCGACTACCATATTTTATTCGTCCGTATCACCAAGTTGTAGATCACTCAAGGTGTAACCCAATCAGATGCTTTAAGATTTGTGAATTTAGGTTGAACCCAATAGTTAAACTCTTAGATCAAGGTCCACTTGCTGATGTTGTCTTCACTCGCAATTGCTCATACGCCTAAACCTTGTCCACGAACAATGTTGGAAAGTGCTCGAACGCCTAAACCTATGCCAAAACAGACAATCATCATTTATAAGAATCAACATAATTGAAAGATTTAAAAACAACAAAAACGACGATAACAATTCCAATTAAATTACGTGAAGGAGAGTGAAGTTCCCGAAAAATTGGTTGGTTGGTTGGCACCTTGCTGGCGTTTCGCATCTCTACCAACAAATGTGCAACATCTGCAGTACCCCACTAGTACTTTCTTACATCCATCAAAGGATCCAACAACTGTATGAAGTTTGCATTACCGGGATTCCACTTATGTCAGGAAAGATCTTAATGCCAAAGAAATATAACAAATATGCAGCGGATGTATGAGAATTTATGCGGCATCCAAGTTTCTTTGTTCTTGTTTCTTGTTTGTACCTCCAAATGTTTCCTTTAACATAAGTATCTTGAAGTTCTTCACCCTATACTTACCATACTTGTGGAACTTTCCTTTTGAAGTATCTTCATCTCAACTAAACAACTTGTTAGCGAGAATGTGAAAATTCTCCCATCTAAATCCTTGGTGTAACTTCTTTCAGAAACAACTTCACCTTGTATATCAAGGCATAAAATCTATTGAGCATCACCGGGATCAAGGCCATCTTTTCACATGTGAAATACAAGGTATCAATTTCTCCGTAAAACCTCCCGGAGAAGCTTTTCACAGTGATAGCATCACACTCCATGTAATTGAGGACCACGTGTAACAACCTAGATACTTCCACTAGTTCTCTAACACCTTCACATTTCTTGTCAAAATCCCATGCATGCATCGATTGGTGTCTTAAATACGTATTGCATCCTTATGATCCTACAAAACGAAAAGTACAAACATAATTAAATGATCATAAAATTATTAGTACTACATAACAAATTAAAATAGAAAAAGAATCTCACGTATGTTTTATGGGTCATATGAGCCCACAAATCTTTGTAGTCAAATAAGAGTTCATCGTTATCTGGTTTACCCCAAAAATGGCCATTTGTGCGGTCGGGTAGCATTAGCTCATCAGCAGGTATATGACTCATATTTTCTTTCTTTCCTTTACCTTTGTTTTCTTGAACTCTTTCTACTGGAATTTTTTTCGTTTTCCTCCTCGGATTGAGAATTTCCTCTTAGCTCTTCCTCAGTAGGTTACAAATTGATAGGATACTATAGTTCCTTGGGCAGTCCACATCATCAGTACCTCTATTATTTCTCCTTATCGTTTACGGCCACCATGACGATTTAGAAGGGATGCAGGAGCGGCAAGAACATCCTTTCTTTTCAAAGATATAAGTTCCTTTGACTCTCTATTAACTTTTCTCTTTGACCTAAATCCTAAAACGTAAACACGCAGCCTATCCATCAATAAAACTATGCATTTTACAACCTAAAGTCGGCATAGAAAACAACAGCCAATACTGAAACAGAGGAAAGTCGGCATTAGAACAAGAAGAGTCAGCATTGAATAGTTTATATCGACAATGTCGACTGTAATAAATTTCGATCCATAGATTTGACAACAGTCGACATTGCATTCGAATTTCTCATTTTTTTGTGGGGCCCTCCACTGGTTATGTTGTCAACTGGACGTACTCATGAGTTTTCCCTCATTAATGAGTCTTTTTATAGTGTGTCTCAAATGCTTGCATGCTTCGGGGATGTGCACGTAGTACTGATGGTACTCACAATAGTTCTTCGAATCTTTGGTTTTTTCCCACTGCTTACCTTTGGTGTTGGGGTAATGAAAGTCATGCTTAGTTTCCTCCTGCCTCAGGATTTAGGTTACGGTCATGTTTAACTTTGTGACCTTATCTGTGAAATCCTATCTTCCCCAGACCCTTCATTCACCATTCCATAACCTTGGTTTTTTGTCTCTTAGGGAAGATCTAACATTTCCTTCCCGTTGCATTTTGTTTGAGTCAGGGACCGTTTCGAGTGAGTTGGTTCTTTGTGGAACGGTATATGCTTTGATATGGGACCTCGGATTATCCTTTTGGATTTTTTCCAACACGATGTATTGTTCTTGGATGAATCCTAGTTCTCCTTCTGACTCGAGGAAACTGTTGTGCAACTCCATGAAAATGGTTGAGGTCCTGCCGAGAACATACTTGTAACAGTTGATGCTTATCTCAGGGTTGACCTTTTCGATGGTCTTGATACGTGTCGTATACACAACAAATTAAATCACTTATTTTACACACAACTAACTAGTAATATAATTGAAGCAAGGATCGCTCCCACGAAGAACATGGAGTTTTCAATTATCAAATGTCATAAATTGGGGGTTTTGTTTATAGGTTATTATAAAACAAAGTATATAAAAGCAATTAGTAAAGATCTAATCAAGGATGAGAGATATGATCGAGGAATCCTTCTTCGTATATATATTCATCTATTTGTCATAAATTAGAGATTATCACCAACCGTAGGATAGCGGCTAGCGCAGTGCTATCCCCAAAGTCCTTTGTATAATCAGATACCTAAGTACTCAAATATCAGATTATATTCGTCTAAACCACCTAGAAGTAGTGCACTCTAAGTGTAACTCAGTAGAATACTTTATGTTTTACGAAATTAAGTTGATGCTAATAGTTAGACTCTAAATGCAAGGTCCACTTTCTAATGTTGTTTCTACATACGATTGCTCCATAGAATCCCTCTGTAAGGTCTCACGTTTTCTACTTGTGTAAGAGTTATTCAAAAATTACAGATATCTTAACCCTTTAATAGAAATAGATCAATAAATAAATCAGTTTAGTATGCCTCCTAAAACAATCAATCAATCATAAACATTCATCATAGTAGAAACAAGCGATAATCATATGAAGAAATCAAAATAGATTATGTTAGAGCACTGTTCGGTCGAACTCACAAGTGTTGCTATCTCAAGCTTGTTTGTCATGTTTAGTTGATCAAAACTATATACTTGATTTCTAGTCTACTTATAGCTATGTCTCGGATTAGGATAGAATTATGTAGTTGAGCTTTAGACTTCACGACGTTCGCCAATTGAAGAAGAAGATCTACTAAAGACCTTGGAGGAACTTCATCGACAAAAGGTATGTCGAGACTAAAACTTATCTATCACTCAGAAGTCTATTCAATTCTATCTACTAATGAGACTAAGTCGTATAGTTATATAGACTTTATGTTATACACATTTGAAATTTCGAGTCGAGTTTATGTCGTTTATATATTTCTCGAAATACAAGTTTGAACCTTAGAAAGCTTCATCATCTACTTGATAAGTTTAGTTGTAAACAATTCATTTGTTGGAAACTAAATATTAAGTCAAGATGATCATGTGAAAATTACTTTGAACATCTTACATGATTTGTGTGAGACAATCATTGATGTTAACTTGGGAAGTTTCGTATTGATCAATTAATCATTTGAAAATTACTTGAAGCTAGTGGTATGTGTAAGATAATCATTGTTGTCTTCTAAGGATGTTTCAAATTGATTGAATGAGAGTTACAGAACTACTACCAATGTCTAGATACACACAGTATGCGTACCTAATATGCGAACTGTGAAGTACTAGTTCAGGTTCGGAACTCTTGTTTGCGAACGAGTTTATCTGTGATAGGTCCGAAAATGTGGTATGCGAACGGCAAGACTAGGCAAGGTCCGGAACTATGGTTCACATACTCATTGGTTAGGTTCTAAAATCGGTAAGTATGACAACTTGTTCACATACTCGTATCATGAACTCAGGTTCGTTTGCGAACTCAGTTTGCGAACCCTGGAACTTTAACGTATTAAGGTATGAAAATTTGTTTTGCAAACCATGGCATTATGTTCATGAATTGGTTCTTGTATAAGTACTTTGTACACTTACAAACCAAACCGAAAATGTTTCAAATTGTTCATGGATATTTCTATGAGATAGTGAACATTTGAATAACTCTCTTGAAACACATTTAGATTCATTTGATGATTGATTATCAGATTTGATCAAGAAGTGTTAGATGAATATGGCTAAGCTAAAAGAGTTCATATGGCTAACTTCGGTTAACTATTATTGAGCCAACTTGTTATACACGTTTAGGTACGGTTCACCCATATCTAAATATAAGTATATTTCATTTATGTGTGTCAAGCTAATACCATTTAACGGTGGATATTGATTGCTTATTTTCTAAGCAAACTTAGCTTAAATCTTAAATCAGGAGTTCATCTAACGGTGGATATTAATTACTTTGTTACTAAGCTATCTTAACTTTGATTGTAAGCAACCCTGATTTAAAAGACTATATAAGGAAGAACTCTAGCATCTGGGAAACCTAATCCCGACACTCTCGTCTGTCCTAGTTGCAAACTAGAGTCGATTCTCCATTAACCTAGGTTTCCATTTCTTTTGAAAACCCATTACTAGGTTTAACGACTTAAAGACTTTGCTTGGGATTCGTGAATCCAGGTCCAACTATTTTCGTTGTAGTTGCGTATCCTGATCTTACTTTTTCTATAGTATTGAGTTTAATCTTCTATAATATTTTCTCGAGATTTATCTCCGATGGGTAAGATATAAAAAGTAATCACAACAGTTACTTTGTCTCAGACTCTCGGGATTCCGCAATAACTTCTTATGTTAATCAGTTAGGTTATTGTGAGGTAACTAATATTTTTAGGCTGCTCTTCGGGAGTATAAGACCGGATTATTAGTTGAGTTTCATGTTCACCTTGATTTTTATCTTAATACGGAAACAACAAATATAATAGACTTATCTGTGGGAGACAGATTTGCTTATAAGTCTTCGACTTCGCATCGTAGCAACTTCTAGGTTGTAAAGGACGTCATATAGGGGAATCAAGTGCGCAGAGTCTTGCGAGATTCAAGAGGCGTAAGGAACGCGACTATACCTTAATCGTTGTGAGACTAGGTTAGGGCTCAACTACATTCCATTCCAAAGTTAACTTGTAGTAGGCTAGAGTCTGTAGCGGCTTAATACAGTGTGTGATGTTCAAGTCTGGACTAGGTTCCGGGGTTTTTCTGTAATTGCGGTTTCCTCGTGAACAAAATTTCTGGTGTCTATGTTATTTATTTTTTTCGCATTATATTTTCTTTATATAATTGAAACATCACAGGTTGTGCGTTGTTCAATCATATTTGATAAATCCGACCTTGTTTGTTGGATATGACTTGATTGACACTCGGACATTGGTCTTTGGTACCATCCGAGTTATTCTCATAACAATCTGGTTCACGGATTTCTATCTGTTTGATTTACTGATTGTGTTGAGAAAGAGATAAAGCTCTTTAATATATTCCCTGATTGAGACTCGGTAACTTGGTGCTCTCAGAATTATATTGGAGTTTAGTCCATACAGATTGTCGAATGAAATAGTTAGGTATATTTGTTGTACCCCCATGTTTTCAGATTCATATATTAAATCAAATCGTGTTTAGAACTTAGAATTCATCCTCAATCAAATAGGAGTTTAGTTACTCATGAATTTAGTAAAACCTATAATATACATATGAGATAATCAAAGATAAATAAATACGATGATGGAAAAAAATCAAAAACCCTAGCTTTCGCTCCTTGTCTTCTTTTCTCCTCTTCCGAAACTTGATAAAACGTGTATTGGAACTCCCCTTAAAAGTCTTTGGAAGCCTCCGTAAATATCCCTAACAACCTAGGGTTTGAGCGTACTCAAGAGAGATAAATACGATGATGGAAAAAATCCAAACCATAGCTTTCGCTCCTTGTCTTATTTTCTCCTCTCCCGAAACTTGATAAAACGTGTATTGGAAATCCCCTTAAAAATATTTGGGAGTCTCCTTAAATATCACTAACAAACCTAGGGTTTGAGCATACTTCGGAATTAAGTTTTCCACCTTCGGAATGCATTTTCGTAACTTTTTGGAATGGGGAACCGGTCCTGTTATAGATCCCTAATACGTGTCCTAGTAGAGATCCCAGTAGAAAATTTTAAGCAGTTTTACCCATAACTTTCTCATACGAACTCGGAATGACCTCATTATTTTAGCGTTATCTTCTTCTCTTCACTCCCTTCAACATACAACTGAATAATCCTGATATTGGTAAAGTTACATCTGGTCCTTAGTCCACGCTCACCTATATGCCTGTTTCAACATTCTTTTCGCTCCTTTTTGATGATTCTACCTAAATAAGACAAACAATGGAAAAAAAGAGTAATACAAGGTAATATGCAAGAAATATAACAAATAGAAGTATGAAATTGATAACAAAAGTATGGTAAATTATGCACTTATCAAGCCTGGAAGATCTTTCGCCACCTGTCGATATATTGTATTAACGTTTACCGAGGTCCAATGGCTAGAGAAAACAACTTGTCTAACCCCACTTTCATTGTCTTGTTGTACATATTTATGTTTCTAAGAACACGCTTGACAGCTGCTCAAACGAATTTATAGAATTCGTAGGTAGGTTATCGATCCATACCAACGCAGAACCCTTTAGGCTCGAGGGGGAATACCTACATAATAAAACCTCGTACCTTCTCTAGTGGGATAGGACTCGAGTACAGTACCTTAGGTGAGCGACTAGTCGTACCATCATTACAGATGAACGAAGGTAGGGGCACTTCGGAGGAATCAGTTTCGTTAGGAGTTACTGTTAACATAGATATTTTTGCTTCTTGTAAAGCTTCTTCGAGACGTGCCCTCGCATACCCTGTCTTTAAGCCCTGGATTTTTTTCCTTGTTCTCTGTATTTTTTTTCATTACCTACTCCACTTTGCCTGTGCCACGTGACAATATTTCGGAGTAGTAAGATGGTCCAGACTAATAGCTTAATTAGATCAACGTCGAACCGGTCACGTCGGTTCCTCCAGCTCCTTTAGATACATTAGCTCTCGGTGGTCGGATTGTCATCCTTCGTCCCTAGACATTGCTTCCTAGTCATCTTCTTTACAAAGGGGTAGAACTTGGGATCCTTCAACTTGATTCTCTATGAGATCCTTTAATGTATGATTTTCCTGAGCCATAACATGCATTGCATCCGCAAGTTCTCTGTTGCTTTTCAATGGGATGCTAATTGATATGTCATCTGCTCCTCGTTGGAAGATCTTCCACTTACGGGGTGTTGTTCGCTGGATCGTGAGTGTTGCTAGGCTTCGTTATCTGTCTTATGATGGTTGCATCGGGATCAACATATAGTAGTTCCAGCTTTCCCATCCATCATAGGGGATGAACCAAGCTGGAATTCACCCCTTCATTTCGAATAGATGGTCTCGGTTGAGGGTTTGGGCGCGGAAGTGCCATTTCGTAGAGAGGTTGGACACCGGAGGTATGCCCCATCCTTTGTTCATAAATGATTCAAGGTTTTATACACCTTTAATTTTCACTGAGATTCCCCAGAGACTAGAGATACTCATATCGAAAGGTATATGCTCACCTGGAGTGAGTATGATAAAAAAAAAAACTTTTCAAGCTTTTAAATGTGTTTTTAAGGTTGTTTGTTTTTTCCAGCTACTTATTGTAGATCCATGAGATTTCAAGCTTCTTGAGATTTATCGCTCTAAAAATGCAACACCCCGTGTTTTTAGCATGGCGCATGCTCAAAGATGCGTCATGGACGGAGATGAAGCTTCATCTCAAGCTTCTGTTGCACTAAGAGGAACATTGGTCTAGGCCAATATAGCGCCAAGTATGGCGCATTTTGATGGCATATTGGCCAAGGGCCAATTTTGCACCAAGTATGATACATTACGTGGGTTATATTGGCCAAGGGCCAATCTAGCACCAAATGGTGCATTAGGCCAGTTGGGAGGATGTCTTTGAGCAAAGTGATGCTAACATAACACACTATGCAGGTCATTGGCCTATGGCCAATACCACACTAACCCATAGCTGGCTTGCCTAGGAAATGTACAACCATCATGGTCGTACATTGGATTTGGCCTAAGGGCCAAAGTTGGAAATACATCCATTATATCCCTTCATTATATCTGGCTTACGAAATGTTCAGCCATCATGATCGAACATTGGAATTGGCCCGTGGGCTAGAACTGAATGTACAACCATCATGGCCGGTTATTCAGAAACATAACTAAATGTACAACCATCATGGACGGTTATTCGGAAACACATGGCAACGATCATGAATAGTGAAGCAAACACCTAAAAAATGGTACTTGGTGAATGTCATTTACCTCCCCAACTTTAAGTTGTACAAATGTCAATAAAACATATATAGGGAGGGGTAGTTGGTTGAAGGTGCATATGCGTACTATGCACCAAGTAAGCTTCATAGCTTAGCCGGAAGAGTATAAATGATGTTTAGCCTCATTTTATAGATACGTAGCCTTTCCATTGGAGCATAGTAAGCATGGGAATCACTATGCCATGTCGTGGACTAAATATGCGTTACTTTGATGCATTTTGACGGAACGGCCTACACGGATTAGGCCATTACTATTATTGCTTAGCCACGACCTTGCAAACGAATTGGCTTAAGTTGTTGTCCCTTCGTGGATGAACTACGGTCAGTGCTTGATCCCTTTGGAGTAGGGAAGGGTACTAGGCATCCGCAATTAGTTGCAGCATTGTCGGTCCAGCACTTTGCCTCTTATATCATATAATTGCGAGATGATTGCGGCATATTGGACTCTCATATCATCTGGCTCGGTATTGCGATGCAAGAGAGGATTGTGGACAAACTTGATGAGGCAAGTTGCATTCTATTCCTTGGATGCTCATACTTCCTATCAAAGCATTCGACGTAGGCATGCACCAATAGCACATTGGTCATGGCCAAGAAAGTAAGCTACATCGATATGCAAGTTAGAGGAGCTTGCATAGGCCTAAAGAAAGTACGGCATGAGCCTGATTGATGTACCCTTGGCACGAAGCAAGACAAGTGCATGCTCTCAGGAATGCCTAAGCTAAACGAAAGAGGCGGAATTTGGTATACAATGGCTTATGCATAAGTTGAAGGCATATACTATGCCTAAAAGGGACTCAAAGGCTAGTGATGCATGCAAGATGCATCAGCCATAGCTTTCAAGGCTTTATACCTTTGTTCGGTAGTAAGTTGGAACGGTGTGGAAGCTAAGTTAGATGCATCATGCTCCAAGAGCATGCTTGCAAGGGCAAATGAACATGCATTTCCCTAGTTTTATGACCCGAAAAGTAGCATTATCATTGCGCATCGGGGAAGTTATGGCCTGTGCTTTCTGGCGCGTTAGGCGTAATTTTCCGATCCGTCACAAAAAAAAATGTTTAACTGAAGGATAAACCTTCACTAGAAAGTGAGATCTACCCATTTTACATTTAGATCTGATCCTCTAATGAAGATCTACAAGAAAAAAGATGAAAAAAAATAAAGAAAGAATACAGCTTTCTAACCAAGCAAGTCCCTGTTTCTAACGCCAGACTGTGATTACTATTTTTCCGGGAGTCTACATAATATGATCAGCTCAGAGAATCATATACTAAGTAAATATTGATGCCTCGGTTGAGCTGATGCTAAGTAATAAATATATGTTCGTGATAATGCAGATAACAAATATAACTAAGCAGTTACATAATAAACAAGATAAGTAATGTAAGTGCAACTAAAATAAAAAGCAACACCAGAGATTACGTGGTTCGACTTTCTCCAATATCCAAGGGGTAATGAGATGAGATTGCATTAATGGTTATGAGTCAGGTTACAAGATCTTTTCTACTATCAAAGGTAATAAATCTAACTAATATCGTTTATTGTAATCTTTTTCTTAGTATAAATTACAAGTATAAACACCGGTATACTTTTCTCTCAGTAATTGCGTGTCCCTTTTCTAGAAATAAAGCTGAGTATTTATAGCTCTCTTCGAAATTGGGACTTCTTCGCTATCTTACGTTCCATTAAGATCAGATTATCTTGTGGTCATCTGGTACCTTCGTTGGCCGCTTACCAACTCCATCCAGATGGTGCCACGTATTATGGATCCACGTGAATAACGACCACGTGCTTGGTCATTTTCCCGGTTGCATTTGATGCTGAGAAGACTGTTCAGTTATCTATGACGGACCGACAATAGCCAGGCGCCTATGCTATAATCTACCCTAGTTCAGCAATGTTGATCTTGACTCTCCTCATGATGATATAATGTAGGCGGAGGATTGATCTCATGGTTCGCAGGTACTCAAATGCTGACGGGGCCACTCTGCTATTTTACGTATGCCTGTTCAGATCGCGCCACGTGTATAACAAAGGCATGATCCTTTTTTTCTTTTTTCTTTTTTTGATAGCATAGTACAGTGGTCCCTAGACTACATCCAAACTCCTTTAAATTGGAATTGATCTTGCAATTATGGGGTCTGAACCCCTACCTTGCGGAGGGAGCATGAGAACCATCAGACCACTTAATGGTTCTTACATAGGAGGATCTATTCTCTTGTATGTTCTCCTCTCTATCGCATAACGGTTTTATGCTTCGACAAGTATTAACTGGACGGACCGAGGAAGGATAAACTTCCGTTTAAGGCCCGGGCTAATATAAGCAAAATTTAGCCCAGGTCAACCCTCTCGTAGGTCCGCGAAACTATATGTTCTGAACGCGTAATAGGGAGTGTGGACTACAGGCTGGTCGCTAGTTTGATCTAGTCGGGGTGGGGTTGAAATATCACTGGATTAGAAAGAAATGAAATTTTCGCATCAACAAGACAAGATGTAAAAATTGATGCCCTAGAAAACATTTCTCATTTAAGAAATTAAAACAAAAACAGAAAGAAGAACAATTAGAAGGAAACAGAAATATGGCGAATTCAGTTCTTGTGCGTCCATTAATGTTATCTGCTTTCAGAACCTCGCTTCTCATTCAAGCGAGAACCCTAGTTTCTCTAACCACCATTCCTTCCCGCAGAGTCTCCGTTTCGGCTAGGGATAGTAAGAATACCATCAACCTCCATCAAGTCTCCAACTACGCACCCAAATTCGAAGGTCTCTACAATTTCATGGGAACAAAGAGATTCTCCAATCGAGCAACTGAGGTCAATAGTTCAGGCTCAATTGACTCCCCTCTTATTCAGTCCATGGAGAATAAGGTTTTTATTTATTCTCTTCTCTCTATAACCCGACTCTAGTTCCACTCTAAATCATATTTTGTGTTCTAATTATGTAACAGATTAAGGAAGAACTAAAAGCAGAAGTAGTTGTCGTTAAGGATGCTTATGGTGATGGTCGTCATGTCAGGTCTTCCTCTCTCTTTTTCAGTACCCCTTTTATCTGATTGATGTTTGTTTGACAACGAAAGAACCTTTTTTTTTTAATGCTGAAGCATTGAAAATACCATCAAATTGGAATGACGCTTACAAATTTTCATAAACGGATTCCTGTTATAAGTAATTATAGTCTTAACACATTTGGTCTTTGGGTTCATCTTTCATTTCAACTGTTTGCCGAATTTTAGCTTTCTTTTATTTAATTCCATGCACCTAAAAGTCAATTGACTGCTAAACAGTTTTACTATTTGCATCTAGACTTAGAAAGTTGAAGATTGAAAATGAGTAACCACCAGTGTTTTAACTTTTTTTACCGAACCACATTTGGTTAAAGTTGAATCACTTGATTGCATGAGAGCTGTGGTAAGGATGTTAAGGTGTTCAGCTCGTTCATGGTAGATGGGAGTTTGTCGTACATCTTTTGTTTTCCATGTTGTTCCCTTTCTTCTCAAGTTGGTGCCTTCGATCTGTGTCTGGAAAGGACACACAATTTATACCTGGATCATATATTGGCTTCAGATTTTACTATTTTAGTGGTCAGCAAATCGGTAACAATTTAAGATTTGCTTATGTTCTCCAAGATAGGTTGGTGCACTGAAATATCGTCTTAGTGGTGGTTCTAATATGGCATTGTCAGATAATTTGAGAGAACCTCTTTGGCTCTTACTGGAGGAGATCCTAGTTTTAAGCTTCTTGGCTTCCTCTACGTGATTGTCCTCTAGAGGATCTTTGCCAAACCCCTAAAGTCGCTCAAAGGATAAAATTTCCTTTTGTAATGTTTGTAGCTCAAGTCGGTTATTTCCTTTGCTTATAAATCCACTTCCGATGACTAAGCAACTTTTTCCATAATCACTCAAAAAGAAAACATTCAGAGGTTGTTTTATTTGTTACCGGATCCGAAAAGAAGTGTGGACAGATAGTGCTTAGAGTTGTTTTTGTTTGGACCTTCTAACTCCCCAATCTTGTTGCACACATACATATGCGGGTATGCAACCAAGTCATCCTTCTTTTCTCACTTGAATACCGTATTTTGTGTCACTTGATTTTTGAGTTGGATTGTTTACACAATGGATTCAGTCATCTGGATTGTGTAGTGATTATAGGTTTACTTTCAGCATACAAATATATGAATTCAAAATGACTACTCGGTATCTTCTTGATGCATATTAGTAATCTAATCTTCTTATAGGGCTATTATTTCCAGTTAAGCTAATCCGATCATCATATTATTTACATTTAGAATTTTTTTTCCTGGTATATCAGCATTGATGTTATCTCCACGGCCTTTGAGGGACAATCAGCTGTTAACAGGCAGAGGATGGTCTACAAGGCGATATGGGAGGAGCTCCAAAATACTGTGCATGCAGTTGATCAGATGACCACTAAAACCCCCACCGAAGCAGCAAATAGGTAGAACACACCTCTGAAAGGAAAATATGGATGCAGAATCCCATCCCATCCCATCAGTCTGTGCCGTCTCGTAAAGAAGCACGCGTATTTCTTCTACATATTCATAACCTGCAGCTGCATATCTTTGTCTAAGCAATTGGTACTATTCACACTATATGATCTATATCATGGCATTCTTTATGGTTATAGAATTTCTTAATCATAGAACTTCACATATCTGAATAAGTCCTCCCACCTTCTTCAATAGTCGAATCAACTTTAATTTGTTTGTATCTTTCTTATATAAGAGGCCTTTCGGCCCAAAAAAATTCCACCCCTCCAACTGAACTTCCATACCGCAGTCCAATTTAACTAGGTTAAATAAGAAAGCTGGAATTGCTAGTTGATATCCTCCCTAACCTTCTTATTATTTTGAGTATAAAGGATGGTAGGTATAGCCTTCGAAAAGATTAGATGCTGGTATAGCTACTAGATATGACTTAGGATTAGTGCATGTTATTCGATAGTTTTGATTCGACGTTTCTTTCACATGGTCATGTAACCTTTTCTATATTTGCTTTTACCTTTTTGATTGCACAGGAGATAAAGATCCTGCTAGTATTGATTTCAATGACATTATGTACGTTTGGTCTACCATGAGGGCATAATGGTAGATTGATAGACAGATAAGTTGATAGGTCAATAATATTAGATGTTGAAGCTTGGTGTTAATTTTATGACTTGTGAGTCTCTTTCTGATTGATTGGTTCTGCTCTAGATCACATAACAACAAATAAAGTCCCTTCTCACCTATAGTGAAATTGATGATACCGAGTTAATATGACTGGGCTAAATGTACCCTAGTTGAGAGCATTCTTAACTGAACCACATTATTTAGATAGTAGATTTTATTTGAGTCTGTGTACCTGAACTTAATCTCCTGTCCGAAATCCGAATCCTGTAAATATACATATGATGCAAATATGAATTTCTTTTCTAGAGATTGAAGTTTTGATTTATACTGTAATATGCATCAAGCCAATGAACAAAGATGCAGAAAGTATGTGAAGAGTCACAATTTCTTATGTGAATACTCACAATATCTCAAAAAATTGTGACTCTTCATAACTATGTTAGCTTATTACTTAATAATGGTTAAACTGTTAAAATGAATTTAAATCTTTGGAGGCACAAAATTATGGTATTTTTGGTTGTAGGTTACAGAAATTCACTGCATTCACTGCGTAGTTTGAACCCCTGGCTCGACCACGGAAATATTTGTGCATGTAATCTAGACTAGCAGTTATTGACTCCTCAGATGTAAATGTGAATATATTTCAACTTCGTTGGGATAGAATAGATTTTTTCGATTTTTATGGTGATCTGCATTCAGCTTGAATAAACAGAGACAAAAGGTTACACTTCTAGAATTGTGACTATTTTACAGCCTTCTTACCTTAATACTTATTAGCGTTCAAACTGTTAAATATACCATCAATACCTTGGACAGACCAAGATTTTAGCATTTTCGGTTGCATCACGCAGAAATTCAGCAGGACCAAGATTCAAGCTCTCTGGTTTTATTTCAAAAATGAAACCCAACCTCTGTTTTTCATGTTCCATCAAACTACATCAACATGCTTATATAGCTAAGAAAGTTGGAAAGACGGGCATTGTATTGATATGTGAGATGTCTATAGTAAGTGCAATCTTACATTCATGCGAAGTGCAATCTTTCAGCAAACTTAGTAAGTGATTATGGAAGTACTTTTGCTAACTAGCTATCCTCTCTTAACACCTGATAGTATGAAAAAACTAGTTGGATAATTTACCCGACCCGTCATGGGCTGACGTTTCGCTGACCAACCTTCTCAGTAGAATCACCTATATATAGATTATGTCGCTTTGACGGGCCGGAAGGAGGAATGAGTGTTCCTCTAGGAAGGAGACTAAACGATGCTAAACCCCGCATTTTTCCCGGACTTGGATTGATTTTCACACGCATGACATTGTTGTTCCTGGTTTTGGTACTGAGCCGTTTGTGCTCCATAGTGGTATCTTGTTGCTGTGGAATTCTATATATGGCACCATTGATCATTGTAGGAGATAAAATTAAGAAGAAGATCATAACAAGGTGCAGGCGTAATGTAGAAGCAGCCATGCAAAACAGATTATGATTAATCCAGCGACCGTCTCTTTCTTCAGCTCTGATCTTAATTAAGACTCGTTAGGTAAAACTCATACTCTCTCTTAGATGATCTCAAAGAATGGCTTATCTGCTTGCGTGAGAGGGAGAGGATTTGAAGACTGGCTAAACAGGTTGTATCTTGAATGAGAGAGATGAAGACAAGAGGATGTGCTGACTTAGTGAGGGTCTGTTTTGTTTTATTGTTTTCTTTTTGAGAAGAGAATTTAATGAGAAACTGATTTCGAACAACCGTACCACGTTGCAGGCAAGAAGACAGAAAGGAAAAGAGAGCATTTATAGTTCTATACGTTTTACTTGAGTTGTATTAAAGAGAGTTACCTTCTCTTTCCCTCTCTCTACTTTTTCTCTTATCAAACAGAGAGTTTGGTCTTCTTCTATTCACACGATTGAGACGGCTCCTTCTTCTGAAATTCTCTCATCTTTTGAGATTGTGGTGGGGGCAGAAACATAATACAGCAAATCAGTGATTGTTCTTCGTCTATTCCTACTACTGCTCCTCGGAATTGATTGGCCACTCATCTTTTTACACCTTTTGGTCTCAAACTTAGCAGTTCCGACCGAACAACACAAATTTGAGTGTTATTGTAGTAAAATTCGGAGGACGAAAGATTATTGAAAAGAAATGAGATTTTTTATTTTTTTAATTTTTATTTTGAAGGAATTCAATTTTTTGAGATAAGGCAAGAGATCATCATCAAAATTCAGTACTTCAGTCGGAAATTTTTGATGAAAAGTTAATCGAATTTGATGTAATTGGGATGTGTGGATAATATACGTATGTATATAAAGACCCAAAAAGTAAGTGAAAGAGGCGGCAAGTTCAAACTCATTTAATAGAATACTCTTAAGTATGTAATTTGGCTTTGGTAGTCCTATAAAAACTCCATGATCACTATAAATAAGGACCCTTAGTTACAAATCTAGGGTCGAACCCAGATATTCCAACCCCCGTAGACCCAAATGCTATACAACTTTCATGGTTGGGTTGGGGAGTTTATAAAGGGAGAGTAGCTAAAAGGTGTAAATATAATTTGGTGTGAGTTCTATGTGGAGCGTAAACCTCAGAGCACATTGTAATTAAAAACAAAAGTTTTCTAACTTTAGAGCAACGTGGGAAAGAGATTTCCAGCACCTATACATTAGGTATTTTGCTGGTATATAGGAGTTCGGTTAGAAAAAATATTTTCAGGTTGATCGGTCGAAATTAGAACCAAACCTTTATAGTGATGTAGCACAAGTCCTATTTGTTAGAGCATTGCTCGGTCAAACTCACAAGTTTTTCTATCTCAAGTTTGATGTCAATATTAGATTCACAAAACTATATCTTGATTTCTAGTCAACTAACGTCGAGTCTCGGAGTAGGATTAGAATACGACAGTCGAGTATCAGACATCACTTAATAACCCTCGAAAATTGAAGACTGGAGAACAAGCGAAGACGTTTGGAGAACTTTATCAACAAAGAGGTATGTGAAGACTGAACCATCCTATTTAATCATGGCATTTACCTTTATATCTTATGAGACTATGTCTTATGATTTTAGTAGATTTAGTATTACAAAGAAGCAATTTCGAGTCAAGCTTGTCTTGATAAATCTCTCGAAATATGATTAAAGCAATGGATGTTCTTAGATCCTTAACAATTTTGGCGAAGTACAATTTATTGTTCATGAACTATTTTTTGTTTCAAATTGATCATTTGGAAATTGCCCAAACAATGATATTTATTATCTATGGTCATCGTGAATGTTTCAAATTGTTTAAAGAGAGTTTTCTGAATTTTGGATACTGGATTGGTGCGCATACCCATTACTCGTACCCTAGTGATCTGAATTCTGAAATTGGGATATGTACGCATACCCAGTACGCGTACCCCCAGGATATGAGTTTGCGAATGACTAAGGGCACGAGTACCCCAGGAGCTTGAGATCGTGGATTGCCCATAGGTATGCATACCCGGTACCCATACCTACCCAGTAATAATTTAAGCAGATGCTCATAAACTATTTTTGCAAATATGTTTGTTCTTGCTACAACTCTCATAAACACTTCTAAGACAACTTTGTTCACTAAATCGCTCTGTGTTTGTGAATCATGGTTTAAGTCTTTAGTGTTAATGAATACCACTTATGCTTTTAAGTTCAAAAGTCATACTTGCCAACACGAACTATCATTATACACGGTTCCAGAACTCTAGACCATATTGTATATTCTTATGTATAATTTCAAGGCGGACTCCTCACATGCTTCCATGAAATCCTAATAAAAAATTCATCTAAACCGAGAAAGTGTTTGTTTGGATCTCAAGTTATCTTAGCTTGAATTCAAAGCTACGTAGAGCCTTAAAAATCTATAAATAAAGAGACTCTTGTAATAGGATTTCTTAATCCATGGTACTTATTTGTCCTAGTTTCTAAGCTGAAGTTCAGGGTTAAGGGTTCAGAGAAGACCAAATTTGAAGAATCTATAAAAAAAAGACCAAATTTGAAGATATCACACCCTCCCCCAAACTCAATTGAACGAGTGGTCCAAAGTCTTCACTGTATAGGAAATCTTTTGTTGTTTGAAGAAAATACAATCATAACGGCAAATCTTTAGTGGTTTTAGGATAAAAAAAAATACTAAAAGACGAAAAACGATAATATAAAGAATCAGATCTTTCACTTGGATGGCAAATCTTTTGCCACCAATAACGATATTTTGCTCATTTAGATTTATTTTATTTTTTTGGATTTTTCCCTTAAAACACTCGATCACTCAAATAATCTATCCTTCCCATGATAGCCAACACACCCTGTAAAATAGACTCTCAACCATTTTCAAAGGAATAAAGTGTCCATAACCCTTGCATTTAAGAGTCCGTTTGTACCGGCGTAGTTGGAGGAGGGAGTGTAGTCAAATAGTGTAGTTGGAGACTGCATTCATAAGTTTTATTTTAGGCATGGCCTAATACACGACATAACAACTAATTCAACTACCTTAAAAGGAGGTAATTAGTTACAGATCTCTAGACTAGGTAATCGAATGTTGCTCCATTTGGCTCCTTATTACGCCTGTCAAACTACACCGTACTTGCTTTGACCAATATGCACTATGTGTATTAAATCGTTTATTTCTTTCTCTCCTCTTTTCTTCTTCTAAATCCTCAAAATTTTCTCAATTCAGATGTGAAAGTTTTATCAATATTAAAAAATTAGACTTAGTATTAATAAGATAGAGAACTTATTTGAGAAAAAAAATGTATCAAGAAATTTCTTCAATTGTAGTAGATCTTATTTTTCTCTTATTTCTTTCTCATAATCATAGATATAGATTTCTTACATCTATTAATGTAGGAGGGTTATGATTCAGGCTTTGATGGAAAAAATGACATTTTCTATTCAGGAAATTTATTGTCTCGCAACATTAGATTCTAATCCATTAAAAATTGTGTTCTTTATTTATTTATTTTTGATTTGATTATAGATCATGACATATATCATACGTGAATTGAAAGGTTTTCATTTTTGAGTATTAATTTAGCAACACCTCTTCTCTTATTTGTACAGTAAAACCTCTATATAAGAATACTCATGGGACCACGTATAGATATTCTTATTGTTAGAGCACTGCTCGGTCGAACTCGCAAGCGTTGCTATCTCAAGTTTGTTTGTCAAGTTTAGTTGATCAAAACTATAGACTTGATTTCTAGTCTACTTATAGCTATGTCTCGGATTAGGATAGAATGTGTAGTTGATTTTTAGACTTCACGGCGTTCATCGATTGAAGACGAAGATCTACTGAGGAGAGCTTGGAGGAACTTCATCAACAAAAGGTATGTGGAGACTAAAACTTATTTATCACTCAGAAGTCAATTATATTATATCTTCAAAGGAGACTAAGTCGTATAGATATATAGACTTTTATATTATACACATTTGATATTTCGAGCCGAGTTTATCTCGCATATCTATTTCTCGAAATATGTGTTGGAAGCTTTTTGCTTTAACTATGTTCATCATTATTCTTGACGAGTTTATTTGGAAACATTTTATTTGTTGGAAACTAAATATTAAGTCAAAAGATGATCATGTGAAAATTGCCTTGAAACATCTTACGTGATTTGTGAGAGACAATCATTTGATGTCGACTTGGAAAGTTTCGTATTGATCATTCGATCACTTGAAAAGTACTCTAAGCTAATAGTTTGTGTAAGACAGCTATTGTCGTCTTCTAAGGATGCTTCAATGATTGAAATGAGAGTTTAGAACAATTAACCATGTCTGGATACAACACGGTATGCATACCTAGTATGCGAACTGTATTGTTATGATTCAGGTCCGGGAATAGTGTTTGCGTACCCAGTATGCGAACGGTTTTAACTGTCAAGGTCCGGGAACCTTGTTTGCGTACCTAGTATGCGAATGGTTCTACCTGAGTTGGGTCCGGGACTGCTGGTCGCGTACCTAGTATGCGAACGGCTGGACAAGGCCAAGGTCCGGAGCTATTGTTTGCGCACCTGGTTTGCGAACACAGTGGTTAAGTTCTAAAATCGGTTAAGTATGATTCTCATACTCATGAACTAAAACATTTATGAATTAAGGAATGCAATCTTTGCAAACCCTGGCTTAATGTTCATGAATTTATTCTTGTATAAGTACTTTGTACGATTGCGAATCAATCCGATTTTGTTTCAATTTGTTCATATATATTTCTATGAGATAGTGAACAATTGAACAACTCTATGAGAAACACAATTAGATTCATTTGATTATCTTTCATTATTGATTGACCATCATATTTGATATAGAAGTGTTAAATGAATGTGTTTAAGTCAAAAGTGTTCATATGGCTAACTTCAGTTAACTGTTATTGAGCCAACTCAATATACACGTTTAGGTATGGTTACCCATATCTAAATAAAGGTATATTTCATTTGTGTGTAACAAGCTAAGACCATCTAACAGTGGAGATTAATTTCTTTATTTTTAAGCAGACTTAGCTTGAATCTTAACGGTGAATATTGAATGCTTTGTTACTAAGCTATCTTAGCTTTGATTGTAAGCAACCCTGATTTGAAAGAATGTATAAGGGAGAACTCTAGCAACTGTAAAACCTAATCCCGGCACATTCCTGTGTCCTAGTTGCGTACTAGAGTCGATTCTCCTATAACCTAGGTTTTTCCAAAACCATATTAGGTTAACGACTAGAAGACTTCATTTGGGATTCGTGAAGCCAGATCCAACTATTTTCTCTGTAGTTGCGTATTCTGATCTTACTTGTTTTATTTTATTGAGTACTATCTTCTCTAAGATTTGCTCGAGATTTTTCTCCAACGGGTAAGATATAAAAAGTAATCACAAAATTCTTCGTCTCAGACATTGTGGTTCCGCAATAACTTCTTCTACCACCATATAGTTAAGTTATTTAGAGGTGATTGATATTTTAGGCTGTTATTCGAGAGTATAAGACCGGATTATCAATTGGTTCATGTTCACCTTGATTTATCATAAGATGGAACAAAACTTCATAGGTACTTCTGTGGGAGACATATTTATCTATCAGAATAGACTTATCTGTGTGAGACAGATTTGTTTATAAGTCATCGACTTTGGGTCATAGCAACTCTTAGTTGTGGGTGAGATCGGCTAAGGGAATCAAGTACGCAGAATCCGGCGTCGTTCTGGAGGAGTAAGGAACGCGAATATACCTCAATCGGTGTGAGACTTGGTTAGGGCTCAACTACATTCCAGTCTGAAGTTAACTTGTAGTATGCTAGTATCTGTAGCATCTTAATACAGTGTGGTGTTCAAATCTGGACTAGGTCCCGGGGTTTTTCTGCATCTGCGGTTTCCTCGTTAACAAAATTTCTGGTGTCTGTGTTATTTATTTTCCGCATTATATTTGTTTATATAATTGAAATATCACAGGTTGTGCGTAGCTCAATCACAGTTGATAAATCCGACCTTGTTTGTTGGATATAACTTGATTGACACTTGAGCATTGGTCTTTGGTACCGTCCAAGTTATTTCTCATATCAATCAGGCTCATTGATTTCTATCTGTTCGATTTGGTGATTGTGTTAAGAAATAGAGATAAATATCTTTGATATATCTCTTGATTGAGCTCACTTTTAAGTTGGTGATCTCGGAATTATATTGGAGTTTAGTCCATACAGATTTCCGAAGGAATTATTGGGTGTGGTTGTTATACCCACGCTTTTTCACTTATAGAGAGGTTATTCTGGGTTAAAATGGTGGAGGAAGCAAGTGTAAATCGTCTGAAACTTTAAAAAAATATACTGCACGGGAGTACTTTGAGTTCAAGACACTAATCTGTAAGACTATAGCCTAAACTAAGCTAATGGTCACAAGGAAGGAGGAGAGTCGGTCTGTAGGGGGAAGCAGAGAATGTGTAGAGATCATAGGAGATTGATCAATTGATGATTTGATGTGTTGAACTGCTTTAAAGATGATTTCTATGTGTAGATGAGAGAAATCCACTGTAAGTGATTGATAATTGACTGTTGTGTGTTGAGTCTTACTCGATTCCGTTGTCTTTGTTATCAAATCATAGGTTGAGAAACCTATTTATTGCATCACATCGATCTCATGTAAGTGGTGAAGGTTGAAGAGAGTGGAAGAATGAGGAAATGGAAGAACGTGCATAACCACTTTCACTTTGCATGGAAGACTTGGTTGATTGAGCATCCACTATTCCATTTACTCCCTCAACTGTCAGCACAAATTACTCACATATCTCATGGCGGTTGTATTGCACATAGCACGTGGTGTAGGCTGCCAAATCAAAACCCCAATGAATATCCCCCCATGTGACATGAATTGATGTCTCATGTGAAAGTCTGCTTTGCAGACGTATTTTATGTGGTCATCCGTTGACCTAGTTAGACCATGAGTCTTAACTGATAAATCGAACAAGGTTCGTAATTCATGATATTATGATAGAAGAGAAGCATGAAGTGTCTATTGAGACAGCAATATGCTTTATGGACCATGAATGTTGAATTAAGCCATTGATGACCGTGACATATCATTATGCTAGTCGAGGTAGTAATGATAGTTGAATGACTTGGATTGATAAACATAGGTTAATGAGATTGATAAATCGATCATAAACCATTAAGTTGATGTGTCAAGCATTTTTCAGGAAGTCGTATGAAAATATTAATTGCTAAATAATCATAAAAGGTTCATCTCGTCGATGTGTCATGAGTCAGTCGAATGACAATGAGAGATTATAATATTGAAATAATGGTCGACTGACAAACCAAATGTTGGTTAGTGGACCAACTGAGTATTGATAGCTGGATCAATATGAAATATTGCTCAAATATTGATAGTTTAATAAATATTTCTTTGCAAAGCAATTGACAGCTGAATCAATAAAATATTGCTTCGTAGAGCAAATAAATCTTGGTAGCAGGACCGAGTTCATATTAGTAGATAGACCAATATTGCTAGTCAAAGCAACTGAAGTATTGCTTGATGAAGCAATTGATAATTAGAGCAAATATTGCCAGTCAGCGCTTGATCAATGAATATTAATTTTAATTTTAATAAAATATTGGTAGTTAGACCGAATATTAAATTATTAACCAAAATATTAACTGCTAGATCAATGCAAAAGTTATTGGTGTTTGAACTTGTTTAGAATTATGTTTTGCGGAGCATTAGGTTCAAAACCCTAATTTTGATCGGATGATGATCTACCAATGATGGAGTGAGGACCAACCATGAATGAGTGGGACCGGACATGGTGGCGATGGATCGATCATATGTCGTCCAGATGCTCGATCGAGCATTCACCAAGGTCAGTTGCAGAGCAGTTGGTGAAAGGATTATTAATAAGTGTTTTAACCATAATTAAAATAGTGATTTACTGAGCATTAGGTAGTAAAACCTAATTATGAAAGGATGAGAACCGACCAAGGGGTGTAGAAACCATCCCTTGTTAGTTATGAGACCATACGATTGTAAATGGATCATCTTCCGAGTTGCTGGAGAAAGTTTGAACTAAATATGAATTGCGGATGATTAATTAGGTCATTAATCATTAAAGGAGGTGGGACCGGATTTTTCAAGCCATTGGGTTGACCATGACCGGCCACGGGGGCATGCCCGTGTCACCATGTTGTTCGCGGACTAACCTTGAGAATTTTGGTATTTTATGATGGTCCATCGAGCATTATTTCATCCTTTTATGAAGAATTTGAGTTTGACCGAAACTCTTAGTCTTAACTGAAAGACCAATTATTGAAAAATATTAAAATAATATTTTTTTAATATTTTTTATGGTAGAAAGTCATAATGGTTGCAGGACCACTTGCTTTGCAAACTATATGGTCCATGGAGCAAGATTTGCAAATATATGGAAATAAGGAGTTTTGATCGAAAGAGGAACTCCTTGAAAGTGAAATCCCTAAATAATAATAACATAATATTATAATAATAAAATAAAAAGAGAAAAGAAGTGGGGAACCGTCCAAAACTGGCGCACAGATAGCAGGACAGCCGTTTGGGCCCCACCCTATGGTTTTCCATTTTTATTATTATTTCCTCTATCCCTTTTCCTTGTTTGGTCCAACTTACATATCCTTGTGCTTCCATGTTTTTGGATGCTCCTTTGAGTATTACTAATTAATACACCCGTGCCTCTTACTCGGGGGTGCCCCTTATGCCCGAAAGGTGACAATCCATTACAATCCGATGGAATTCAGCTGAGAAAAGCCATGAATCTTAGTAAGTGAATATTAGGTTTTAATTAGTGTATTTTTCTAAGAAGTCAACTGATGAATATTGCATTAGGTTTAATTAATTAGTCGCTCTATACTAGCAGACAATTTGTCTAACACCATTTAATTGTTTTAGATATGAGTCGACAGCCATCATATTAATTCTGAATATAATTGTGAGGAAGTTCAGACACAATAGATGAATTTTGAATTCAAATAAGAAATGTTGAATCTTTCAGCTTAACTGTAAAATACATGGAATATTGAAGGTTTTACTTCAGAAGCCCTAATATTGCTGTCATATATTATTACATTTGATGAGATTACACAACTGCAATTCACTTCTCTTGCGGAAGGTGAAGATATGAATTTCTTATGATTCCGATGCTGATCAGATATACATAATTTTTGATGTGATTTTACGAATATAACCTTCGTAAAAAATCCACCATCAATATTAAGTCCCCTGCTTAGTATGGGACAGTCATGTTCCGCAGTGTGCACATAGTTGGTGATTTTTACTAACATAAGCAAAATGAATGTTATTAGGTATTACCAGGAATTCTGATTCAATGATGCTCCAATGATGACGAATGATCATAGAAGGATCAATAGTTGATGTAGAAATGCTTGTAAAATGACTGAGCATCGTATGGAAAGCATAAATTGGCGAGGCTTCGCTGATTTTGATGGTGGAAGGACCATGTCAACCCGTGTATAGCGCGGGAGTTGCTTGAAAGAGGAAATCCTAATTTGACAGAAATTAGGAACCAAATAATCCATATAAAATGAAGTGAAACACTTTTAATTTTTTATCCTTCTTCCACCACAACTAACCAGCACCTCCTCCTTCTTCTTCCTTCCCATCACATCCGAGAAGTAGAGCAAAGTCACCGGAATCTAGACGTTTGATCGCCGTCGGCGAACTTCCGACTGGCACCGACCATGTAAAAATTACGTTTTTTTTTTCTTCTTTTCTGCTATATGATACATTAATCATAAAATTATTTTAGTAGTTTTACGTGAATTAATCACGATTTAGGTCAAAATTTTGACTTTTGGTGCTTCAATTGTCTTCGTAGGTGCTTTAATCATCTTTAGTGCAGCAAATAGGAAGTCCCTAAAGTATCAAATATTGCATCATCACCACTGGTTGTTGATTGAATCGTAAATAGGTAATAATTATAGTTTTACCGTCTTTTCTTCGTTTACGTCGTCTTTAATTGATATATGCATCTTTGCAATATAATCATCATCCAAAATTGTCACTTTTAAATCTTGCTGCCTTGCTGATTTTTTGAGTCTCCATCTCCTTGTATGATGTATTGAAGTTAAAACATTGAGTGAATATGCCAAGCCGCTTTGTAGAGATGTCAAAAGATAGTTATGATTCTGCTTGAGGAGATGAAAATTCGATGATTAAGAACACTCCAATTATAGATGGTGAATTTTTTGTGGTTCTGTATAGACCAGCAAAATGCCCCTAAGACCATGCTTTCCGTCATCTTGTAAATCCCAGAGAGAATGATAAGTTAAAGATGGTATCCCAAAAGCCATAATTCGGTTATGTCTGCAAGGAGGTCATTACTCTGCTTCATTCATAGAGTTCAAGATTTCTAGAAAGCTTTACCTTACTTTTATGGATAGACGAGACACATGCTCAGTTATGACCACGTCCGAGCAATGTTAAACATTGCACAAGTTACTGAAGCTATCAAAGCGTCTGTAAAAATCTTCATACATCATGACATGCCTGGAATTGTAGCTTTGTTCGCTCGATGGTGTCTTCCTACACACACGTTCATATGTAGATGGGGATAACTCAGCATTACCTTAGAAGATGTAGTTGTTTTACTGCAGCTTCCAGTCACATATAACTGATCAAATTTTAGATAGTGGTAGTAAAAAGTTCGTTGAGACTTGTGAAGATTCGAGTTTTTAAATTTAATAAAAATATACAATAATATTACAATTGGTGCAAGAGGTACTGGAACTAAGGATTCGGCCAATCTTCATAACATAAGGTTCAATTATTTATTCTCAACAATTTTAGCTCAAGAAATATAAACATGGACTCTATTTTTGCCAAGGTAGATTCTCAAAACATTGATTGTAAATGTTAAGCATGGGACAACAAATCACCTAAGCAAAGCATGACCCATCTAATCAAATGACAACCAATTTAATCAAATCATATTTCAATTAATTTTAGTGCAAAAGTCATAAAAAAAAAAGAATAAAACAAATTTACCCATGTATGAAGTTCGACCTCCTCCGTCGTCCCAGTGTTGGGGTTTAGCTCATCATGATGAAAACACGCTCAAAAGATTTATTTATAGCTCAAATGGTGTTTACAATGGAGAGAAAAAAAGAAAATGGTGAAAAACAGGAATCTGCGACGCACAAAAATCGTGTCAAAATGAACGATACAATATAAGTGTTGTAGACACTGTTCTGCGGTCGTTGGGAAGGAGTTGGGAACTGTCGCAATTATGCGACAGTTTTCAACGACTTTCCTTTACAGGCTTTTGTTCTTCGCGTTCATCGGCAACAGCAGCAGCAGAAACCGAGTTCTGCAACTTGTGATTTCTTCTTCTCTGGCTCTCCTCAGCTCCCCAAACTCTCTACAACCCTTCTATGAACTATCATCACCCCTTATATACTCTTCAGCTCCGAAATAACTCCATATAATCTTCATTGATTACTCTTATTCTCTACTTCATAGTCACAGGAATAATTTCCTTTTTCAACTCCTTCACGCGTCTGCATGTATTCTGAATACTCTCAACAGACTCATACACATTCCAGAAGAAGATTAGCACGCTGAAAACACACACAAACCTTCCCAAAATATCTCAGAAATTTCCCGAGGAAGCTTGCCCTGTTTTGTCGATATTATGTGAAATCTTCTCCTTCAATCGAATTTAAAGCTCTTACCAATCCTGTTTGGATACGACACAATATTTCCAACCAATCCTAGACAAAATCTCCTACCATAACTCTCCAAATTTGGTCCATGCAGTTACGCAGTGAACTGCCAAAATTTCCCGCCAAAAAGCTTCCTTTGAATTTGAGAAGAAGATGTCCTCCCCCTAATCCTGCACGGGTGTCCCTTTAGCACTTGTCTTATGGGGTGCAAATAGTAATTTTTGGGCGTAGATAGTAATTTTTCCGGGGTTCCTCCAACACATTTTTGGGGTGCTTCCGGTGCATTTCTGGGGTGCCTTTAGTACTCTATCCTGGGGTGTAAAACATCACTTTTCGAGCCAATTTCGCCGCAAGAGCTTATTTCTCTAAAAATACCTACAAAGACATAAAATAACAAAATAAATATAAAATCGAACACTAACAATATATACAATTGAGATATATTAGACACAATAATGCGTCTATCAATAATCTTCCAATTGAGTCCTCAGCAGGAGAGAATAAGATGATTTCAATTCTGGAGCTAAGATGGATGAAGTCAATGATGCATCGTGCAATTGCTATATTCAGTAGATGAAGTATTGGTGGACGACAAAGAAAGAACCGAACAGACTCGATGATGGTACACTGACCATTGCTGCGTTTTTATCCTTGTGGTTTTCCAAAGACGTGGTTGAAGATGGCGATTCTCAATTGAAACCATTTGTTGCTCCTTTTGCTGCCTAAAGGTGAGCAACTTCCCATCGGAAGTTTGTTTCTTGGTTCATTGTATTCTCACTTGGACTCTTTAGTTATCGACAGCCGCATCTATAATGGTTACATGAAGGTTGAATCATATGTTAACACATTGTTCCTCCAAGCGTGGTTGTGGGAGCACCTGAGCAGTTATGCACCTGCTCCTCGTAATGCCTTGTAACAGAAAGATGTTGATTCTCGCCATGTTTTTTTCCTGAGAAAACATAATGCAAGAATAATGCGCTGGTCTAACAAGATGCCACGCTCTAAAGTACACCTTGTTAACTTGTTGGATAATGAGGCGGAATTTGATTTTCACCCATGGACGCCAATTCCTCTTTATATCTCTCAGTTGACTACCTTTCCTGGTAAAGATGATGTCACATTGCAATCTGGTACAGACCTTACCGATGGTGAGATAACTTTTATGTTAAGTTTTACACCCAGTTATATTGTGTCTGTGATACAAACAGAATATCTTGTGGAAGAATATAATATTTATAGAGCGGCTTGACAGATGGGTCTTGATCAGTGTTCTCCTCCTTTTCGAGTTGACAAGCCTCATGTTCATAACCTCATGATTCACTTGGATCGTACACATGTTGGCGGAAGTAGGTACTTATTTCCTCATCGAGATTGAGATACATATGTAACTCCGAGTTACATAGATTTTTAGAACCAACAACATGAGCTTCTTCATGACTTTACGATGTTGGTAACTCCACCACTATCGCGTGGTGCTTCTAATGCAGAGACAGTTAATCTCCCTCGATTAAAGCCGTTTCCTGGTGGTGATAAGAGAAAAATACTTCCAGAACCCTCGCAGATGAGTATCTTATTTACGTGTCGTAAGGTCTTGGAATAGTGGTGAATTTTCGGAGGTTGGAGAAACTCCCCAGAGCGGTGAGAGAAGGAGCAAAAGTCATAGGATATTATCTAACGTTGTAGAGTCTTCACCCACTTCTTTGGTTAGTCGTAGATATCTTTTTATGATAATTTCCTTTTTAGCATCATCAAGATCCTAAAATAAATCATCTTGTTACCTTATCGTAGGGTTTTGATCCACCTTGAAGGTCTTCGATTTTCCACAGCTGGACAATCAACTCAGATTGTTGGATCCTCTGAGGACGAAGAAATCGAAGATGGAGAAACCGTCTATGTAAGTATTCTTTTTGCATAATTCCTTGTAATATTTTTGAGAAAGATCCTTATACTCATGGTTGTTGTTCGTACGAAGAGATATCAATGCATGGCCAAGGTGATGTTGGTGTTCAATCTTCTTCGGCTGAGGACGAGGAAGGAAATCACGACGATTCGGAATCGAATGAAAAAAATGGTGATTCCAGTAATAACGTCGATAATTCTAACTCTCCAAATGATTTAGAGACCACCAAAGTAAGTTATAATCTTGTATGCCTTCATGATCATATGAATTTTGCTTCTTGATAATAGAATGAATGGAAACCATATGAATGAATGAAGAATTCTAGTATAGTTCGTCTTCAGAAAATTCAGAAATTTATTTTTACTAAAAACGTCATAAAACCTTCATCCGATGTCCGTTTTGATGGTCTACCAAAACTTTTTCATGCACGGAAAATTTCCCATCCATTTTAAAGATGATTTTTGAGATTTTTGTTTGTTTAAAGGCTCAAATCAGCGAAACAGAAAAGTTCAGGAGAATTCCAGAAATTTCCCAACAGTTATGATGTTCGTTGTTTGACCCACATCGCTTAGCTCGTTCATCCAATTGATATGAATTTTGGATCGTATAGGAAACCCATACAAATATAATGGTATATGCCTCATGTCTTGATTATTTAACAATTATTCCCAGTCCATCATTTTATACAGAATAGTGTAAAACGGCTTCAGGCGAACTTGTCGAGAAACATGTTTTTTAAGTCTTCGAAAAATTTGCTTGTACTTTCAATAGTTTTTGAAGGTCCTTGATGTATCTAATTCACTTGAATTGTGAATTTTATGATTGATGCTTGAATTTCCTATTTGGAGCACTGTTACTCATAAAATTGTCATAGTGGGTGCAAAACGGCAAAACTGAAGAAAACAGAGTCATCGATAATAGAGCAAGCACCATTGTGGACCAAGTTGATAATGAGTCCCCCTATGCACTTCAAGATCATAAAAATTCTACTCTTGAAGCGATGGTTTAAACTGAAGTCCAAGTTGATATTATTCTAAGAACCGAAATAAATACTCCAATAGCTTAAACTCGTATGGTATTGCATGAGTATCCAAATTCTGGCTTTCCTTTAGTCCTACATTCAGCGAACAACTCGAATATCATGAGTTAGTTGGTGGGTTTAGCATTCCTACTGGATTTGTTGGTTTGTATAGAGCGATATGGAAGATGTATGGCCATATTGTTATTACTAAGAAATATGAACATGCTTATTTCCTGATCATACGAGTAGAAGCAATTTTACGTATCATTAGTGATATACGTACCAAACCCAGAGGCGCCATTACTGAAGGTGTACTCTTTTATTGGGAGTTAACTTGAAAGTTGCCGAAGAATATGGTCTTAACCTCAAGTGGCTTCGTCGAGGAATTGAGCTTATCAAGAAAATCCGATCTGAGAATGTAGCTCCCTCCAATGATGTTGTTGAGAAGCGAAGGAAAAAATTGCAAAGCTGACTGAAGAACTGGAGATGGAGAAGAATGCTTTACATAGCATGCAAGTAGCCTTTTCGAAAGAGCGAAAGCCATATCTATACAATTTCCCTTCGCTTTACTATTTTTATTTCCTCTTAACTCTGCCTTTCAACTGTTTAGAGATGTGAGGTTTTATTTGGTACTTGGTTATGATTTCTTGACTGATTTAGGATAGGTAGATGATTAAAGTTTGATAATATGAGGATTTTCTTTTGGTTTGATAAAGATAATGAATTAAAATTGATTACTGAAAAGGGAAATTCAATTGCTGGTTGTTAGTATTGCATCCGTTTTGGAGGAATTGAAAATACAAACGAAAAAAAAAAATCAATAATGTTTTAAACACCAAATGTTTCGAGCTTCAAATACTTTAAGCGTCAAAAGCCTTAAGCCATTTTTCATGTACGGTTGCTTCTACTACGTTTCCATACGCGACAATTAGTTTATATTATATTCCAATAGTCGAGCTTGCAATCATGAATGGACCTTCCCGATCAGAGATAGTCATAGAGTAACGATTGCGATTTGTCGCTTTTAGTACCAAATTTCCAACGTGAAAGGAATAGGTTTGATTGGCCTAACCCTGAATATCTTTTGTTTATTCGGATTTTCCTTCATATTTGTGCCAACTTACATGTTCCAAGTGCGATTATGTCCTTGAAACTTTTTGTGATTGCTCTGTGGCACATGTGGATATTCTTGCGATGTCACAAATAAAATTTATACATGCTCTTTGCCCTGCTTGGATACCATCTTTGTAGTAAATGCCTCATCTTAAAGCTCGGCTTGTGGAGGAGTTGGAGTCACCCACTTAGCAAAGTATTGGATAAGAGACGTCACCCAGGCATAACGTCTTGTAATAGTAGTAGTTCTCTAATTAGAGCACTGCTCGGTCGAACTCGCAAGCGTTGCTATCTCAAGCTTGTTTGTTAAGTTTAGTTGCCAAAACTTTAAGTCTTGATTTCTAGTCTACTTATAGCTAAGTCTCGGATTAGAATAGTAAGTGTAGTTGAGCCTTAGACTCCACGGTGTTCATCGATTGAAGATGAAGAACTACTCAAGGAACTTGTGGGACTTCATCAACAAAAGGTATGTGGAGACTTGAATTTATCTATCACTCAAAAGTCTATCTATTTTATCTCCTATTTTGAGACAAAAGTCGTATTGCTATATAGACTTCGATTATACACATTTGCTATTTCGAGCTGAGTTTATCTCGCTTATCTATTTCACGAAATATGTGTTGGTAAGCTTTCGCTTTGGCCAAGTTTATCTTTACTCGTGGCGAAAGTCATGTTGATTATTTCAATAACTTGAAAATCGCTTTGATGAAAAATAGTTTGTGAATAATAACTATATAACATCCTCTAAGAAAGTTTCAATGATTGAAATGAGAGTTTAGAACATGTAACCATCTTTTGATATAAACATAGTGTGTTCTCACATTTGTGTAAAAGTCCAAAACCGGGAACCCAAAGTATGCGTACCCGTACGCGTACTGGGGGTTGTTAGAAATTCGGGTAAGTATGCGTACCCGTATGCATACTGGCGGAAAGTTCACGTCCGTGAATTTTTGTTGGAGTTTGAAAGTGAAAAACAAACTCAATCCGGTTACTTAAGTATGCGTACCCGTTTGCATACTTAGGTAGGTTACTTTCTAAAATCGGTTTGTTGATGAACTAAAACATTTATATAATAAGGAATGCAATCTTTGCAAACCGTGGCTATAATGTTCATGAATCGATTCGAGTGATCAAACCGATTTTGCTTCGATTGTGTCTTGTATACTTCTATAAGATCTAAGCAATTGAACAACTCTCTAACTAGTTCATTTGAGTCATATGAACTAGTTATGGTAAAGATGAATAAGGTTGATATGAAAGTTCTCATATGGCTAACCCATTGTTTAACTATTGTTGAACCAACTAAGTGTACACGTTTAGGTACGGTTACTCAAACCTAAATGAAGTTACATTTCATTTGTGTATAACAAGCTAAGTTCGATCTAATGGTTGAAAGATATTATCTTGAATCTAATCAGGTTTTCATCTAATGGTGAATATTGAATGCTTTGTTACCAAGGTAACTTAGATTGCAAACCTTGATTTGAAAACTATATAAAGGAGAACTCTAGCAACTGGGAAACCTAATACCCACACCTCCTGTGTGATACTAGTTATATAAGCTAGAGTCGATTCTCCTTTAACCTTAGGTTTTTCACGAAACCCTGTAGGTAAACGACTTAAAGACTTCATTGGGATTGTGAAGCCAGACCCAACTATTTTCTCTGTAGTTGTGTGATCTGATCTTGCTGTTTCTATCCTGATTGAGTACAATCGTAAGATTTGCTTGAGATTTTTATCTCCAATAGGAAAGATAGAAAAGTAGTCACAAACACCTTCGTCTCATCGTTTGTGATTCCACAATATCTTCTTTCATTAATCGATTAAGATTATTGTGAGGTGATTGATAATTCTAGGATGTTCTTCGGGAATATAAGTCCGGGTTATCGATTGGTTCATGTTCACCTTGATTTATCAAAAGACGGAACAAAAACTTGTAGGTTTATCTGTGGGAGACAGAATTATCTATTCCTATAGACTTTTCTATGTGATACATATTTGTTCATCAAGTCTTCGACTTTGGGTCGTAGCAACTCTTAGTTGTGGGTGAGATCAGCTAAGGGAATCAAGTGCGTAGTATCCTGTTGGGATCAGAAACGTAAGGAACACGACTGTACCTTGAATCAGTGTGAGATTGATTAGGATTCAACTACATTCTAGACCGAAGTTAGCTTTGTAGTAGGCTAGTGTCTGTAGCGACTTAATACAGTGTGGTGTTCAAATCTTAACTAGGTCCCTGGGTTTTTCTGCATTTGCGGTTTCCTCGTTAACAAAACTTCTAGTGTCTGTGTTATTTCTTTTCCGCATTATATTTTGTTATATAATTGAAATATCACAGGTTGTGCGTTGAATCGATCAATTGGTAAATCCAACCTTTGGTTGTTGATTGAAATTGATTGATCCTTGAACATTGGTCTTTGGTACCGTTCAAGTTGTTTCACATAATAATCAGGCTCTCGGATTTCTATCTGTTTGATTTGCTGATTACATTGTGAAATAGAGATACGAACTCTTTGACATACTTTTTATTAAGATTGAGTCTGACTGTTTATTTGATTCTCTTGAAAGTATATTGGAGTTAGTCCATATAGATTGCAAAGCGAAATATTGGGTGAGGTTGTTAGACCCCCCCCCCCCTTTTAATTGGTATCAGAGCAGCCAAACACGTTTAAGACCTCATAAGTCTGTGTTTGTAGCGATCTGACTCTATGGACTGCTGTACTATCTCTGATAAACGCGTCACCAGAAACAAAAGTTTTGTTTCTATAATGTCTATTAATGAGAAAAATTTATCAATTTCAAATATAAATGAACCTAGTGTTCCAACGAAACAGACTTGCATTGACAAGTGTTATCCCGATTACCTTTCGAACGAGTCTGACTCTGTTGAAGAAAGTGATACAGCTGAAGAGAGTAAACTGATTCTAAATATTGTTAGAATTCAGTCTGATAGAATTAATCGGTTGAAAAACAATGTCAATGTTCTTCTCGGTATAGTGAGAGATTGTGACTCTAATGATAAAACTCCTTGCAAGGAAAACGCTGAAGTTCGATCATCTCGTATCTTACTCGAGGCGAATCTCGAAAAGGATACTTTGGAAATTGAACATCTCTTGAGTAAACTCTCTATTCAAGGATGTTCCAAAAAATCCACTATACCATCTTCTGTCACAACTGAAAGAGTTCCAGTTCCAGAAGTAAAATCAGAATCCCTTCCTATTGGAAAAGATGTGCTTATAGCCTCCTCTAATCAAGGAACCACATCACATGAAAGGAAGAAATCTCCAAACGATGATGTTAAGTATGTTCTGTCTAATCACCCTTGTGATCAGAAAGTGTGTCTGTTTTGTGATTCAAAAGGGCATGTTAAGCAAAAGAGAAACTCTAGGTTGAATAACAATTCTATTATTCAACTTCAACACACCATAGATTTAATCCTCAAAGGTGTAACTGACATTCATATGTCTAAACCAATTGGTTTCAGTACTCACCCTGTGTATTCTACCAGGAAAGTTAGTTCGATGTGTTCCTCAAATGCTCAAAAGCATAAGAGACTTCTTAACAAAAATCGTCCAAGAAGAACTCAAGAATTCTCTTCTATCAAAAAGGGAGATAATGTTGTTTTTGATGTGGAAAAAGTATCAGGAGAAGGGAGCAAAAATGATGATATGGAAAACAACCTAAACGTGATAATTGAAGGATATAAAGAGATTGTCAATAGGCTGTCAACTCCCTCTTATCAAAATTCTTATGGTAAGAACTCAAACTATGTCTCGTATTTTGATGACAACAAGTTTTATGATAATTTTTCACATCAAAAGGGATTCTTTCCTAGATTCGAAAGGAAAAAGAGACTCAACCGTAAACACATTTCATCTAATGAGCTTAGGGCTCATACTTGTGCTAATTAATCACAAGGGTTGAGAGCTTACTCATAAAAATCCTGTTGAGTAAGATGTGTTAATAATCAGGTATACTTTTGGCAAAATTGCTTTCTGTTTAGTTGAGCTATTTTCTTATCGTCCATAGCTAAACTATTGTCCACATACAACTTTGCTTAAGTATTGGTTGTGTCTGAAAATGTTCTTCATTTTTTTTTTTGTCGTAACTTCGAAGAAGCTTTTTGTTGCAACTAAGTTGCGTGCTACTCTTGTGCTCTAAATTGTTTCTCTTGGAGATATAAAATTTTATTGAGCCAAAAAATTATGAAAATCTTCACGTAGCAAAAAATTCTGTCTTATCGTAAAATTACGACATTTGTGTGCGTTTATTTTTTTTTGGGGGTCAAGTTGTGTTCATACGGGTACCCGTGTTACTGTCACGAATCAATTTTGGAAACCCTAAAATTTACCTTCCCTAAGAAACCATTTAAATACCAAACCCTTTGAGTCACTACGCATACTCTGGGTTATTTTGTGTTTCTTCAAGAAGGTCTTCATCTTCTCGCTCTGGTGATTTTGCAAGAGGTTTTCTTGATAGAGGTATTGGTTTCGAGTCCAAAGGGAAGAAGAAAAGAACCCTAGTAGAAGATGATTGTCCTAATGCCTCATGTTACTATGCCTATTCACATCAGGATATTGAGAATGAGGATATGGTTTCTGCTGAAGTGGTTCATGATTTTCTTAAATACTTTGAGGAAGCAAAACTGCAACTCGTTGATACTATGAAGGATATTGATGTGTTAAGAACTTAGTTGAAAAGGGTTAATTCTGACTTTGTTCTCATGAAGACACATGTTAAAGAACTTCTCAATGAGCATATCTTATCTGAAGAAGCAGTAGATGATGTCAATCACAAGCTCAAAGATCTCAAGACTCGTGAGGATTTCGAAACGGCTATTTGATTTCAGTTCGTGTTCGATTTTGATGGTTTAGGAGTCTTTCTTTGTTTTTTAGCTTGTCGATTTCTTTAGGAAACTTCTTATGAGAATTTATTCTTATGTTTTAAGAAGGATAACTAGGGTTTGGAATAGCCATTATTGTGAGTACACATACCTATTTCCAACGATTTTCATCTTGCAATGTTTTGAGATTTATTTATTTAAATTCTAAAGTTTATTTGGAAGATGATTTTGCAGTATTAATCTTTATGGTTTTATATATTGCAACTTGTTATGGGATATGTGTGTTTGCGTCCGTGAACTTTGTTTGTCCCATATGTGGTCAAAAGTTAAGTCTTTCATATGTCAGTATGCAAGTATTGATAAAAGATTGAATGAACTTTTGACAAACAAAAGTTAAGCCTATTATGTCATTATGCAAATATTGATGGAAGATAGGATGAACTTTTGTTTACAAAGATTATGTCTATTATATGTCATTGTGCAAATAGTGATGAAAAATAGAATGAATCTTTGTTTATTCCGCAGTATTGATCTTCCCTGATCCATATTATATGTAAATATTGTGCGGCTACGTAAGTTTTCTTATGTGATCATTTTCGATTAAATTAATCACGGGTTCTCTTGTGGTTAATTTAATTGAGATTTTTGGATACAAATTCATATTTATGTGATTTGTTAATGTCAAAAAAAATCCTTCTTTTCTTGTGAAAGTAAGGTCGCTCTTGTTGTTCTTTCAGGAATGACATTTTATGGGGGGGAGTTCTTAATTGAACTTGTGCTTAATTGCCAAATCTTTGTGGGGAGTGCGGTTGTGGAATATTATAGGGGTTATCTTGTATCTTTATAAACTCCTTGATGAATGCATTTAGTTTCGGCTATATGATTGCATCCAAAAAAAGTTGATATGTGCTTTTCTTTTGGTCATGAAGTATCTTTATGGAAATTTCATTAGGATCCCACTAATTTTCGTACTTTTCCAATTTTATTGACAAAAAGGGGGAGAATTAATGTGTAGTTCACACTACAAATACATATGGTTTTCGGATCATTATGTACGGGGTAGTGGTTTTCATGTGAGATGAAGTATTGACTAAGGGGGAGTGACACATATCACCATAGTATTGTTGTCGAAGTTGTGATACAATTGAATTTTGATGTTGTATAATAATACTATGACACTGTGTAACAATGATTGAGAGTTATTGTTTTCTCATTGTTATGGCTACGGATCTTCAACAATGATGATGCTGAATTAAATACCTTTAGAATCATTGGAGTACTTGCAAATGACGAAGATTTCGAGTAATGTTGAAGAACCAAGGAGATCAAGCATTTGGATGAGAAGCTACAAAGTTTATTTATTTTGTATTCAATATGTATTGATAGTTTTGTCACTAAAATTGACAAAGGGGGAGATTGTTAGAGCACTTCTCGGTCGAACTCGCAAGCGTTGCTATCTTAAGCTTGTTTGTCAAGTTTAGTTGCCAAAACTATAAGTCTTGATTTCTAGTCTACTTATAGTTAAGTCTCGGATTAAGATAGTAAGTGTGGTTGAGCCTTAGACTCCATGGCGTTCATCGATTGAAGACGAAGAACTACTCAAGGAACTTGTGGGACTTCATCAACAAAAGGTATGTGGATACTTGAACTTATCTATCACTCAAAAGTCTATCTATTCTATCTCCTATTTTGAGACAAAAGTCGTATTGCTATATAGACTTCGATTATACACATTTGCTATTTCGAGCCGAGTTTATCTTGCTTATCTATTTCTCGAAATATGTGTTGGTAAGCTTTCGCTTTGGCCAAGTTCATCTTACACGTGACGAAAGTCATGTTGATTATTTCAATAACTTGAAAATCGCTTTGATGAAAAATAGTTTGTGAATAACAACTATATAACATCCTCTAAGAAAGTTTCAATGATTGAAATGAGAGTTTAAAACATGTAACCATCTTTGGATATAAACATATTATGTTCTCATATTTGTGTAAAAGTAAAAAACCGGGAACCCAAAGTATGCGTACCCGTACGCGTACTGGCGGTTGTTGGAAATCCGGGTAAGTATGCGTACCCGTACGCATACTGGCGGAAAGTTCACGTCCGTGAATTTCTATTGGAGTTTGAAAGTGAAAAACAAACTCAATCCGGTTACTTAAGCATGCGTACCCGTTTGCATACTTAAGTAGGTTACTTTCTAAAATCGGTTTGTTCATGAACTAAAACATTTGAATAATAAGGAATGCAATTTTGCAAACCGTGGCTATAATGTTCATGAATCGATTCTAGTTAATCAAAACCGATTTTGCTTCGATTGTGTCTTGTATACTTCTATAAGATTTAAGCAATTGAACAACTCTCTAACTAGTTCATTTGAGTCATTTGAACTAGTTATGGTAAAGATGAATAAGGTTGATATGAAAGTGCTCATATGGCTAACCCATTGGTTAACTATTGTTGAATCAACTAAGTGTACACGTTTAGGTACGGTTACTCAAACCTAAATGAAGTTACATTTCATTTGTGTATAACAAGCTAAGTTCGATCTAACGGTTGAAAGATATTATAGTGAATCTAATCAGGTTTTCATCTAACAGTGAATATTGAATGCTTTGTTACCAAGGTAACTTAGATTGCAAACCCTGATTTGAAGACTATATAAAGGAGAACTCTACCAACTGGGAAACCTAATCCCCACACCTCCTACGTGATACTAGTTGTATAAGCTAGAGTCGATTCTCCTTTAACCTTAGGTTTTTCACGAAACCCTGTAGGTTAACGAATTAAAGACTTCATTGGGATTGTGAAGCAAGACCCAACTATTTTCTCTGTAGTTGCGTGATCTGATCTTGATGTTTCTATCCTAATTGAGTAAAATCGTAAGATTGGCTTGAGATTTATATCTCCTATAGGAAAGATAGAAAAGTAGTCACAAACACCTTCGTCTCATCGTTTGTGATTCCACAATATCTTCTTTCGTTAATCGATTAAGATTATTGTGAGGTGATTGATAATTCTAGGCTGTTCTTCGGGAATATAAATACGAGTTATCGATTGGTTCCTTTTTACCTTGATTTATCAAAAGACATAACAAAAACTTGTAGGTTTATCTGTGGGAGACAGATTTATCTATTCCTATAGACTTTTCTGTGTGATACACATTTGTTTATCAAGTCTTCGACTTTGGGTCGTACCAACTCTTAGTTGTGGGTGAGATCAGCTAAGGGAATCGAGTGCGTAGTATCCTTTTGGGATCAGAGACGTAAGGAGCACGACTATACCTTGAATCAGTGTGAGATTGATTAGGGTTAAACTACATTCCAGACCGAAGTTACCTTTGTAGTAGGATAATGTCTGTAGCGTCTTAATACAGTGTGGTGTTAAAATCTGGACTAGGTCCCGGGGTTTTTCTGCATTTGCGGTTTCCTCGTTAACAAAACTTCTGGTGTCTGCTTTATTTCTTTTCCGCTTAATATTTTGTTATATAATTGAAATATCACAGGTTGTGCGTTGAATCTATCAATTGGTAAATCCAACCTTTGGTTGTTGATTGAAATTGATTGATCCTTGAATATTGGTCTTTGGTACCATTCAAGTTGTTTCACATAATAATCTAGCTCACGGATTTCTATCTGTTTGATTTGCTGATTACATTGTGAAATAGAGATACGAACTCTTTTATATACTTTTTATTAAGATTGAGTCTGACTGTCTAGTTGATTCTCTTGAAAGTATATTGGAGTTAGTCCATACAGATTGCTGAGCGAAATATTGGGTGAGGTTGTTAGACCCCCGCTTTTTCCGCTCTTACTAGCAAAATTGAGTCCAGCTAATAGACCATGTGGAAAACTCAACGAAAAAGATGCAGGTGAAACGAGACTTGACTGAGCGCGGAACCTCTTTACATAGGATGTTGCATCCTCCCTGCATTCCTGCCTCATTGCCATCAAAAGTTAGGGATTCCTCCAAACATTATGCAGATGGACCATCGACCAAGTCTTCTGGATCAGGGATTTATTTGTCAGGGAAATACATTGATGGAAGCGCTTCGCCAATATTTATTATTTCAGCATGTAACTATTCTCGTCCAAGGACCATATCATATCCCGAATATTCTTTGATTATGTGGAATTGAGTTTCTGTCCAAGTAGTGCCCATCTTCATCTTCAAAGTGATGTGACCATAAGGATTCTTGACCTTCCCTTCATGGTCCCTGATCGTCGTGGTGGCGAATGTAGCTTCTTGATAAGTGATTCCAGCAGCCCTGAGTGTTTTTAGATGGATGATTTTGACACGAGTACCAGCATCAATCAAAGTTCTTCCGAACTCATTGCCTTTGAAGTGGACTGTGGTTAACAGTCTCCAGTCATATAACTCCTTGTTTGTGGATGGTGGCAGGGACAAATACTTTCCTGACACATGATAAGCACGTAAGTGCGACACATTTACACCCATAACTACATTAGTTAGGCCTCGTTATTTCGGTAACAAGATTGTTTTGAGCTCTTTATAGAAATGCAATCAATATCCGATCATCCAACTAATAAACGGCTAAATAAGAAATTATACGGTGTTATTTGATAGCTACAGTGGATGAAGACAAATGTGACAGCTACAGTGGTATTACCACCGGCACCTACACATTTATTAATGGCCGGATAGTAAATAAGCCTGGCATTTTTAGGGGCGACCCCGAAAGAATTAGGGGCGACACATAAGACAAAAATGGGTCACCCAAACGTAAAATGAAGCTATCCCTGATCTCCCGCTTTTTTTAATGGCCAAACTACCCTTCATAATCGGTAGTTAAGTTTGCAATCGGGAGAAACTACCCAGAATCGGTAGTTAAGTTTACAATCGGGAGAACATCATGAAAAAATTTAATGGCCAAACTACCCAGAATCGGTAGATAATGGATTACCACATCTACCGATTGTAAACGACTTAGCCAAAATATATCTATAATCGGTAGACAATGACATTTAATTTGCTTTCGATTACAATGTAGCCCCAAAATTGGAATAATGGTTAGATGGATTTGAATTCATTGCAGTCGGGTGAGAAAGGATCTTTGTTGGCTGGAGTAACTCGTGACGATGGCGAGATCTTTGCATTGTGTACCTGAAGAAATGACGTCTGCGGTTGGTGATATCTTGGAGATTTGGCTAGTTCTTTACTGTGGGCTTGGTGTCGATCGATAAGTCACTATCAGAGGCAAGGCAAGGTTCTAAAACAGGTTGAAATCGGCTGAATTGATGGCATTTTTGATAAATGAAACAGCTACAGGAAGTGATGCTATGGACCTGTGGGGTTCGATTTATTGAAGTGATGACGAGATTTTTTATGGAAGTGAACACATGGAATAAGAGGAAATGTAGCTGAGAAAGAAGATGGGAGTTGCTGTTGTGATTCGATGGAGCTGAACCTATATGGACAGAAATAAGAAGCTGGTGTTGTGACCAGTCAGCAGTGGTGATATGTACGAGCTTTGAGAGCCGATGAGAGCAGAAGAGAATGACAGTTGTGGCCGGAATTGAGTTGGACAGGGAATAAATGTGGTGGTTAGAACTTAGAAGCTTGGAAGGAACGAGACAAGTAGGCCAAGTCGCTGCTAGATTAGCAGAAATGTGTTGCAATTCAACAAAAAAGTGTTGTCTATTTGTTTACACCGGTTCTCTCTCCTAGCAGTTGCTGGCAAGTGAACTAGCAGCTAGATATGTACGCTGAATCATTCAGCGCTGGAAAAACCACCTTTTCGCGGAATGGTTCTACGCTGGGCGATTTATTTTTTGATCTGACGGCTGAGATTTAAAGCGCTGAACGGTTCAGCGCTGGGCGGTGGTCCCAGCTGACGTGGACTGCTAATCTAGCTGCTAGATTAGCACTCTCATAAGACTTAGGTGGTTGTGCTAGCTGACGTGGATTGCCAATCTAGCTGCTAGATTAGCACACCATAAGACTTAGCCTTTAACCTGTTGTTATTACAAAGTTGTTACAGAAAAATGTTACAGAATAGTTACAAAATAAGTATTATATTACATAAATATTACGCTTATAAATGTTATTAAATCACTGTTACAAAAGTTGTTGCAAAAACTGTTCAAAATGTCACAAAAAACCAGCCCCCACAAGATTTCACTAAAGCGCTCCTGAACTTCCGTCCCTTTCTTCGGTCGCCACCCCCCACCGCATTGCGGTTTAATTAATTAGTCGCTCTATACTACCAGGGAATCTGTCTAAGAGCATTTAGTTGATTCAGATATGAGTCGTCAATCATCATATTAATTCTGAATATTATTTTGAGGAAATTCAGACACTAGAGATGAATTCTGAATTCAAATACGAAATGGTGAGTCTTTTAGCTTAACTGTAAAATACATGGAATATCGAAGGTTCTACTTCAGAAGCCCTAATATTGCCGTCATATATTATTACATTTGATGAAGGTTAAAGAAATGCAATTCACTTCTCTTGCGGAAGGTGAAGATATGAATTTCTTATGATTCCGATGCTGGTCAAAAATACATAATTTCCGATGTGATTTTATAAAGATAACCTTCGTCAAAAACCACCATCAACAAGAGGTAATTTTTACAACGAACAAGCCAAGTTGGGCCAAAAATTTCTATTCATATATGGAGTTTATTCCTATATTAGATTATTCAATTTTAAACAAAAAAATGAAATTATTCAATTTTGAACAAAAAATTGAAATTTCAATGTGAATCTTAAATCTAGATTTTTGTAGTTTATTACGTCCATGAAAAAGATTTCTTTTTATTATTATTATTTTTCCAATACCTAAATTAAACAATAAATATGGAAATAACGGAATTAATTCTTTTTTCTATTACTTTGAATAGCTTATCAAACACTAAAATTACAATACATGTGATTATGCAGTCTAAATCAACATGTAATGCTTCAACAAAAACAAAAAAAAACATGTAATTGGAATACCGTGCATTCTTTTTTTTCCTGTGCCAAACGGACCCTATAAAAGATTAGATTAACATCATTGGCAGCAAACATAAGTCTCTAGTGTCTTGCGTGTCCGTCCATTCGTTGAGTACTGGGTTGCACGGATGCTACATTTTTTGAGTCATCTCCGCGTCCGACGCGCGTTGGACGCTGACACGACGCGTGTCGGACGCATCTATATGCGCGTCCCACTTACGTCTGGTTTGGACGCACCGGTAATTCGGGTTTAACGCGTTTTTTTTTCTTCATTTTCATTTAAACTTCTTTCTTTATTTTTACTATTATTAACTAAATGAAAAAAGACAAACATTTAGATCAATCATTAAACCGATTCATCCGATTAGAATACGGAATAATAAACTTAAGGAAATGTATCTGAAACATTAATTAATTACATTACAGATCCATACACATTGATCTTTCGTCAGGAAACAATGATCACCAACATTTATTTTACATATATTGAGATACAAAAGTAAAGTCTTGGAACAAATTTTTGTCCTGCTATCACAACATAGGTAACAAAAGATGTGGATTTAGTGTTAGCAGAAGATGAAACAAAACTATTCGACGGTGAAGGAAAGTGAAGAAGATGAGGCGAGAACAGCGGAGGAAGCACAGATTGACTAAACCTGGCTGTAGCCCCCCTTTTTCTCATAAAATCTTTCCAAGGTAGTAGTTTTTCCCTTATCCTAGCTAAATATTCGAGATTTAGTCCAGCTAGCTTATCAGTTTAGTCCACCAAGGTTAACCAAGGTAGTAGTTTTTCCCTTATCCTAGCTAAATATTCGAGATTTAGTCCAGCTAGCTTATCAGTTTAGTCCACCAAGGTTAACCCAACCAACAGTCTTTTCCACCATATTCATATCAGTGGGTTCTTATTCCACGAGTCCACCGTATTCATATCAATGGGTGATATAAATACTTGCAAGGTGTTTGTTGTAAGTTCTAAGCAGTAAAAGTGAGTGACTAAATGGGTTCATAAATGTACGTAAGGTGTTTGTTATTAGTTCTTTGACAGTAGATATTTGGCTACCTCAATAAATGAATCAGAATGGTATCTCCAGAAGCTCCAGCAACTTGTTGTAATGTTTTAAGCATGGCTACATTTTGCTAAACGAGGTATGTGCCGAAGCATGTATCCATTGTTCACGTTGTTTTGTGCATCATTTTTCGTTCTTCATTACTATTAACAATAGGGTAAATTGATATGTATACATTTAGATATAGCTTCGTCTTTGCACCTAACATAACGAGTCAGCGATCATTTCCACACTCTTTCGTGTACGTGTACATTCAATATTCGGTAGTAACTTGATTAGTTTCGATCATGATTTTATTTTATGTTACCATGTAGACTAGGTATGTAACGGACATTGACTGAGGTGTGACAAAAAAAAAATTAGCATCCCCCATTTCGAAAACCTGGCTCCGCCACTGGGCGAGAATAAGAAGACAGAGAGAATAAATGGGATGGTTTTGTATTTGGAAATGACATCATGTAACTACCCTTGGTCGAGCAAGTGTCGTTCTAAGAATGCATTTTGATCGTGCCATGTGTTTAATAGTGATTGCTTGCTTGACCTTCAGCGTGTATAAACAAACGATCTCTTCTTTTCTTTTGATATTTACACAAAAAAACAACATAATGCAGCATCATTTTCTAATTTCAGGATCGAAACACTTGACTTTACTGTATAAATACATGATTGTATATATAAATAAAATATGTATATACGTGTCCGCGTCCTACTTTTTTGAGAATTTGGTCGTGTCCGCGTCGCGTCGTGTCCGCGTCTGTGCAACCCAGGTTGAGTATCAGATTGAAGTGCAAATAATAATAATAATTTTTAATTGCCATTATTTATTATATATATCACTATTAAAATATATTTTGATTTTGGTAAGAGTCATCGCATAACATGTGGGCTCTTAAGGTAAACAACAACAGGTATAATTTCCAACTTCTAATAATGTATCTTTAAACTAATTTGCACTCTGGATATATGCCCCATGAATATTAAACATGCAGTTGATATGGGGTTAATTATTCTTATGACCCTAAAAAATATGAGTCTTACTTTTTGGTCCCAGGGTCATATAAATAATTATGCACATTATTTTCATGACCCTGAAAAATTGTTATTATGGGAAGACCAAAATATTGTGGATATTTCTTGTACAGATTCTAGTTGTGCATATTTTCTGTACAGATTCTAGTTGTGCATATTTTAGCATATATAAAAAGTTGTGGATAATATCCGCACACTAAAAAAAATACTATGAATAATAGTTGTACTCTAAAAATTTTGTGGATAATATCTACACACTAAAAAAAAAATACTATGAATAATAGTTGTACTCTAAAAAAAATTGTGGACAATAGCTGCACACTAAAAAAAGTTGTGGATAATATCTACACGCTAAAAAAAATACTATGAATAATAGTTGTACTCTAAAAAATTCCGTGGATAATATCTGCACAATAAAAAATAAGAGAAAAAAATTTAAAAAAAATTTAAGGAATAAAAAATTCTAGAGAAACGAATATTTGATATTTGTATTTATGTTCGTTACGTGGGTCTTTCAAAATCCTTTCTAAATATACAAAATTTGTCAAATTCTTACGTATGATTTGTGAGATATGTTATATTTAAGTTGGTTTGACAATTATACCCTTACAGAATATAGTTTATGTACATAAGGTTATTCTTGCCATTAAAATATTGTATTTAATGACATCATCAAATATCTTTATTCATATGACCCTCCTTATTTTTAGGGGTCATTTCAATAAAGCGGGTTAAAGAATTTTTAAATGTGTTTTAAACCCAAAATCATTAGAATAAGAGAGAGTGAGGAGAGGGTCAAACACGTAATTCCCACAATGATATATCCTTACCGTTAGATTTTCTATCCTTCTAGCCGAAATTAAAAATATCGATTTGGCACACATATGTTTCACATGCCATACAACTACTCATTTACTTCGTTAATAAGTGTTGCGATTCAATAATTCTACATAGACCATGAAATTTTCCGTGGGAAATGTTGTGGCCACATGTCAGGCCGATATGGACTACCATGTGGGTTTTATTTTTTTCCTAGTTTTTTTACGGAGATTTTGTTTCCCAATTTCTTTCTCCTTTTTTGTTGTTATTTTCGTTTCTCCTCTCTCTTTCCCTTTTTCTGAAAGATTTATAGATAGAAAATGGAACTCAAATTTGTATCAAAATTTTTGTTATATGCAATCAAATTCATTAGCCGCTCTCAAATCAGAAAATCTCAAAACCCAATTGGTCTTCCTCTTTTTTATGGGTAGAAATAAATGTGACATCTTTAAACCAATTGTGCAGAAAATACAAGGAAGGTTAATACTTAGAAAGGAAAATTAATAAATCAAGCTGGTAAAGCTACTCAAGTACAAGTTTTTTCGAAGACTATGGCCAACTACCAGATGAGACGTTTTAAAATGCAATAAACAAAGATTGAAGAGATTGAAAGCAAAGAGAAAGGTTTAGTTTTAAAAGCTTGGAAATCGATGTGCAAACCTAAGAGATTGGTTGGCCTGGGATTTAAGAACTCTCAAAGTTTAATGATGTTCTCCTTGCTAAATTAGCTTGGAGAATGGTAAATGAAACAGACGCTTTGGGTGAATATTCTTCAAGCTAAATACTTCTACAATAAAGATTCTTTGTGTGATAAGATAAAACTGAATATAATATGGATATGGAACAACATTTGTAAAAGTCTTCAAATAGTAAAACGATATTATATGTGGAGTTTAAGAGTTGGTTCTTCAGTGAAGATATGGAAGCATAATTGGATCAAAGGTTTACGTCTAGAGACTCAACACTTTGTAGTTCATGGAAACGGGAATGATAAATTCAGCATTTTGATTAACAAGATAATATTTCTCAATAACATAATGTAAATGTTATTCGGAATTACTTCAATCAATAAGAGCAAGGAAAATTACAAGAAATATGGCTATCAAATACAAGTTCTTACAAAATTTATTGGAATCTCACTAAAAATGGAAAATTTACAGTTCAATATACTTATAAAATGCTAACCCAAGTTTCTCCTCAGCACACTCCAAGCTCTGAAGAACAAAACAATTGGTTAAATATCTGGCATTTGAAACTTCCTTATAAAGTGCATTTATTCATCTGGAGATGCATGCAAGGTATACTTCAAACAAAAAGAAGAACTGGAAGACATATAAATATACAAGATGACCCTTATCCTTAATGTATCAGAGAGGAAAATAGTTTCCACATCTTAATCAAATGCAGCCTTGCAAGAAGCCATTTGGTTTGCCTTACTTTCTGAAGCTCTTCATTCTCAGCAACAAGTCAATTCCCTACAAGATTGGATAAAACATTAGTAAGATGAAAACGACAATATCTCTTTAAAACAACTAACTTTGCTCTTCTTTCTTCAGTTATAATGTGGCAAGTGCGAAAACACAAATGTCAAAAAGTTTTTGGGAATTCTCATACTAACCCAGATACTTTACTTGCCAGCTTTAAAATTTTGGTATTAATAAAACTTACTGAACAATGATATTAAAGTTGTGTTGGATAACAGAGAAATGAAACAATTCTATGACAGGTGTATTCCATAGAATCAGTTCCCCGGGAGAGGAAATGAAAGACTTTCCATGGAATTAAGTTTAAAACATAGTACCCACATTATTATTATTTTACAATTCCATGGAAATAGATTTTTGTTCAAACGAAGGAAAAACGTCATTTCCATGGAATTAACTCCTATCAAACATAACCTAACTCTTCTTGCAGGAGAAAAAATAATAAAAAAAAGAAGATAAAATCCATAACTAGGTACTCCTCCAACAGATTGGATAAGATTGAATTTTGGAGTTGCTTTTGATTATAACACTAAGATTATTGGAATATTAAAGATGGTGCAAGTAGATTTATGGGGGAAATGGTAAAGTGTTCTACAACTAGAGAATTTGAGCATGTTGACGCTCTAGCTATGCTCGAGGCTGCTAAATGGATAAAATTCAAGGGCTATAACAGTATAATAGTACAAGGAGATTGTAGATCTGTTATTGAAGTTGTTGTCTCAAATTTTGAGAAAGGAAAATGGGAAGATCATAATCTTTTGGCGGATATTAGTAGACTATTACAAGTAGTTAGGGTCTGGAGCGAATTCATGTAGTTAGGAAATGTAATAGTGTTAGCGAAATATGCCAAAGATTTTTTAAAAAATGTTTGGGAAGCTTATCCTCCAAGTTGTATCAATGATATCCTCCCAGAAAAAGTAAATTTATGTAATCTTTGATTTTTTAATGAATTTGCTTTTTCGATCAAAAAATAACAAAAAAATAATAATATTTGATCTCTATTTTGATTTGTATGACTTAAAACTGATTTGGGGATTTCAAATTGATAAGAAACTCTAGTTCTTTTTAGACTAAGTTTGTGGGATTTGCTCAAGAGACTTAGGCAGTATACTTGTTCTTGTTGAGGGTGAGGGTGAAATAAAGTCTATGGATAATTCAGTTCTAAAAATTGTTATGAAGCTCTCGAAGACAACGTGGAACATTGCATCTATAAAAAACTTCTCTGGTTAAAGGGGATTTGTAACAAAGTTAGTTTCTTATTATGGGCGGCTTTCAATAATTCTTTAGCTACAAGAACTTTGCTTAGACAACGTAGACTGCAATTGGAATCTGAAGTCTGTGTTCTCTGTAACTGTGAACGGCAGAAGACTGATCATATGATTTATTCGCTGCAGCTTCTCTTTTGAGGTGTGAGATTTTTTCATTAAAACTTTTCATATATCATGGCGTCTGCCCTCAACTATATTACAACTTTCGTTGCTTGGGAATGGAATGTATTAAAGGGTAGATGGAAATCATTATGGGTTATTATTCACTATACTATAGTCTGGAACTTATCGAATAAAAGAAACATTATGGTGTTTGGGTCTAGTCATAGGTCAATGGAGGAGATCATTATATTGGTTGAACATACTCAAGAGACTTAGGCAGTATACTTGTTCTTGTTGATGCAAACTCAGTTTTACACAATTGGGAAGTTGTATTCCATATATAATTCAGTTCTTGTGACTATCAAGCTGTAACTCTTGTACTTTAGGCTTTGCCTGTTTCTTTTCTTTAATATAACTTTTTTCTTTCGGAAAAAAATAATTTAAGTTTCTTATTAGTTAAAATTAATTATTTATCTCAATAACTACACAACACCAAAATGAGATAAAATAAGGTCAAATATGGCTTTTGCAATAACTAAAAATTTCCAACTAAATTGGGTAAGAAGATATTGGGTGATTACTGAAAAAACTATAAATCTTTTTTAACTATATATTTTTTGTAAGTAGAGTTTTGAATCTAACTCGAATGCCCAACTCTCGCCATTAATATATGCGTGAAGTTATTTAGATTTGGATATCTTAGCGTCTTTTTTGGTTTTTAGAGGATTCGCCTATCATTTTAAGTTATCCCCATTTTGATCAAGTCCATCAAATGCACCTATATCGAGAATGTCGAGTTAAATTTTTGTCACTAGTATTTATGCCGACTAAGAGAAACAAACTCACCACATAGGATTGAAAGTCGAACTGGTGGTCCATATTACAAATAAAGATTGCTTAGACGCGACCAATTAAAACTTGGTTGTGCCACCATGCATGCAAGCATCTAAACCCTCACCTAGCAATGAACACTAATTAAGCAATGTTCTCGTAACAAGCACAAAATATCGTCTTGCATGCGGGTATAAAGTCTTGAGCTAATGCAAACACGAAGTCTCGTCTCAAACACGAGCTCAAACAGTTATATCCAGTACGAGCAACATGTTGTTCTGCCTTAAACATTTCCTTAGCGGATATCAATATAACCTTGTTACACATCGATTAACAATCCTTGTCACAACACAAACATATCACATCCAACTCAAACTTTCTCGCCAGGAAATTATAATACAAAATCCAGAAGAAAAAATATTTACTACTTGAAAATCCTAGAATTAATAGATGGTAAAATACGCTTCAAATAAAATATTAAAAAAAGCAACTATAATTTAATTGTTAGTATTTGAGAATATTAGAACATGAAATTGTGTTGGTAATAAAATACTCCCTCTGTCCATAAATAGATGATCAAATTTGCATAATTCTTAAGGCAAGGAGGAGATAGGAGTATTTTGAAGCATTTTTTTCACAATTGTACCCTTATAGATAATAATTAGTAAAGTTTAGAAATAATTTATCTCTCAAAATACATCACAGATATTCGAAAATTTTATACCATTGAAAAGCATTCAAAACACCTACGTAATCGTAATGAATATAAACATGACTATCAAATTATACATATTTCTTATACTAACAATAATCAATTAAAAGGATAATTCTAGAAATATCCCCTTGTTTAGTGATATAGGTTAGAGCTAGTAAATGGGCGGGCCGAGGCTGGCTTGTTAAGGGTTATGGGTTAACACGGGCCCAAGCTTGCAGGCCGTTATTCTTCACGGGTGGTTATTTCTTCAACCCTAGCTCGTAGCGGGTAAAGCTTGCGGGTTAGCTTGTACAATAAGTCTACTAGACTAAAATTGACCAGTGCAACTAATATTTTCACAAACATTATGAGTCATCAATAAAGAGAAGATCGAAGCTAAAAGAACCGACCACACAACCACAATCGTTAGTGTTCTGTTCTTACATTCAAGAAGGATAAAGATGAAAAATCACCCAAAATGGAAAGCACAGTCTTTCAAGAGAGGACCCCAAGACTGTTTTGAAACCACCGAGCAGGAAGTAACTGTACAAACTACAAACAAGTTTACGATGACTAACGGTCTTTGCTGCTGCAGCCAACTCCTACAAACAGAGACCAGTATCGAAAGTCAGGGGCATAAAAACACTTTATGTAATATGAGTTCCATAAGAGGAACAAGACCATAACTCTAAATCATTAGAGTTAAGAGAATTTGGTAAGAGAATGTCACTATTGCGTTATACGGTAACTTTTACTAGGTGCTAAGATTCGCGCACTTAGATGCAATTCAATTTTATTTTTTCTAGATGAATTTCAAAATTGAAGGGAAATACTTGCATTTTATTAAGTAGAGCAATAAAAGAAAAACCTTACATGTACATAGATACTGCTCACGTTTTACTCAAATACTCAAAAGCATAGCAATATTATGAGTTTCTGACAAGTCCAAGTAAGTAAACCATGCTTGTGCAATGATTTGGCCTCTGTAATATTTTGCATACTGTGGCGCATCAGGTAGTGTAAATTTGCTGAATGATTTACCTTACAACAAATGGAAAACAAAGAAAACAATAAGAGTAAGCATAATCAAAAGATTTGTATATTTCCAACTCCATGAAATAGAACAAACTCTTGCAGAATATTATGAATAGGATAAAAGACATAAGGGTTACTTTTGTGTTTCCCAACACCAACATCTAAAAAATAAACTGAAAATATCAAAGATTGGCGAAAGTATGGTCTTTCCAAATATGTTCCAACTATTTTATGTATAAAACTTTCTTCTAAAACTTTCTTTTATAAAAAAACAAGAATGTAAAACAGTACATAAATCTCAATACAATCACATAAATCAGTCAAGCCTTAATTAAAACAGTACCAGAAGATAAAAACATGATTTGTTTTTCTTTTTAATCTATTGAGTTACCGAACTTAAAGAAGAGATTCAAAATAAGAAGAAAGAAACGGTGCAGATATAGAGTAAGAGAAGAGAATAAAATTATTAGATCATTTCGAAGTTTACCTTGTAATGTGATTCGAGATAGGAGGTCTGCAAGATGAAAACAAGCATCAAAATTAGGAATTTGTAATTGTCGAGAAACGATTGAAACATAAATCTAGGGTTTTGTAAGGATTTTTGTGTGTTTACCTCAGAGATGATGAAGGAGAGACGAAAAAGAAAATAAGGGTTTAAGAAGATGTCTCCATCTTCAATGATTCAATCCATGTTCTAGGATGTTGAGATTTAATATGAATTTATGAAAGCAGAAGAAGAAGTTAGAAGAAAGAAAAGAAGAGTCGAAGAGGCAAGGGAAGGGAGTCACACGCGGCCAGCGTAGTAGGGTTTTGTAAGGATTTTTTTTTGTTTACCTCAGAGATGATGAAGGAGAGACGAATAAGATAATAAGGGTTTAAGAAGATGTCTTCATCTTCAATGATTCAATCCGTGTTCTAGGATTTTGAGTTTTAATATGAATTAATGAAAGCAAAAGAAGAAGTTAGAAGAAAGAAGAGAAGAGACGAAGAGGCAAGTCAAGGGAGTCACACGCGGCCAGCGTAGTGAATGTGAGTCGACTATGTATGTGGGGAAACGGCGGGTTAACGGGTTGGAGTGCGGGTTTTACAAGCCGGTCCAGGCTAACCCGTTTTTCAACAAGCCGGGTACGGGTTTTTACGGACCGATCCGGACCAACCCGCGGGTTTTGAGCTTGTTTGCCAGTTCTAACCAGCCGAATGTTAAGGAGGCCTTCTATAGGACGACTCCAGTATAATCTGTCAGTAACGATTTTGGTTTCAATTTTGTATTTTTTTTCTTCAATTTCATCACAATTCGATCAAATCAGAAGCCGATTGATCGTGATTTCCCAAAATTGAGTTATAATTAGAAATCTACAGTCAACAATTACAGTTATATCAACCGTTTCGTTCATAAGACATCTAACTGGTCCTGAATTGATCGAATTAAACAACACAAAAAACTGAAATTGAAGAGCAACAGATAAGCAACATTTATATCTATTGCAAAATTATGAACCCTAAAACCAGAGAACAACAGTTATATTCACCGCTAATTTGACCTCAGAAAATGTTATTGTTTTCATTAACTGTATCTATCGGAGCTGCCTCGAATTTCGGTCGGCCAACACCGTGGACACGGTCATCTAGTATAAGTCATCTATTAGTGGGACAAAAATGTAAAAATGAATGGGTCATCTATTTTGGGACGAAAAGAGTACATTACTATTTTGTACAAAATTAGACAATTAAATGAGGAGTTACTTACAAATAATTTATAACTTTTGTTTTGTTGAAATTAGTAACTTATATTTTGTTTCTTAAAAGTAATGAGGTTCTAATTTTGACCATGGAAGAAAAAAAACTACGAGCCCAGAAAATAAGATCATCTGGAGTGTTATCTTGAATCTTGATAAAAATTTCGTTAACTTTACTTGAAATGTGAACTACTCTTATTATATTTCATATTATTAACATTTGGTCTCTGTATTAGACTAGACAGCATAGAAACGTTAACCCGGTGAGAGTGACAAATCTGACTAAGCATCGAGTAATTGATAAACAGAATTAGCTGTTGTTTTGACTTAATTATTCAACTAAGAAATAGGAGTTTATGTCATTAGTGAGTTTCTGACTTCAACAAGAACAACTAATTTCAGGTTGACAAGAACTTCATGTATTTGACTTTTTGAAGAGATCCATCTGTACCATAATATTTTCCTTACACCTGTAAGTATTTGAAGGTCATCAGACTGTTTTGGTTCACTAGAAGCCACAATCTTTTGGTCAAAGTCATCTCCATCATCCAAAACAAGATTAAGCAACATTTCATGCACATTGAAGATAGAACTGGATCAGAAAACTAATTACTTTAAGATATTCCAGGGACTTTTCCTTAGTGATATCCCGATTTCTGTGAATTCGTTCTAAAATAACGAACCTGCCCTTGTTTCATTACAAGAAGAGAGAGATAAAAAGAAAATAAGAAAAAGAGGATATGAAGTGGACTTTTGGGCAACTGCTCCTTTGCACGAACCAAGGAACAACTTCCTTCGTCCCCGCGTAGAATACAGTAAGTTAAAGAGGTACAGTCCGTGTGGGACATAGCCACATAGGACGTAATAATGTATAAAAAACAAAAAGTACATGTATCATTCTTTGAAAAAAGTATCTACAACTAATATTAGACTACTTAATTGGGTATTTAAGTCTTTGACTTTAGTACAATTCTCGAGATGCAGCCACGTTGTACGAAAGGTACACTATAGAAACATAATTCCGTATACTGCGAATGGTACTGTTATATTTAATCATTGGAAGGTGGCTAAGTATGTGCATAACTATAACCATATCGGATTTCCTTTTAAAAATTATTGATAATTCCAACATTAAATCTATTCTAATAATGTCAAGGCAACTGTGCTTACTTAACCTGGCTAATTTGTGGCCTATAGGGATTATTTGGGCCTATCAATACGTGACAAAATTAGGTAAAAGTATTAAGCTACCCTCATTTTTAAAATTCAATCCTAATTTTTATCCTTCTAAATTTAAAACCATTTCAAAATCAAAACCTACTCAAATATTTTCTTTCACAAATTAAAATTAAAACTCAAATTATTCTAACAACATCGATCGATTTAAAGGAAATTTCATCATCCATTTAAAAAAAAAATCAAACTAAACACCGTTGATTGCAACCCATTACTCTTAATTATACTTGTGATTGATTTATCTATTCAAGATTGAAAACTACAAATAATCTTGCGTTACTATGTTTAACATAAACGGTCGACGTTCATGTTCATATTTACCGATTCCTCTGACAATCGGTCGATGTTCATGAACACGTCAACCGATTGTCCTGAATGTGTTTTCTGGTCGAAGAAAATTTAACCAGAATCGGTAAAAGTTAATGCCCACATAAACCAATTATGGTAAGTGATACATGGTAGGCTTAGAAACCTATAATTATATACCGCAAGCGCACGACGTCTATAAGTAGACAATGGCAAATACAGGTCGATCCTACGGGGAGTCGGATTGGTGAAACTAAATTTCTAAGGTTCTACTTCTACTAATTTAAATCAAACATGGGTTTGTTGATGCGACGAGAATATGAATTGAGTATAAGATACAAAACAAAAGAAAAGATAAAGATGTCTATGGTTTCGAATCCACCACCTAAATGCTTAGAAATCCCTAATTCGATATACTAGTTCTCTTTTAATCAAAGAGCTATAAAAGTTCTAGCCTCAAACTACCTTGAAGAAGTGATAAATCACTTGCAAAAATGGATGATTTAACCTTAGCTAAATATGTCAATCCCTAGCATTATCTATCTGTTTAAGGCATAGATAATCACAAATTGAACTAATCAGATTACATAGGCTTGAATACATAACAAAGGATTATTCAAACTACCATGGATGCATGACATACAAGGTGAAATTAATTTGTTATGATTTCAGAGATTAAATCATGCTTTTCAAATTAAACTCATGGAGAACAGATAAAATCAAATCAAGGGGATTCTAATTATAAAAGGGGTTTCATCTCCACCAAGGGAAGAAATTAAAACATGGAGAAAGTGAAAATAGAAAACCTAAATTACTAACACAACTTACTGCACCGGCTACTCCGGGCATGATTCTTCATCTACTACCCATTATCTATTTATACAAAAACTCCGCCAATTATCAAATCCAATTTTCAATAAAGTACAATCAGAAATTAGGGATTTGAATATAAAACTACCACTTACAAGAAATTCTGACAACCCTTTTCTTATATTGCTTGCTGCATTAGACCCTTGATATCTCAACATCTTCTGAGATTGATTTTGACATTTCATCTCCTACTCACTTTTCATAGACAGTAAAGCTAGTTGTAGCTCCAAAGAAGTCGCTAAGAAAGACATGCAAACTGGGATGAGATACAAGGACCTATACCGTGTACTTGAGTATGGAATGGGAAAGAAGAAAGGTTGATGGACAGTGGTGGTTTTGGTAGACAGTGGAGGAAGGTATGGGTTTTACAGAGAAACGAAATGGGGAAGTGAAGTTGGTCGGTGATTTTTGTTTCTGGAAGTGAGTTTGGTAAAGTTGATAAATGGCTTGGCTTTGGGTGTTGCACACTCATACCTAGCTTAGGTACTATAAGAGAGATTTTTGTTTTGATTTTTAAACCTGGACTTGGACTTTGGACCATTAGTAATATACCATGATAAATGACCAACACTTGAATATCCTTCCACTTCTTAGACTCCATTAGTGCAACATTAACTCCAGCAAGATTAACGATATCGCTTCACATTTCCACTTTCCGCAGTACGACCAATCTCTATATTCTCCTACAAAAACAAACATTATAATAAAACAATTATTAATGCCTCGAGACGCAAGATGCACGATTTGGCATAAAATAGGACATTAAAGCACTTAAGGTGTGACAAAAGACAACAAAATGATCAAGAAATATGCATTATCAGGCACCGATCAATACCCGGTCTTTTGTATGTTTTTTTTTTGTTAGAATCGGATTATGTGGATGTTCACATAAACCGATTATGTGAAACAATCGGTTTATATGTGACTAGAAAAACTTGATTGTTAGAATTGGATTTTATCTATGCATTCTTTAACCGATTCTGGATATCCTTCGTGAATAGTGAAACACCAAACCAGAATCGGTTTATGAGTGCATGAACGTAAACCGATTTTGGGTAGTGTTTTCGGAAGAATTTTTTTTTACCGTGTTTTGGCGATGAATCAACATTAGTTGATTTCTAGATAATAAGATTAAACATCTATTAATAAACTGAATTAACACTAATTAATCAAGGATAAATTAGTCATTAAAGAAAATAGTTGGTTAAGGGGTATCTCATTCTACTTCAAAATGTCTTATTTTGTCATTTAGTAACAGGCCCAAAATTAGCCAGGTTACTTAAAATTTACAAATAAAAAAACAAAAAATCAGTTTTGCCCCTGCTGTTGTTAATTGACTGAAAAAGTGCACAAAATATTCAAAGGCAAGTGAACTTCAAAAAAAAAAAAAAAAAAAAAAAAAAGTTAGTGAAGATAGAATTTATCTGCTTCAAAAAAACAGATCGAATTTATCTTTTCTATTTTCGGCCCTTTTTTGCATATATATTGTAAAAGATAGAATTATGAGAGTCTAGAGGTAATTCGAACGCAATTATCTTTAAAGCTTTGTATTTATGTCGTGCGTCACCGGAATTTGTTTATTTTTCCATAATGGGATATAAAGGTAATTTTCTTCATGGCATATTACGGTGCTTGTCGTCAATTTTTTGTATTCACAGGCACATTTCGTTGTCAAACATGATGAAAAAAATGTACTCGTTATATCTGATTATTGCTTTCTAAGTTACTCGTATAAATTGAACAAGTACAATAGTTTCATAGTGTTGTGAAAGAAAGTTCTGGACGACAACCATCGTCCCTGGATTAGGCAAATGATAAAAATGATCATTTTTAGTCTTTAACAGTTAAACTCATATTCTGAAGTAAAATAATATGCATGTAAAATTATGAAGTGATACTTACACAAACACGTGTCATCGTGAAATTAGTTTTTACCATGCATTTCTCCATAACAGCATGCATGATCGACTGGTTACATACACAATTTAAAGGTACAAAATAACACTTTCTTATACCTTTGTTCTTTTTACAATTTAGTAAGTACCTATGTTATCATGCTTTCTTCTATAACATATACTACCTCCGTTTCAAAATAATAGGCAGGCTTGTATGTAAATTTACACACAAATCTGTCTATTTTTTAGAGACGGAGGAAGTATAGTGGTTGAAATAGTATTATTGCACGTTATGAGCACGGATAACTCACAAGGGTCAAGCTATTTTTCCTCGAAAATTAAGACACGAGAAGTATAGGAAGTTGTGGTTTCTTTGTATACTTTTGGTAAATGAAAATTTTAAGGAAACTCGAATTTGCCGATCTTGATGTCCCAGAAAATAATTATATTTCTTGGATACTTTTTGTCGATCTTTCGCGAAGCTAAAGGTCTCGGGCTTATGGTTAAATAATGAAACAACACATCCCAGCAGGATCGTGATACAAGTATAATTTTCCTTCTTCACTATTTGCACGACGTTTTGAAATCTGAATATTTGACGGTTAAAGACCCTTCGATTTCGTAGAAATTTATTAAACAACAATATGACCATCTGAAGTTGGTCATACTTCCAAAAGAGAATACTTGACTAAACTTGTCGCTACAAGATTTTATTTCAGCATGGAAGACCAGTTGGGTTCAAAAGGATTTTGTCTCTTTTAAAGGAAAGCACCATCTTATCTCAATCAAAGGTAGAGCTCCTGAAGAGATTATAAAAGTTACATACTTTTTCTGACGAACCTTCCTAAAAGGACTCAGACTTAAATCAGATACGGGTACCCGTGAATGAGAAAATTTCTATAAGTTACGCATGCAATAGAGAATTGTCGGATCGTAATATAACCATTACCGATGATAGTTTCGTTATCAGTAGCTACTAAAATTACGACAAACAATGATGTCAATGAACCGCATTCTATAGAGGAATGTCGAAAAACAAGCGATTGGCTTAAATGAAAACTGGCAATCCAGGATGAATTTGATTCTTTCGCTAAACTACAATATTTTCATGCCCGTAAACCACACACCAAAAATGGGAATCTTGCATCTTGTGAGAAAGCGTGACAAGAGAAGCAAATTCATTCACTATAAAACGCGACTAGTGGCAAAGAGTTTCCCATAGAAACCTTGGGTTAACTATAAGGATACGTACTCTCCTGCGATGTATGTAATTACCTCTAATATTTAATCAGTCATGAAGTTTTTCATGGGTATGACAGGTATCAAATGGACATGGTTTATGTATATCTATATAGTAAGCTAGATACGGACATTTTTTGGAAAGGGTTTAAGTTATCTAAAGGGAAACCACGTCATATGGAAACAGATATATATGGAGTAATATAATCCAGCGACTATGTATCACCTCCTCAATGAATACTTAGTGAAAGAAGAATATGCAAACAATCATATCTTCCCTTATCTGTTTATTAAAAAGATTGACATCGATTGGCTTGGAATTCCTGATAAAATTTCCAAAGCAATTAAATGCCTAAAGAAGTGAAATGAAAGATGTCGGCACAATAAAGTTTTTACAATTATTATGAAAATGGAATTCATGTTGATCAATCCACGTATACCAAGAAATCGTGAAGCATCTTATGATGGACAAAGCACATGCTGCATATTCTCCTAGAACCCCAATGGTTATAAGATATCTTGACCTTAATAAAGATCTATTTTTCCTAAAAGATGGGGGTGAAACACACTTGGTACAGAAGTACCATACCTGTGTGTGATTAGGGCTTTGTTATATTTAACCCGATATACTAGTCTTGACATTTCTTTGCAGCAAATTTATTAGTTAGGTACAGTTCTGCGCCAACAAAGCAATAATGAGAAGGAGCAAAACATTTTTGTTACTTTCGTGGTACTACTGATTTTTTTTTTTAACTCAAAAGATTCTTTACATTGTATAATATTACCACTAGTATGAACTTATCCTTGTTTAAGCACTGTTAGATATATCTAAACCCGCAGAAAGAAGTATCTTAAACATGGATAAATTTATACTAGTAGTACTATACAATTTTATGGTGTTCTTGTAAACACCAGCTACTTCCTCTAATCCCTTTGTTCTTCATGAAGCAAGTAAAGAATGTATGTGGATGCGGTTATTAATCGAGCATATCAGAAGCTCATGCAGTCTAACTTTCATTACTAATACGCGAATAATATATATGAAATCGATTCATTATGTATTATACAAATTAAAGAAGACAACATCAAGGGTGAGAGAACGAATCATATTTCGCTGAAATTATTTTATTCTCACCATCTTCAGAAAAATAATGAGATCGATATCAAGAAAATATAATCATATAAGGATTATGTTGATCCATTTATCAAGCTATTGCCGATGAAAGCTATTGCCGATGACTAATATATAATATAATGTATATTCTGGTAAATTTTAAACAAACCTACTTTAGTAATCATTTAAAGTTTTTCACCACAAATCTATATAACTCCAAAATTGTACATACAACCTTGTCAATATCTTCGAAAGTTCTAAACTTATTTAATTTGTATAATTTTGTAAAATTCTAAAGCAAAGTTCTTAGCTTTCTTGATTCGATGTTCTTAAACCGTCTAATAAGAAAATATTTATTTTTCACATCGATTTATTGTTATTTACCCCTTTGTAAAAGCAAAGAGAGAACAATTTTCTTAGTTCAACCCATAATCACTATTCATTTTTCTCCACCACCAAATTTTTATTATCTATAAATCCATAAGTAAAATTGTAGCATTGGGTCGCTCATTCCTTATATGAAGATCCAATATGATCTGGTCGGATTAAATTGCTATTCATGAAAGTATGACATTATGATTTGTTAATGGATTTTTATATTAAGCATTTTGATATTTAGTTTATTCAAGGAAGAAGTTTGAATATAATTAACACTTCAATGATATTTTAATACTTTTTGAGGTCTAAATTGTTATTTTTGAGAAAACCCATTTCACCAAGAACACCAAAAATATTATGAAGAGGGAGAAGAGTACCACGTGAACCCCCCACGTAAATGAATTTTATTTATGTCTATTTCAACATTAAAAAAGAAAAAGTTAATAACCAGTAACCAACACAGATCTCCCACGTTCGTGTACCATTTTTTTTTTGTGAAGAACGCCACGAACAAGATAATGAATAGTGTCCAATAAGCGTCTATTTAGTACACCCCTACTAGTTAATTATTGATGGAGGCGATACTAATATCCTACGTAAACCCCAATGTCCATATAAAAAAGTTAGTGAAGAACACCAGAAATTTGTGGAAAATTTGATGATGATGAATAGTGTCCACGGAGAACGCGAATACCACGCATATGTACATCCTTACTAGCAAATTTAATGAAGAAGATGATAACCAATGACCCACGTATACCCTCACGTCCGTACAAAAACACGTGCACCTTTTTGTAATCAAATTATCTCATATGGTAAGAATTTTGTTTGCTTAACTAAATAACTTATTATACGGTAACGGAGATGTTCATATAGTGCATGGCCATAGGGATTCACAAGGGTTTCCGGCTATTACATGTTTCATTACTTTTTCTAGTAGGGGCACAAAAATATAAATTATAACATTTTACATAGGTTTGATATTTTACGTGGACGCTTACGTATTGAGTCATTATTAATCATTCTTTTTTTCTTTTAAGAACATCAAAGGCATTCGGTTTATAATGACGATTTGAAAAAAAAAATTATATGATTTGAGAATCTCTTCTATCGTACTATTTAGTTTTCTTTGATTTTTTATTTTATCTTCCAAAATAAAATAAATATGGTTTTGGTGTCTTTGCCTTTTTCATTCTGGGGGAGCTCAATGAAGAAACCATCGAATTATTGAAGCTGCTTCACAACTTTTTACCGAGGCATGTGGCTATAACAAAGGATGTAAAAAATAATAATCATAGACTAGGTGATGTTTTTCACAAGGGGGTGGGAGCTCAGTTGGTTGCTAGGATCCCAACCAACTTCTTGTAAACTAATCTCTCTTGCGTTATTAATAATAATGTTATTTTTTCTAAAATGATAGAAAATTTTCTTAGTTTTATGTAGTGTTGTAGAAAAAGATAATTGAGACAAATAAAAGAAGTTCTTATTGATAGATATGTGTGTTGTAGAATACATCGTGTAAGATTTATATTTATATGCATACAATAAAGTAGGTGTTTAATGTAGCGTTAGAAAGAATTAGTACATGCATGTACTAGTACCATGCACCATGCATACTTTACTGTAGAGTTACATAAAGTAATGGTTGTAACGATAATGATATAAGTGGGGTGGAAATCCACCACTATTATTACTTCAACACCCCCCTTGGATGACACCATACTACTATATTTATTTACAATGCTTCGCCTTGTTTGGTCCACATGTTATGCTTCTTTTGATACTTCTTAGTCGACTAAAGAAAAACCCGGAGGGAAAAAATCTTGACATAGAACTTCACATGTCATTCTTATATTTTAATGTTTTACATGTAGTTCATCACATGTAGTAATATCCTCAAAAGAACAATATGGCTAAGTCAATTGTCTCATTAAAACCTCGCCAGAAAAACCCATAGGGACAAAACCTGAACTAAGGGAAAAGAGTACAAAAAAACTTATAACATGGTTGGACTCCCATATGTTGCCTCATTAAACCTTTACAAGGAAAAACCCAGTAGGACAAAACCTTAATGAAGGAAAAAGAGTACAACCCGATAAATGCAAGCAAAGTTACCTCCTTGAAGCTGACCAATTCTCTTGTAATTTCACAACTCCTAGGAATGAAAAACCTTTAATGTCGACATCAGGTACTCCCCCTGATGTCACCACCTCCCCCTGATTACATTCATGCCTTAATCCTATGTTTTTCACGTGTTTTTCAAACGTGGATTTGGGTAATAACTTGGTAAATAAGTCCGCCACATTTTCGTCAGACTTTACTTTGGTGACTTAAATGTTTAGAAGACATTGTTGTTGCTGATTGTAAAAGAAATTTGGTGATATATGTTTCGTATTATCACCCTTAATATACCCTTGTTTCATCTGTTCGATGCAAGTTGCATTATCTTCATAAATGCAAGTCGGCTCTCCAGTGGTTGAATTCAAACCACACGTCCCTCGAATATGTGTAACGATAGACCTTAACCATATACACTCACGAACCGCCTCATGTAGGGCAATAATCTCAGAGTGGTTCGTGGAGGTTGCAACAATAGTTTGTTTGGTTGATCTCCAAGATATCGTGGTGTTTCCTATAGAGAACGCGTAACTAGTTTAGGACCGACCTTTGTGTGGGTCAGAGAGGTACCCAACATCAGCAAAACCAATCAAAACATTATTTGGGGTTTCAGTGTAGGGAGTTGCATTTCCATTTGCAGTCCTTCTTACTTCTTCATAGGGATAAAATAAACCCATGTCAATGGTTCCTTTTAGGTATCTGAACACATTCTTTATACCATTCCAATGACGTTGCGTAGGCGCTGATCTGTATCTAGCTAACAAGTTCACTGAGAATGATATATCAGGTCGAGTACATTGCGCTAAGTACAATAATGCGCGTATTGCACTTAGGTAAGGAATCTCATCTCCGAATACCTCTTCTTCATCTTCCTTGGGATTAAATGGATCCTTTTGTACATATAAACTTCGACTAATCATGGGAGTGCTAGAAGGATGCACCTTGTCCATTTTGAATTGCCTGAGTATCTTATGGACATATACAGACTGGTGGATTAATATTTCACTAGCTCGGTGTTCTAGTTCAAGTCCTAGACAAAACCGATTTTTCCCAAGATCTCTCATCTCAAATTCAGATTTCAGATAGCTTGCGGTTTCTCTTATTTCATCAAGAGTACCTATTAGATTTATATCATCAACATAAACATCTATAATTGCAAATCCAGAACCCGTTTTGTTTATAAATATGCAGGGGAATAACTCATTATTTGTATATCCATTCCCAATCAAATAATCACTTAGAAGGGTATACCACATCATCCCGGATTTCTTTAATCCGTAAAGTGAGTGTTTCAACTTAATTAAAAACGCACTCCGTGATTTAGAGTTACTTGATTCGGGCAATGGAAGGCTATCAGGCACTTTCATGTATATCTCTGAATCAAGATCCCCATAGAGATATGTTGTAAACACATTCATAAGATGCATTTTAAGTCCTTCTGAAACTACCAAGCTAACTAAGTAGTGGAACGTTATGACGTCCATTACGGGAGAGTACGTTTCCTCATAATCAATTCCAGGGCGTTGAGAGAAACCTTGCGCCACAAGGCGAGCCTTATACCTCAAGACTTCATTCTTCTCATTACACTTTCTAACAAATACCCATTTATGTCCTATGGGTTTCACACATAGTGGGGTAAGCACTATCGCACCAAATACCCGTCTCTTTTCCAGTGAATTTAATTCTTCCTGGATTGCAACTTCCCATTTAGGCTAGTCTGCTCTTCTTTGACATTCTGCAATAGAGCGTGGTTCGATGTCATCGTGCTCAATGATCTCTTAAGCAATAGTGTATGCAAATGCATCATTAATATGCATGGAGGATCTTTCCATCAACACGTATGAACTCTCATAATCTATAGAGATCTCTTTGTTCTCTGGAATCATCCCAAACATTGGAGCATCCTCCATTAATGATTCATGGACATAGCTATAATCAGAGATAATCTCATGAGATGGATTATCTGCATTGATGATACATGGATTATTTTGTGCCTTACTCACTTTTTTCTTCCTTGGTTGATTATCGACCAAACCAAGTGGTCTTCCCCTCTTCCTTTGGGGGGCCACGGCCTCAACTACACTTCCACCAAGTGTAGGTTTGACACCTCTATATAGGGTGCCTTTTCCCATATTAGGTATTTTTAACCTTGCAGGCACGTTTGCAGCTGGTATGTGTGATATCATCACTTTAGCGATATCAGTAAATGCATCAGGCATTGAATTTGCCACATTCTGAAGATCAATAATTCTTTTCACTTCACTTTCATATTATGAGGTGCGGGGATCAAGATGAGACAAAGTGGGAACACACCCCGAAAATTCTTGTCGTTCCCTTAGGATATCCTTTTCCATACCCCCCTAACGACGGGAAGGTTGTCCGTCAAAGTGATATTCCGCAAATCTAGCGATAAAGAGATCGCTGTCAAAGGTTCCAAATAACGGATAATTGTTGGGGATTCATATCCAACATAAATACTTAATCGTATTTGGGGACCCATCTTAGTACGGTGTGGGGGTGTAATAGGCACGTATACATCACAACCAAATATACGTAAATGTGAAATATCAGGCTCATATCCAATTACCAACTGGTACGCAGAAAATGAGTGGCTAACAGTGGGTCTAAAGAGATTAAGTAATGTTGCATGCAATATGGCATATCCCAGGGTAGTAATAGGCAGGTTGGAACGCATAGCCAATTCCTAGCTATCATCTGTAACCTTTTGATGGTGACTTCTACGAGACCATTTTGAGTGTGTATGTGGGGTACGGGATGCTCTATGTCAATTCTGATAAACATACAGAAATCATCGGATCCTGTAGATGTAAATTCTCTAGCATTATCAAGTCTGATAGACTTGATTGGATAATCGGGATGGTGAGACCTCAAAAGTATAACTTGTGCTAGGAGCTTTGCAAAGGCAGCATTTCTTGTGGACAATAATACAACATGTGACCAACGGGTCGAAGCATCTACCTGAACCATAGAATACCTGAATAGTCCGCACTCTGGATGTGTAGGTCCACAAATATCGCCTTGTATTCTTTGTAAAAACTGAATGTTTTGTTTTGGATCTTTAGCATAGGATAGTCTCGCTCCTGTCTTTGCTAAAGAACAAGCTTTGCAAAATGAGTGATGTGCTCTTGACAAATTCCACGAAGTAAAATGAGAGAGGGGTTGCACATCAGTTGCTTTAGATGGCAGTTGTTGTGTTGTAACAACAATATGAACAGCTAGTGTCTGGAAGACGTTGTTACTTTGCACTATAACTATCTTTTGTCCCATTTTATTTTTCACTCGAAAGAAAGGATGTCCATGTGAGTTCTTTAAAACACGGATCATCATATCACGACTTGGGGTGCCCCAAGCAGTCGCCAAAGCTTGTATAAGTCAATGTTCAATAGTTCATCGTTGGTAACAACATGGGATTCGATAAACCGAATAGTAGTAGTGTACAAACCACTAGAGTGACTCATTAACTTCTCCAAAATACGTTTTCTTCCACATGTATTAGAGATAACATTGATATATTCAATTCCATTTTCACAGTGAGTTTCCAAATGATAACCATTTGCACAAATATCTTTGAAACTCAACAAGGTACGGTTAGCTCTTGGTGCATATAGAGCTTATGTGACTTTAATAATTGTGTCATTTGGCAACAAGAATTGAGCATTACCTCGCCTAATAATCACTTGTAATGATCCAATCATCGTAGTCACAGAGGATTTATAAGGAATTAAGTCAACAAATAATTACATATTTCTTAAAATAGTGTGTGTGGTGCCATTATCAGCTAGGCACTCAATATCTTCTGGAGACGACATTCCTTCCTTAGTGATAGTACTTGATTGTGATGAGGACTAAAAAGTTTTTCTTTTGTTTTTGTGAAGGATCAATGCTCAATTGGTTAAACAAGGTGCTGATAACGTGTTGTAGACAAAGATATATACTTGAGATAAATAAAAGAAGTTCTTATTGATCAATATGTGTGTTGTTAAATACATCATGTAAAATTTCTATTAATATGCATACAATAGAGTAGGTGTTTAATATAGCATTCGAAAGGAATTAGTACATGCATGTACTAGTACCATGCACCATGAATACTTTAGTGTAGAGTTACATGAAGTAATGGTGGTAACGATAGTGATATAAGTGGGGTGGAAATCCACCACTATTATTACTTCAACATGTAGGTCTTTATTCAATCTGGATACTTGAAGGGTTTTTTTTTAATATATATATATACATGTATGTATAAATATTATTGTGTAAATTATATTAGGTTTGCAAAACTCGAAACTCTTACACATTTGATCTCTTATTGGGGGGATGGTGAATAATACATATTAGTTAAGTATGAGTAGCTTTCAAAATTGTAAAGGATTAGATTGAGATTGGTGGAAAAAAAACGATTTTGCGGGTGAATCACATTCCCATTAAGTATTTCATTAACATGAATTTTTACGTTTCATTCTTTTAAGAACATCAAAGTATTCGGTTTATAACGACGATTCAATTTTTTTTAGATATAATTTGAGAATATCTTCTATTATTTTATTTTATTTTATCTTCTAAAAGAAAATAAATATGGTTTTGGTGTTCTCTCCTTTTCCATTCTGAGGGAGCTTGGCGAAGACATCGTCGAATTATAGAAGCGGCTTCACAACTTTTTATCTAGGCATGAGGCTACAACAAAGGATGTAAATTTTATTTTTCATAGACTAGGTGTTGTAATTCAAAAATGGGTGGGAGCTCAGTTGGTTGCCAGGTTCCCAACCAACTTCTTGTAAACTTTTCTCTCTTGCATTATTAATAATAAATAAAATTTATGTAACTCTTGATTCAGTCTGGATACTTGAAGTTTTTTTCAAATAATTTTTAGTAAATTATATAAATAAATATTATACTGTAAATTAAATAACGTTTCCAAAACTCAAAACTCTTACATATTTGATCTCTTATGGGGTGGATGGTAAATAATACCTATTAGTTAGTTTGAGTAGTTTTCAAAATTGGAAAGAGTTAGATTGAGAGTGGTAAAAAATACGATTTTGAGGGCGAAAAGATGAATCACCTTCCCATTAAGCATTTCATTGACATGAATTGCGTTCCATTGGGATGATACCTAAGTTATGGACATTATATTATTTCATACAAATTAAATTGAAATTTGTTAATTGTTTTTTTTTATAGCAGAAAAAATGGGGGATATTTTAAAGAAAGTAAAGGTTTAACAAGTATCCAACTACATACATGTTATCGCTCCCAGCAAAATAGAAAGTAGACCCGAGACAATCTATACTTGCAGGTATATTGTTCCTTTCTCTCAAAGAAAGAGATACGAAAAACTTAGGTCGCTAACTCTTCCAAGAGGAGTGGATTTTAGGCAGGTCCATTTCTTTCGGTCTTCATCATTGTCTTTTTTCTACCTATTTTTTTTCGGCTTTAATTTTTCCACTAGATTTTGATCCTTTTTATCTTTTAAATCAAAACTTAACTTGTGTTTGTCTTTTCTTGTTCTTCTAGATCTAGGCATCTTCACTTCTATTTAGAATACTATCTTTAGGGGTCTTCTGTTAGGGTTTGTTTTATGTATGGTTTTGCATCTTTGATAAAGTTAGTCAAGAACAACAACAATTTTATGAGAACTCCAACATCATCAACTACAAGATTTTCAAAGACAACAGCACCAACAATGACAACAAAGACATCAACAACAAAAAGTTTTGCAAGACTTAATCCGATGAGAACCCAGATCGATTTTGTTCATTGGTAACCGATTTAGGTTATTTTATTGCTCTTGTTACCTTGAAAAAATCATTGACAAATAGTTGGATATATAGATCATTATATATCTAAATCATTTGTTTCATTATGTTGCTGAAAAACTTCTTGACAAATGGTTAGATCTATGAGTCCTAACATCTCTACTATTCGTAAATTGGTTATTTGGATTTGGAGGTGTTACTTTTGGCACTAACCAGACCATGTAAGTTTGACCTGTTACTTAGAAATCAGTATGCAATGATTAGATTATTTTTTCCTTCTTCTTCAGATTATGTCTTGTAGTAATTATTATGATATTAAGTGATTCGAGTTTTTTTTTTTTTTTTTTTTTTGCAATTTGGTATCCGTATGATTGTTGGAAACTCTCTAGTCATTTTTGTAATGGTTCTTAATCTGGAATCGGAGAATTATGATCATAATTATATTTGAGGCTTGTTTATTTTCTGGAAAAAACAAAAGCCAAAGAAAATAAAAAGTAAAATGTCCTCATATGGCACTTGGATAAAACGGGGCAATGATCTATGATTGGAATTAACTTGTATGTATACAGTTGAAGGAAAGAGTGACCACTTCTTTGAGTTCACTCCTCAACATTTACTGCTTCTCCTAATAAACACCGTTTTAACACCTGATGGGGGATTGCAATTCAAGCAAGAAGAAGAACAGGAAAGGAAAAAAAATGTACAGCTCATATTTACATTATTACTCATTTTTGTCTGAAAGCCTTTTGTACATTTTATGGTTTGGTCCCTTCTTGTATACTTCTCTCAAAATTTGATTTCCTCGCTCTTTCGTCATGCAGTAGTAGTCACTTGGAGTCGTGTAGGGAAGTCCCTTTTCGGTTACAGCCCTTTCTCCTCTGCCCACTTGGGTCCCCTGGCCTGTCTTCGTGAAAAAGTCTTTGTTTCTCTCCTATCTTCTCATTTTTGAGTTTCGTTGATAGACATATGAGATAACAGATTGATGGTTAATTAAATGAATAATTCTGGAGACGTCTAACTCTTGAGATGTAATCTGATTGGCAACCCATTTTGGGGAAGCGCAAATGGACCATATTGGATCCCGTTTTGTGGCCCTATAACAGACCACCTGTACACAAAAAAAACAATTTTATTGAGAAGGGACATAAATTGTGAAAGAAATAAATAAAAATAAGAAGAGCAAGAGATATGAATTTCCATTTTCTTATTGTTGTTGTTACCTGTATTTTGTGGTGAGATGATGGAGGAGGACTAATATCTCCAATTTAGCTAACTCATTCCCAGGACATGAGTGGGTTCCACTCCCAAATGGCATGAATGTGTTGGGTTTTGGAGCAACCTGTTTTTGATTTGCACAATTTGACTTTCCAAAATTAGTACTGTTTCATTATTAATAGACATAAATGGATTTGGTACTAGTAGTAGTACTACTACTGGTAGTAGACTAGTAGTATATAGAAATAATGTTCAAGAATAAATTAGATGAAAATATTGGCTGAAATTTTACCTCAAATCTAGATGGATCAAATTTCTCAGGCTCTGGGAAGATCTCAGGGCTGTGGTGAATATTTCTAAACAGTGGTAAAACTTTCCATCCTTTTGGTATTGTGTAACCTGGTGAAAATGAATATCAAAACAACAAAAACAATCAGATGAGATTATATTTTAATGATTGAAAGAAAATACTATTTATTTTTAGAGCCCGGCAGCAAAACCAACCTTCATATTCAACATCTTCAACAGCTTCTCGGAAGGTGAATGATAAAATTGAAGCAACCCTAAGTGTCTCTTGAATAACTCTTGAAGTTATTGGCATCTTCTTGGCATCTCCCCAACTCAAATATTTTTCCTTATCTTCTTGTTCATCAAACCTGTTTTTGCTGCAGTTTTTCTTTATTAATTCTTGCTCTTCCTGCAGCACAAGCACGCAAACATGAGATCACAGACACCACTTGAATTTTAATACGACAAAAAAAAAGGGTGAAATTATTTAATAATATTAGCTATTAACCAACCCCATGAACAACTAACTAACTTATTACACCTAGTTTACCACAAGTAGAAGATCCAATTGGCCTAGATTCAGGAATGGGACATAAATGATATATGGGCTGTAGTGGGTTATTTTTGAACTTATTCAGACAAACTAAACAACAAAATTAGGTTTGAAGGAGGAGGAAATCTGTTGTATTTTTTTGTTGAAGGTAATTTAATGAGAAGGGAATAAAAGAGACGGAAGCTTACAGTGACAGCTTGAAGGACTTTAGGATTTTCTGCCAAGTACTTGAGAATCCATGTTAGTACGCTGGCAGTAGTGTCTCTAGCAGCAAATATGACACCAATGATGTTATCAGCTATTTGCTCATCAGTCAATGCTTCTTTCTTTCTCATTAATGATCCAAGTAAATCATGGTGCTCTTCTTCTTCTTCGCCGCTCTTTCGTCTTGAACATAATATCTTTGCTAGGATTGAAGCTAATTCTTTCCTTGCTTTCATTGATTTGTGAAAGAGTGTCCCCGGAAGATTTATGGGCATTGAATTATAGCCTTGTTCAAGTACATAGTAGCACCTTTTTAGATCTTCTCTATATAATATCTCGTCTTTTCCGAAAATCGAAAGTAGTGCCACGTTGAATGTATACTGTTCATTCACAAAATAAAAACCAAAATTGACTTTAAATTCACATCCATGTTCAATCATTCTAGATTTAACAATTCTACCATGACATATATAGGTGTAAGATATGGATAATAATAATAATAATACTTACAGATTTCATTTCCCGGAAAGTATTGATGAAACGACCATCCCACGATTTGAGAGATTGTAGAGCAACGGATTCGATGTCAGTGACGATGTTCCGGATAGAATCAGGCATGAATGCTCTCAGAACAAGCTTCCTGAGTTTAGTGTGGTAATCTCCCTGGTGAAAAAAGATGGCTTGAGGACCTAACATCCTCTCTTTACTAGCTGGAAATGTAGGTTTGAAGAGATGAGATTGAGTCACCAACACAAATTTAGCTGCTGCAGGACTTGAAATCATGACGCATGGACATCCCAGTACATGGGTTTTGAATATTTTCCCAAACCTAGTCAAAATTGGCAATTACATAAATTAAAAAGAAGATGAAAAAAACATATGAAATTGATAGATGTATTGCGAGGAAAAGTACCTCTTGATTTTGGAAGCAAAGAAGACATTGGGGTTCTGTGAGTAGAGCTGGAATGTTTCACCAATATATGGCCAACCCATGGTACCAGGAGGTGGAGGAAGTTTTCTCCCATTTGAGGTCAAAATTTTGAAGATGCGATGTAAAAGAAATAGAGAGATGATGAAGATACAAGCAAAGATAAAGAGAACTGAGAAAGAAGATGATGATGATGATGATGATACTGATGATTGCAGTTCACTACTAACAGTAGTAGTCATTCTTGAGAAAAGAAGATAAATCAAAATTTGGAAAACGAAACAATTTAGTGATATGCAATCACAATATGATTGTGAATGAAGAGAGCTCACAAATTTATAATTCACTTTCACTTTGTCTCTTGTCTATTTTTGTTATGTTGTGTTGTTGTTGCTGTGGAAGTTGAGATAGTAGTACTACCACACACTTGTTGCAAGACAAAGGTGAAAGGTGGATGAATTCTCTCTGTTTGTAACCAAATATCAACAAACAAAAACAGAGAGGGAAAAAGAGAAGTGGAAACAATTTGTGAGGCAACAAAGTGGAGTATGATGTATATTTATAGCTTCAATTCGACAGCTAGAGAAAACCCACATACGGAATCTCTCCATCTCTCTACCCAAAGCCAGCTCATGCTTCTGGGTCTTGGCCTTTGTATGAAAGAGAAAGAGAGACATGAGTAGAAACGAGTAATAGAGAAACGAGAGTGAATGCAGGTGTCAGCGTAGATAAATCATAAAAAAGGAGTTCTTTTTGACACAAAAGTGTTGTTTGTCCTCTTCCTGGTGAAAGGGGGGTTTTGTAATTTAATTTTAGGGGGGAAGGACTTGGGAATTAATCATAAATGTCAATGAGGATGAGGAAGGCTAGTTGATGGGTAGAAACAAATTTCACAACTGAATCCTTCTCACTTTGCTTTAACAGTTACTCCCCTTCATGCAACTGCAAGGAAGGAAGAAGTCGTACTAGAATTATACACTGTGATGAGAGTGAGAAAGACTTTTAATTTTGTGTGGTCACAGAATATGGGCAGATTTTCTGTAAGTCCCATAGTATCAACTAGCTACTGTACGCCAAATATTAATAAGTTTTGTGTGAGAACATCTTAAAAATCGGATGAATCAATCATTTTCTTCTTCGTTATCTCAATTTTAAAGAAAAAGGTCAGCGTATAGTGGAACATCAAATTGGGGGATACAAAAATTAATTGGGGGATATTTGCCTACATGGTTTTTTGATGCTGCCGGCATGGTCGATGGATTGTCGGCATTCAAAAACCATGCCGGCAGCTACAGTAAAATATCCCCCAATTGCATGTTCATATAATGCCATTATCCAAAATATAAAAGAAATATTTGTATTATCTTTCCGTATTTCGACATCCATCTATCCATTGTACTATAATGTAAAGTAGCTATTTGTGTGCATGGCGTTGGTAGGATACACTCCCTCCGTTTTTAAAAAGTAGGGTGGTTTCCATATTTATGTATGTTAAAAAAATAGTCTTGTTTATATAAATAAAAAGCCAAATGTTATGATTTTACTAGTTATCACTTCTCTCTCTCCCATTTCCCTCTTAACACATATAGGGGACCACTTCTCTCTCCCTCTTGATAAGCAAAACCAAGGATAAATTGGGAAAATGCATGAGAAAATGACTACAATGATTAATTTTCTTAATCTTTGTGCAAACCAAACAAGCATATTTTTTAGAAACGAAAGGAGTATATAAATGTGCATTGTGGTCCTTTTTCTTTTTGATAAATAAAAAAGATTATTATTATTACGAGGAAGAATTAACACTAGTGACGAATGAGTCTAATTCACGATTAGCCTATTAAAAAAAGACAGTTCCCAAACTAGTTAATTGTTCAGTTGTGAAAACCCAAAAACTAAACACCCTTAGAGTAGGGGCTATGGGATGGGTGAGAGCTTGAGGAGTGAAATTTGGACCATAGAAGAACAAAACTAGAGACTAAGAGGCTTATGTTCAGCCGTGTTTTTCTCTCTAAGCGGCTGAACATTCTTAGTTATTTTTTTAATTTATTAATAAAATTTATGTGGGATGTCAAAGAACTTGCACCAAATAAAAAACTAAAAAATCTTCTCAAGAGGTTGAGCATTAGCCGTTTCAACACATGAGCGGTACAACTTCAATCGTTTTGTGTGGGCGGCAGATCTTCATCCTCCTAGTGAAGACTGTTGGATGAGTGTATGAATGATTTTGGGTGAATGGGTGAGAGCTCTTATCCCATAGTAACACCTAATTTGATTTATTTTGATCAAACTCCTTCAAATAGAATGTGAGCTCTCATCTCATAGCCCTTGCTCTTAGACCTCACCACTTTAGCAAACTTATCTATTAAAAACAAAGAGTTCTTACTTACTGTGTGAAAACAAGTTGAAATCTACTATTTTTTTTTGAGAGGCTATGACATTTTCTTGATCTCTCCCAGGCTAGTTGAGAGGAAAATATGAGCTTCCATTCACTATCTTCACCAAGTTTCGGCAGTCATTATAAATATAACAAGAGGACAACTTTAGTTCTTTCATTCATCTCGGAGTCTACAACAAAAGCTTAAGCTTCTACATATTGAAATACAGATGCCCATCCTGATCCTGCTCTACGTTGTGTTCTACAACCTGTAGTATCAGTGACGTAAATTGCAAAACCTATAATGAGATCAGATTCCATGAAAAACGCATCAAATTGAATTAACTGATCAACATGTTAATCATCAGTTGTTATCATATGGTCCTCAGTGACCTTTTGAATAGGTCTATTATTTGGATTGCGTTTAAAGTCTAATTTAATCTTGTCAATCTAATCTTTTAAACTTGGCATAATATTATCAAAGATCACATAGTCACTATATTTCCATAAAGACCACAGTATGAAAGTCGCTTTATCAGTTTTCATTCCAGATATATTTTCATTCATACTACAATTAAACCATACAACTATATCAGTTTTAGTAAAGAAAAATCAAAGGTGCATCTCATCTTCAATTACATCACTATTGTGGAGTCTACTGCATGGCATAATGTTTTTGTTATACTGGAAATTTTCTCTCTCAAGAGGCAATGCTTTAAAGGTCAAGTTCCTACGAAACATATTTATCTTAGGAAGATTTTTTAAGTTATAATTTGTCTCCAGAATTTGGATTAAGCTTTGTCCTCGGTATAGTTTGATATATACATATGGGATGACTTGGTTGTCACTTCATCGGAAATATTCAATTGTCATGTGTTTCCATCTTCCGAGTTTAATTTTGGAGTGATTAATTCTTTTATGGATAGATATATTGAAGTATTACAGTATCACTCTTATTTTCTCATATTCATCGAGAATGAGAATTTATAGTTACTGAAATTCCATTAGCAATCCCTAAGGGTGTTAAATTATGTGTTTAATCACTCTTATTTTCTCATTTTCATCAAGAATGAGAATTTATGGTTACTGAAATTCCATTAGCAATCACTAAGGGTGTTAAATTATGTGTTTAATCAGGGAGTCAAAAGGAATACCAAATTTTGATGTTTAAACCTTTATTAAGCGGCCAAACATAATTTGATAGAATTATATTTAGGCGTTCTTTTTATACTATCCCAAATCTAGGAAGTGTTGTGATTCCTAGTTTATATGAGTAGATTGGATTTAAGATAATACTTATGCTTTAAGATAGCAGACCAAAGTTGGTATGTGTAGTTAATCATTTTTCATGCTAACTTTGTCGGCAGAGAAAGATTGTGTTATTTCAATTGCCTAAACCTTGTTGTTTTTGTTAGAGCATAGCTCGGTTGAACTCACCAAGCGTTGGTATGTCAAGTTTGGTTGTCATATTTTAGTATCAAAACTCATCTAGAGTCGCTTGATTAAATACTAGAGTCAACTTCGTTTAGGTTAGACTCCAAAGTCTAGGAATATTGAGACATACAAGCATTAGTCGTCCCGTATCCTCCATTGTGCTCCCGATAGTGCTTGCATACGAAATGACGCTTTCTTCTTCTTCTTCGAATTCTTTTACCAAAAACAGTCGTCTCTTACTCCTCAGATCCACTTCTTCTCTTCAATTTCTCTTCATCACTAAAGCTGCCATGCTTTTCAGCCAGATGAATTTGCATCACTAAAGATGACATGCTTTTCAGACAGAGATTAAGAAATAAAAGCAAATAATGAGAAATAATTTCTTTCCAAATTAACGTCCCTGCCCTTCTTGCTCCAAATAGACAATTTATTCTTCTTTTGATCTAAATGACTCCAAAGTACCTAAACACTCAAAAGCAAACATAAGATACATAATTTACAAGAAAACTCCCAAAGAAAGCATAAACAATAGATAAATATCAGCGCTTGTTTTAAAGTCGTCAGCCCGACTCTCTCCTTGCATTCTAAGGCTCCTCCAGAAGGAGTACTTCCACAAGGTTAACTCCTTCCACGAATTCCGAAGAGAAGTTCTCATAATATGGTTTCAACCGGTGACCATTTACTTTAAGTTCATTTCCTGTAGCTAAACTACGAATTTCCACTGCACCATGAGAAAACATACATTAGTCGCAATAAAAGGTCCAATCCGACGTGGCCTTAATTTACCCGGAAATAATTGCAAACGAGAATTGAACAAAAGCACTTTTTGTCCAATAGAAAATTGTTTCTTTGTGATCATACTATCATGAAATGCCTTTGTCTTTTCCTTGTAAATACGTGAGCTTTCAAATGCATCATTGCGAATCTCTTCTATCTCTTGGAGTTGTAACTTCCTTTGCCTTCCAGCACCATCCAACTCCATATTGCATTATATAATCGCCCAAAACGCCTTATGCTCAATTTCAACGGGTAAGTGACAAGGTTTACCATACACAATCATAAAGGGAGACATCCCAATAGGTGTCTTGTATGCGGTTCTATAAGCCCACAAAGCATCATTGAGTCACAAACTCCAATCTTTGCTTGTTGGATTCACCGTCTTCTCTAGAATGGATTTCACCTCTCGGTTGGAAATTATCCTCGGCTTGTCCATTTGATTGAGGGTGATATGGTGTTGCAATCCTATGCGACACATTGTACTTCTTCAACAAGCTTTGTAAGAACCTGTTTTTGAAGTGCGAACCCCCATCGCTAATTATGGCTCTTGGAATTCCAAACCTTGCAAAAAATATTAGCTTGCACAAAATATGAAACCACTTTAGAATCATTAGTTGGGGTGGCCTTAGCTTCCACCCATTTCGAGACATAATCAACAACAAGAAAGATATAATAATTCCCACTATAATTGACAAAAGGGCCCATAAAATCAATTCCACATACATTAAAAACCTCAACAAATTGAATAATAGTTTGTGGCATTTGATTTTGAGCACCTAGATTGCATGTTCTTTGGCATCTATCACATGTAGTACAAAATGCATATGCATCCTTAAACAAAGTTGGCCAAAAGAAACCACATTCTAGTACCTTGAGAGCAGTTCTCTTACTCCCAAAGTGTCCTCCACAAGCATATGAGTGACAAAAAGACAAGATAAAATTAAATTCAGATTCGGGAACGCACTTTCGTATTACTTGGTCACTACAATGTTTCCATAAGTATGGATCATCTCATATGTATTGGTTTCCTAACTTCTTAAGTTTGTCCCTCTCAGCACGAGACAAGTTCTTTGGGATTTGTTTAGAAACTAAGTAATTAACAATATCATCGTACCATGGTTCCCCAAAGGCAATTGAGAATAATTGCTCATTCGGGAAACATTCACGCAATGGGATAATTTCCTTATCCACAGCAAGACGACTCAAGTGATCCGCAACGGTGTTCTCAATTACTTTCTTGTCTTTGATCTCTATATCAAACTCTTGCAAGAGTAAAATCCATCATATGAGCCTCGATTTCGTGTCTTTCTTTGTAAGCAAATACCTAAGTGCTGCATGATCAGAAAAGACAATAACTTTTGTACCAATTAGATAAGAGCGAAAAAATTTCAATGCAAATACAATAGCTAACAACTCTTTTTCAGTGGTTGTGTAGTTTTGCTGGGCCTCATTGAGCATTCTAGAAGCATAATAAATGACATGAGGTATCTTCCCCACATGTTGCCCAAACACTGCACCAACCGCGTAGTCACTTGCATCACACATGAGCTCAAAAGGCTTGCTCAAATCCGGTGGTTTAATGATAGGGGATGAAATCAAAAGTTCTTTCAAACGATTGAATGTCGCCACATACTTTTCAACGAAGTTAAAAACCACATCTTTCTGCAATAAGTTGGAAAGTGGTGATGCTATCTTGGAAAAGTCCTTGATGAATCTACGATAAAAACATGCATGACCAAGAAAAGAACCTTATCTCCCTCACCGTTGTGGGAGGGGTTAGAGCCCGAATAAGGTCTATCTTAGATTTATCAACTTCCAAGCCTTTAAAAGATATTATATGGCCTAAAACTATGCCATGATTTACCATGAAATGGCTCTTCTCCCAATACAGCAGAAGATTTGTTTCAACACATCGTTCAAGGATTAGTGACAAATTATTCAAGCAAAGGTCAAATGAATCACCAAAGACACTAAAGTCATCCATGAACACTTAGATTATGTTTTCAACATATTCTGAAAAGATACTCACCATACACCTTTGAAAGGTAGCTGGAGCATTACACAATCCAAAAGACATCCTCATATAAGCAAAAGTACCGAAAGGACAAATGAAAGTGGTTTTCTCTTGATCCTCCGGAGCTATCACAATCTGATTGTACCCTGAATAACCATCAAGAAACAATAATAAGAGTGTCCAGCTAAACGTTCAAGCATTTGATCAATAAATGGTAAAGGAAAGTGATCCTTCCTAGTGGTGGCATTCAATTTTCTATAATCAATACAAACCCTCCAACCGGTTTGAACACGAGTTGGGACAAGTTCATTCTTATCATTCTCAACCACCGTCACACCTGATTCTTTGGTACTACTTGTACCGGGCTCACCCACTTGCTATCGGGTATGGGGTAGATAACACCCACGTCCAAAAGCTTGAGTATCTCCTTTTTCACAACTTCCATCATTGGGGGAGGGGGGGGGGGGGGGGTCAATCGACGGTGCGCTTCCCTTGTAGGCTTTGCATTGTCTTCCAAATGGATCTTGTGCATACAAATGGCAGGTCTTATACCCTTGATATCGGTAATTGTCCATCCTATGGCCTTCTTGTACGTCCTTAGCACCCTTAAAAGTTTTTGCTCCTGTAATTCACTAAGCTCGTTAGAAACAATCACAGGTAAGTCTTCCTTGTCACCCAAGTACAAGTATTTAAGATGATCGGGAAGAGGTTTCAATTCTAAACTTGGAGATTTAACAATAGATGGTACAAATTTATCATCATTGCAAAATAAAGAAGCATATGAAATATTCTTAATTGCTGATTTTTCCGGTAATGAGTCAAGAGAACTAATGGTTTTTTTAATCTAATCACCATACTCCAAACCATCATCAATAGGTGTAGTGAGCACGGTTTCCAAAGTATCAACACCATTCAACTCAAACATTTGTTGCGCCAATGTATCCATCACATCAATTGAGAAACAAGAGTGGACATCACTAGTTGTTTCTCCATCAAATTCCATAGTCAGCGTTCCCTTGTCAACATCAATAATGGTTTTCGCCATTTTCATGAAGGGACGCCCAAGTAGCAATGGAAGAGACGAGTCTGGTGACCCTTCATTCATCTCTAACATGCAAAAGTCAGCTGGAAATACTAGTTGTTAACCTGCACAAGAACATCCTCAACAATACCCATTGGGTAAACATTAGAGCGATCGGTTAATTGCAACACAATTACAGACTTTTTAAGAGGACCTAAATCAAGTGAATTATACATAGATGCAGGCATAACATTAACGGATGTACCTAAGTCCAACATAGCTTTGTTAAATGTAGTGTTACCAATTGTGATGGGAATGTCAAAGCTACCGGGATCCTTGCATTTAAGTGGGAGTTTGTGTTGTAAGATTGCCGAAGCATTCTCCCCCACACTTAGCACTTCATTACCTTTGAGCCTTTACTTATTGGTACACAAGTCCTTCAACACCTTTGCATACTTTGGAACTTGCTTGATTGCATCTATGAGTGGTATGTTCACATGGATCTTCTTGAGAATGTCTAGAATCTCCCTTTCTAGTTCCGACTTCTTGGAATTTGCAAATCTGCGAGGGAAAGGTAAAGGAGGAACATAAGTAGAAATATGAGTTTTAGAGTTAGGAATAGGTACCTCAGAAATTTGGGGAGAATCATCATTCTTCTCCTCCAAAACAGGTTCCTTTGGAGCTTCCTCTTTGCCTGAATCAGTAACTTCGGGTTGCACAAGTTGTGTACCACTTCTCAACGTAATTGCATTGACACCCTCTTTTGGGTTGATAGGTTGAGAAGGGAGTTTCCCACCATTTCGTTCCTTCAACTGGTTAAACTCAATAGTCATAGAACAGACTTGAGTTTGCAACTCCTTAACTGTACTCTCTGTTCTTTGCATAAAAGATTTCAGCAACGCTTCCATATTGGACCCCGTATTTTGAGGTCGTTGTTGTTGTTGCTGAAATTGTTGTTGTTGTGGTTTAAATCCACTCGGGCGGTTGAAAGTAGGTTGTTGAGCCACTCCTTGCTTGTTAGCATAGCTGAAAAGACGATGGTACCCAAATACACCACAATCTTTAAAATATCCACCTATAAGTCCTCTTGCCGAAAGTGATCGTCTATGGACAAAGTCGAGACAATGCAACAAATAGGTATTCACACTTTGTATGATTGTCTATGGATACGAGATAGATACAATATGACTACCAAAGTGTGATACTTGATAATAGGTTCGGACTTAACCAAACTCTATAGGATCATTATCAAGTATATCGGAGTTAACGTTTGTGTATTTTACTTTTAATTATAATAAAACAAATATAATTGCGGAAATAGAAGAGTAAAAAACACAACAAGATTTTGTTAACAAGAAAACTGCAAATGTAGGAAAAACCCTGGGACTAGGGCTGCACATTGGGTCGGGTAGGTCGGGTTTGGACTCACCCGCCACCCTACCCGCTGATGGCGGGTATTTTAAGCTATCACCCGTAGTCGACTCAACATTAAAACGGGAAGGTTTTTCACCTGACCCACATTTTAGCGGGTTGGGTCGGGCGGGTGGCGGGTTTACCCGTCATAAAACATAATTAACAAATGAGAACTGAGAAGTATATCACTTCATGTACAATGACTATAGTTTGTAAGACTGTAACTGAAAAAGCGGGGGTCTAACAACCACACCCAATATTTCGTTTCGGCAATCTGTATGGACTAACTCCAATATACTTCCAAGAGAATCAACTAGACAGTCAGACTCAATCAAGGAAAATACATCCAAGAGTTATATATTTGTTTCTCAATGTAATCAGCAAATCAAATAGATAGAAATCCACGAGCCTGATTATTATGAGAAACAACTTGAACGGTACCAAAGGTCAATGTTCAAGTGCCAATCAATTTATATCAACAACCAAAGGTTGGATTATCTAATTGATTGAACTACGCACAACCTGTGATATTTCAATTATATAAATATATAATGTGGAAAAAAAATAACACAGACACCATAAATTTTGTTAACGGGGAAACCGCAAATGCAGAAAAACCCCGGGACATAGTCCAGATTTGAACACCATACTGTATTAAGCCGCTACAGACACTAGCCTACTCCAAGTTAACTTAGGACTGGAATGTAGTTGAGCCCTAACCAATCTCACACTGATTAAGGTACAGTCGCGTTCCTTACGCCTCTGAATCCCAGCAGGGCTCTACACACTTGATTCCCTTAGATGATCTCACCCACAACTAAGAGTTGCTACGACCCAAAGTCGAAGACTTGATAAACAAATCTGTCTCACACAGAAAAGTCTATTGAATAGATAAATCTGTCTCCCACAGAAATACATACGAGTTTTTGTTCTTTCTTTTGATAAATCAAGGTGAACAGGAACCAATTGATACACCGGAATTATATTCCCGAAGAACAGCCTAGTAATATCAATCACCTCACAATAATCTTAATCATATGGTAGCGAAACAAGATATCGTGGAATCACAAACGATAAGACGAAGATGTTTGTGATTAATTTTTATCTTACCTATAGGATATTGAATCTCGAGCAAATCTTAGAGAAGATAGTAATCAATACGATAAAACAAAGTAAGATCAGAACACGCAACTACAGAGAAAATAGTTGGGTCTGGCTTCAGAATCCCAATGAAGTCTTTAAGTTGTTAACCTATAATGGTTTTAGAAAAACCTAGGTTAAAGGAGAATAGACTCTAGTCGCAACTAGTATCACACAGGAGGTGTGGGGATTTGGTTTCCCAGTTGCTAGAGTTCTCCCTTATATAGTCTTCAAATCATGGTTTGCAATCAATGTTAACTTGGTAACAAAGCATTCAATATTCACCGTTAGATGAAAACCTGATTAGATTCAAGCTAATATTTTTCAATCGTTAGATCGAACTTAGCTTGTTACACACAAATGAAATGTGACTTCATTTAGATATGGGTAACCGTACCTAAACGTGTACACATAGTTGGCTCAACAATAGTTAACCGAAGTTAGCCAAATGAACACTTTCATATCAACCTCGTTCATCTCAATCACAACTAGTTCAAATGACTCAAATGAAACTAGTTATAGAGTTGTTCAATTGTTTATATTCTCATAGAAGTATACAAAACACAATTGAAGCAAAATCGATTTTGATTCACTCGAATCAATTCATGAACATTATAGCCACGGTTTGCAAAAGATTGCATTCCTTATTATATTAATGTATTTGTTCATGAAAAAACCGATTTTAGAACTTAACCCACTCAAGTATGCAAATGGGTACACACACCTTAGTAGCCGAACTTGGTCTGGGTTCGCCAGTATGCGAATGGGTACGCATACTATCGTACAACCAAACTCAGTTTAATTCCCAGACTTGAACTGTTACACCGGTATGCATACGGGTATGCTAACTAAGTTCCCGAACTTTAACTATCAATCCAGTACGCATACGTGTATACATACTATGGTTCCCGGACTTGGAATAACTTGCAACAGTTAGCATACAAGTACGCATACTGTGCTACATCCAATCAATGGTTAATTGTTCTAAACTCCAATTTCAATCATTGAAACATTCTTAGAAGACGGGAATAGCTGTGTCACACAAACTATTAGCTTCAAAGCAATTTCTAAGTGATCAAATGATCAATACGAAACATTTCGAGTTTACACCAAATGACTGTCTTACACAAATCATATAAGATGTTACCAGGAGATTTTCACATGATCATCTTTTGACTTACGTCAAGAATATAAGATGAACTTGGTTAAAGCGAAATATTACCAACACATATTTCGAGAAATATGTAAGCGAGTTAAACTCAGCTCGAAATATCAAATGTGTATAATTGAAGTCTACATAGCTATACGACTTTTGTCTTAAAATAGGAGATAGAGTAGAAATAGACTTTTGAATGATACATGAGTTCAATTCTCCACATACCTTTTGTTGATGAAGTTCCACAAGCTCCCCTTAGTAGTTATTCGTCTTCAATCGACGAACGTCGTGAAGTCTAAAGCTCAATTACACATTTTATCCTAATCCGAGACTTAGCTATAAGTAGACTAGAAATCAAGACTTATAGTTTTGGAAACTAAACTTGACAAACAAGTTTGAGATAGCAACGCTTGCGAGTTCGATCGAGCAGTGCTCTAACAGTAACTCATAAAGAAGTTAAAAGCTGACCCCATGTCTAAGTGTTAGGCAACAGGAAATTAAAAGTGTTTACAGGTGTAGAAAGATAAAGCTAACAATAGTAACAAGAAATGAGTTCAAAGCTCAAAAGGATGTATATTGCATTGTAACAAGAAATGAATTCAAAGCTCAAAAGACAGTGCATTGCTGATCCATATTATTTGATACATGTGTATCTTCCTCTCTCCGGGAACTAGTGATCCTTAACACGGATTGAGGATAGACTTGTACTTTAGATTGGAATACTGATTTAAGGAAGTAACCTAGATAAGGAAATATTCTGAGATATAGAAATATTCCTAGATAAGGAATCGTTCCTCGATAAGGTAATATACCTAGAAAAGGAATTATTCCTAGATAAGGAAATAGATTCCTAGAAGGTTTGGGAAACCGTTAAAGCTATAAATAGATATGTTTAGCTCATAGCTAAGACATCTAGAGTGTGGTTTATGATACAGACACACTTAGATCGAAATAGTGTGGTTTTGTGAGACAAACATACCTAAAAATGGAGGTTTGTGAGACAAATCACCTAGAGAGAAGTTTGTGAGGCAATTAATTATTGTAAAAGCTATCTTAGCAAAACAGTTTAAGGTTATTTACTGTTTAGAGAGATTGTGAGCGTAACAAAAGAGAATTGTAATAGTTTTCTTATTCATAATCTAAAGAAGATATTTTCTTCAAATATGGTTTCTAGTGTGTTCAGTTTTCTAGTTTTTGTCTATTATTATTCTGAATTCCGCCTCTATAATAATAGTCACAATGGTACAGAGATCATTATGTATCTAGTTGGTATCAGAGCAAGGTACGTTTATTTTAGGGAAGATTCTTGTGGTTTTTGGTCTTCATTAGATCTCTCTACAAAAAGCTTGGTGAGGTACTCGAGAAGCAAGAAGACGTTTAAAGAACAACGGAACCAAAGATGGGAAAGTCAGTTGATGATCCTAAGCAAAGCGAACCACAAACTACGAAAGAGAAGGTGGCTGCGATACAAACAGACATGAAGTCTTATACACCCAAGCCGAAGACAAAGAAAAAGACTACGTTTTCATCTGTTTTTTTGAAGAAAACAACGGGGAAGAAGAAGAAGAACCACTCGAACAAGATTGCGTTATGGAGCGAAGAGTGACTAAGACAAGACGAGGAGATATGGACGATTTTCAAATTAGACGTCAAGGTCAAGTTTCCAGTAAAGAGAGATGGTTCAGCAGGGTGAAAGGAACTCTTGAGTTCCCTAACCTCCAAATATAACTTTCATAGGAGTTCAAGTTCTTGAGTGGGTGGGGTGGGG
>JAJJMB010011095.1:3056066-3079582 GCA_023531105.1 Papaver atlanticum
GTGGATGATACATGTGTATCTTCTTCTCTCCGAGAACTAGTGATCCTCAAGACGGATTAAGGATATACTTGCACTTTAGGTTGGAATACTGATTTAAGGCAGTAACCTAGAAAAGGAAATATTCTGAGATATATAAATATTCCTAGATAAGGAATTGTTCCTAAATAAGGTAATATACCTAGAAAAAGAACTATTCCTAGATAAGGAAATAGTTTCGGAGAAGGTTTGGGAAACCGTTAAAGCAATAAATAGAGATGTTTAACTCATAGCTAAGACATCTAGAGTGTGGTTTGTGATACAGACACACTTAGATCGAAATAGTGTGGTTTTGTGAGACAAACATACCTAGAAAGGGAGGTTTGTGAGACAAATCACCTAGAGAGAAGTTTGTGAGGCAATTAATTATTGTAAAAGCAAGCTTAGCAAAACAGTTTAAGGTTATTTACTGTTTAGAAAGATTGTGAGCGTAACAAAGAGAGAATTGTAATAGTTTTCTTGTTCATAATCTAGAGAAGATATTTTCTTCGAATCTGGTTTCTAGTGTGTTCAGTTTTCTAGTTTTCGTCTGTTATTATTCTGAATTCCGCCTCTATAATAATAGTCACCAAGGTACATAGATCATTACTTATCATTGTTTCCAACATTCTCCCTCAAAAGATTTGTATGTTTTACCCCCCAACAGTGAACTAAGCCATCACCTTGTCTAAGCCAATATGAATCAATCATCATCTATGATGATGGAAGAAGCAGCAAGGTCACCAAATAGCTCTGCAAGTTTGCAACAAACAAAGTGAACAATTAGTTAAACGAAATCAGTTTTCATGACAGACTGTTTACATGCTAGAGGATCTACAAGAAACCTAATAGGTACTCTATAAGAAACAGTTGATGTCATTGATCGAAGCATCCATTGTAAACAGTCAAGTAAGCGGTGAAAGATCCAGTTTAATACAAACACCATGATCCATTGAAAACTAACATGTTAGACACATCATCTTATGAACTGAAAAAGAAAATCAAAAGGTAATTATCTACCAAGACATGTTTGTTGAATCATTGAAACAATATAAACTTAAAAACAACATAAACTTAAAAGGAACCAAAAAAGTATAAAAGTAATATACCTAACTCAAGAATATCAACCTCCTCCTCCGCCACTCCAAGGCTAGAAGAATCCATGTCAATCGGAGTATGTAACCAATTTTGTAATAAAATTAAGGCCTCAAGTGTCCTAGGCTTCAAGGAACTTCGAAAAGATCCAAAATTCTTTTTCCAGTACTAAAGGTTGATTCTGAAGCAACAGAAGAAATGGGAATAACAAATATATCCTTAGCCATGAGTGACAAAATATCAAACCTCGCAGAGTTAACCTTCCACCACTGTAATATGTCAAAAGAAGAATTCACATTGGTTGGGGAGTAGATTAGTTCAGCCAAGTATCGTTCCACCTCAGATCTCCCATGATCCTCCACATTACTCAATTGACTCTTGCGTTTATTTCTTCCTGCCATATACTTAGCGTTGATGGAACCAGAACTTGCAGAACATGAATTGCTTTGAGTAGAAGTAAAATTGGTGTCACTTACAGACTCTGTTGAAGATGCAATACTTCCAATTTTTAAATATTCTAATTTATATGATGTGAACAGCTCCTCAAAATCTTTTAGAACATCATCAACCCAATCTTTTACCATTCTTTTTTTTCGTTTCAGGGTCATAATGCACAACTAAATCTTCGACAGATACAATCAATCCGTCTACTTTGTCTCGTGAATCAAGAAGTATAGCCATAAACATCAACGAATTCATCTTTTTGTAATCTCCTCAATATTTATTATATTTGAGCAACATTACACTACCCATGTGGCTTAAGAAAGGGTCATCATATCTATTTTTCCAATCGTCCAACTCTTGACGAACAGTACCGAGTTCCAATAAGAAGGAATGTGAAGTAACATATGTAGAAGCTGAAAATGCAACAGTTGCTTCATAAAATACCTTTAGAAACTGAATTAAAACTCTAGCTTCGCACCAATCATATCGTTCAGGAGCATGTACTTTGGCCTTTTTTTTTCTTGGCTTTTTTAAGAGCAACAACAACTTCTTCTTCACCAGTATCGGGTTCTTCTTCATCATCAGAATCTAGATCATAGTCAACATCCAGATCAACTGTCTCATCACCGTCACCCATAACATTACTTGGTACTAGAATATCAAAACAAAACTTCTCACGAAATGCCCTATCTGACTCACGTAGCCTTTCAAAAGCCTTCTCATATCTCTCTGCTGCAACAAGCATCAAGTAAGTAGAATTCCACCGCGTCTTCACATCTAAAATTAAACCCTTTTTACAATCAATCCTTGCCATCTCAGCAGCATCCATAAATTTCTTCAATCTTGTGGGAGATTTGGTGACATACTTCACTGCTGCCCGGATTCTGAGAAGTGATGTATGGTACTTTTTCATACCGTCCTTCACAACAAGTGAGAGTATGTGAGCCGCACATCTAACATGTAAATATTTAGCTCCGACTAATGAAGAACCCCAACTCACAACTCTTTTCCTCAGATAATCAATAATAACTTTATTTGCGGATGCATTATCAAGCGTCACAGTAAAAACCTTCTTCATGGCCTTCCCAATGTGTCAACCTTCATGGCTCTCAATCAAGCAAAAAATAAAAAACTTTTATGTAGTTTCCAATGATGATCAACAAAGTGTGCAGTGACGACCATGTAATTATAATTCTGCATGGAAGTCCAAGTGTCAGTAGTAAGGCATACTCTTATTTTGTTAGCTGCGAAATAACTTTTCAGATTATCCTCCTCTGTCAAAAATAGCTTGCAGACACCACGGTACTGTCATACGACTTGGGATTTTAAATCTAGGCTCAAGAAACTTACAAAAGCCCTAAAACCTTCACCTTCAACAATCCTAAAAGCCATTTCATCGGTAATAATAAATCTAATCAATGCTCTCCGACATGCTTCTTGTGAAAAAGAAACCCCCACCAATTTTGGTTCCTCTTCAGGCTTGCAAGGCTGAAAGTTAAGTGTTTGTTGTCCCGCTTCCTTACCTGTTATTGTTTTCTTATATTCAGCACACCTATCCAAATGATGACTAAGATTAGTAGTCCCATGGGATTTACCACCAATTTTCTAATTACCCCTTAGACAATACTGACACTTTGCTCTCTTACCATTTTGTATAATGTCAAAGTATGCCCAAACCCATGATGTCTTCGTAGAAACTCTAGGCTTTTTAGTTACACAATCATCTGATGCACTAGAAGGTGAAGGTTGAGAAGGTGGAGCAGAAGACCCAGCTGTACTCCATGTCCCTGCTGATGCTCTATGCACAATACCAGAACGCGGTGGACGTTGAGGCGGAGGTCCCATTTGAGATGCAACTCCATGTACAACTAGAAGATTTGAAGAAGAATCGTCTTCTGAGATTTCGACCGTGGTACCTGTACATAAGAAACAACTTACAAAATGAAAATCAGAAGATCAGGAGGACCACCCATTACACACACAATAGCTTATAATGATTCAATTACAGACCCAAAGAGAAATTATGTAACCATCAGACACAGAGAGAGTAATTAATGTTGATGTTGACAGAACCAAGAACAGATCAAATCAAGTTAATCAACACCACCCTCATAAAGAAAGCAATACAAAAGAAAGAAAAGTGAAAATCTAGTCATACAAGTTTACTGCATTTTACAAACACAAGAAACAAAACAAGAAAAGATAAACAAAAAAGAAAGATAAACGAGTAGTAAAAGTGGTATGTAAGTTACTTTTTGTGCTTGATAGATTGCAGCTTAGGCTGCGTAGCTAGGGTTTTTGTTGTAGATCCCCTTTCTTTTCTTCTTGTTGTGATTCCTGTGAACAACAAGGAGATTATGAAGTCAAAAACGAAACCCTTGCATAATAAACAAAATCGTATTCATGGCTTAATCTTGAGAAGAAAATAAACAAAAACAAAATCAAATTCATGGTATCAATTTCAGACCTAATTAAAATAAAAACAAAATCGAATCCGACCTTACCTAATTAGCCTGTTGTTGCTGGTGATGGTGGTAATTAGATGGTGACTTGAAGAGTGAATCTGATTTCTGAATGAAGAAGAGAAACTGCGACTCTGAGACCGAACAGAGAGGAGTGAGAATTGACAAGGTTTAGCCGTCTAGGTATTTAGGTTAGATACTTTTACACATTTCTACTGGTGTGATTCAATCTAGGAAATAATCTAAGGGTCACGAAATATTTAGGAGGGTGAGCGGGTTGGGGAACGCCAAAGTCATAGTCGACCCTCTGAAGGGCAGGTATTAGGAGTTACGAGTCATGGTCGACCTGTGCCATCAGCGGGTAGGGTCGGGTGCGGGTGAAAACAGGCGGGTGTGGGTCGGTTCGGCGAGTTGGGTCGGGTTTGTGCAGTCCTATACGGGACCTAGTCAAGAATTGAATACTCTCAGAATTAAGCCGCTATACAAAATCTAAACCAACTTCGTATAGTTGAGACCAAGCAACTACCCCTAGTTCACTTAGTTTCCTCAGTATCCCTGCGCTTCCGACTTTAATGAGTGCACGCACTGGAACAATTCCTTTGGATCGTATTCCAAACAGTTAAGGAACAACAAATGTGTTTGGTGACAACTCTTTCGATTCTTTCAAGATAAAGATATCTCAAGTCATACGCAAAGGCTCTTCTGTTTAATCTAATAAACTCCTTTGTCTGGTTAGATCAATCTATCCAATAACTACAAAAGTAGTCAAGTTTATATTCACACTTAATCCAAATAAATCTCAAAGAGATATATTGAGAATGCCGATCTCACGCAACTAATCAATCGAATAAATCCGATTCTAGTTGGATCCCGACCGATCAAGGTTTATGCACACCCAAAGATAAGAGAACCAAATAAGAAATCTTCTTTGTCTTCAAATCTTCTTTAATCTTCAATAAACACCTGCACAATACCACTTGAATCTCTTGTGATCAATCACACACAGAACGGAGTCTGTTAACAACGGAATATCACAAGATATCATTTGATCTACAACCAGTTCTAAAGATCTCGTCGATACTTCGATCTAGTTTGAGTGAATATTATATCAGAAGAGAAGATTCTCAAGAATAAATAAACTAGGTGCAATCAAAGTTTCAACAACCGTTAGTCAATCAAATCAATCGAAAACTAATAACACTACAATTATCTAGTTTCCCACCAACGGTACTCGTAGAGCTTCTTGATCCCACAGAAGTCTTTAAACAAGCGGTCGTAAGAGATTTCACCTAATTAGGGTACTTTCCTCTCCGATTAGACGGCTCCACCAGAAACAACAAAAAGATGAAGTTTGCCTTGCTCTTAGGATAGTTTGCTAGAAATGCAAACTTAGGTGTTTATAGACCAAGGATGTTTGGACACCAGGGAATTTCCAAAACCGAAAATATTCTCAAGATATGCAATGAATAGCAAAATTCGGTTTCCTAATTCCAATAAATGCTTGTCCAAAATTTCTGAAATCTCTCAATAGAAAATCTCCAATTAGTAAATGCACATTACTAATTTTTATTCTCTAGAGATATGCATTTAATTGATGGTAATTAAAGCATATAAAACCAAAAACCTTAATTAAAAGATTCTCAATTTATTTCGGCACAGGATCTCCTTGAGTACTAAGGAGTATCTTTGAACAATAAATGATAAGAGTTATTGTACATGTTCAAAGTATGTTGACATCTTTTCACTGTAAATCCTTATTCATATTTACATGGATTTACATTCTTGGAATAGGTTATACACACTTCCAAACAAGTTTAGAATTGGTTCACCTGTATTCCAAGATCACTATGTGATTAATCAAATACCAAATTACATACATGGGTTCAATCGGTTCTACCAATCACTAGGATCGGTTATACCTTAATATGGAAATACTTATGATCGGTTACACAAGTTACCAGGACCGGTTACATCAGTTACCAGGATCGGTTACATCAATTACCAGGACCGATTATCACATACTCATGGTATTTCTTGTGATCGGTCACACCAGTTACCAGGATCGGTTACACCAGTTACAAGGACCGGTTACAAAACTCTTTGTGATCGGTCCCACCAATTACTAGGATCGGTCACACCAATTACAAATATCGATCATACCATCTCATGGTGATTACTTAGGATCGGTTACACTAATTAATAAACACTAGTCATACCAAATCATAAGTCAGGCGTTGTGATTAGTTATACCAAGATACATAACAAAGTTACGATCGGTTCTACCATCTCACACATATTGGTAATCCAAAGATTTGCAATGAATAACCGTACCAATAAGCCTAGCGATTTTCCTTTCGATTCATAAAACAAGTTCATGAATGTAGTTCCTTTAAACAAATGTAAAACATTGTTTTCTAGGATGAAATCTTCTCCATAACCCATTCACATAATCATAACAGTATATACAAGATTATGTCGATGTCATATCTACGAAGTTCAAAAAATAAGCGTTATACTTCATAGTCTAATTCCCTAATACTATGATCATACAAATATGACCATGTCACATCACTAGGGTATCATACAATATGTACAGTATATACAGCTTCGCAGTTATGTTTTCAATATAGCACGACTTGAAAGATACGTTAGGAATGAAACAGTTCAAGCCAATATTACTAACCTCAAGAGGAAGGATGATGTTGTTATTGTAGTTCGCTTCTTCTTCACATTCTTCAAGTCTTCGTAGTAATACTTGTATGTCTCAACATTCCTACACTTTCTAGTCTAACCTAAACGAAGTTGACTCTAGTATAAAATCAAGCGAATTTAGATGAGTTTTGAGTCACTAAAATATGACAACCAAACTTGACATACCAACGCTTGGTGAGTTCAACCGAGCTATGCTCTAACAATAGCTAAAGTTCGGGTGATCTCTCTATCCCGTATTGTAAGTGTTTGATTAGGGATCATACCGTCTTTGCTGATTTGGAAAGATCGCATTAGCTTGCTCATTGACGTATTCATAAACTCGAGGAGAAGTTGGTATTACCGCAGCTGTAACTTGTTGCATCATTACCGTCAAGTTACCAATTTGTTGATGAAGTTCCTAAACCTCGCTCACTTCATTTACTCTCCTTAGAAGCACATCTGAACCACGACTCAAGAATTGTTGCGAGTTCGCTGCCATATTTTCAATTAACTGTCTAGCTTGTGCCACCGTCTTGTTCACTAGTGCACCACCACCCGCAGCGTCAAGAAGATTCCTATCACTTTCTTGGAGACCTTCGTATAAGTATTGGATAATCATTGCGTCACTGAATTGGTGATGAGGGAAGCTTGCCACCAATCTCTTGTATCGTTCCCAACATTCATACAAAGATTCTCCCACATTTTGCTTCATCCCACAAATATCCTTGCGAATTTGCCTTTGAAGCAGGGAAATATCTCCCTAAAAAGAGTTTCTTCAGCCCATTCCATGTGGTGACACTTCCGGAAGGTAAATAATACAACAAATCCTTAGTATTATCGCCAAAGAGAATGGAAAATCTTTAAACATTGCACCATCCGCATTAGTCTCCGCTGGAAGCATGGCAATTGTATGAAAGTCCATAAGATGCGTGTTTGGGTCTTCATTCACCATACCATGAAACTTTGGTAACTCTCTAATCAACCCCGGCTTGATCTTGAATGTTGAGTTTGTTTGAATACACCATTGTTTTGTATCCAGCTTGTGAGAAGCCAAGTCCTTGAGCATACGATCACCCATTGCTTCTTCTTCTTGTTCAAAAGGTGGTTCTTGTTCAACCGGAACCTCTTGTTCTAGAACTTCTTCTTCTACTTACAATTCTTGTTCTTCCGTCTCGTCAGTCTTGCTTGGAGTATGGTTCCTTCACGAGTAGTTATCCCGCACCTTGGATAATTCTAATTCTTGGGAGCTAGGGATTAGTACCTGAAAATTCTCGCAAACAAGTAAGAAAAACAAAATTAAAAATTAAAAAAAAAAAAACAAAGATATAAGGAAAAACTAAAAACTTAATAACCAGATGAATGCCTTCCCGGCAGCGGCGCCAAAATTTGATCGTTGTCGTATGCGTCAAAAATAATTTCAGTTTCCTAAAGTATATGATAAAAAAGAGTTCGTTTCCACATAGAGGCAATTGTAGTTATTATGTTTTCAATTTCCTAAGTAACCAATTGGGGGGATTTCTGATTTTTATGCAAGCAATAAAGTTAAATAGAAAGCAAAATGAGAAAGCGGGGGTATAACAACCACACCCAATATTTCGTTTAGGCAATCTGTATGGACTAACTCCAATATAATTCCAAGGGAATCAACTAGACAGTCAAACTCAATCAAAGAAAATATATCCAAGAGTTATATCTCTGTTTCAATGTAATCAGCAAATCAAACAGATAGAAATCCGGGAGCCTGATTATTATGAGAAACAACTTGATCGGTACCAAAGACCAATGTTCAAGTGTCAATCAATTTCAATCAACAACCAAAGGTTGGATTTACCAATTGATTGAACTACGCACAACCTGTCATATTTCAATTATATATAAAATATAATGCGGAAAAGAAATAACACAGACACCAGAAATTTTGTTAACGAGGAAACCGCAAATGCAGAAAACCCCCGGGACCTAATACAGATTTGAACACCACACTGTATTAAGCCGCCACACACTCTAGCCTACTACAAGTTAACTTCGGACTGGAATGTAGTTGAGTCCTAACCAATCTCACACTGATTAAGGTACAGTTACGTTCCTTACGCCTCTGAATCCCAGCAGGACTCTACGCACTTGATTCCCTTAGCTGATCTCACCCACAACTAAGAGTTGCTACGACCCAAAGTCGAAGACTTGATAAACAAATCTGTCTCACACAGAAAAGTCTATTGAATAGATAAATTTGTCTCCCATAGAAATACCTACGAGTTTTTGTTTCGTCTTTTGATAAATCAAGGTGAACAGGAACCAATTGATAGATCAGCCTTATATTCACGAAGAACAGCCTAGTAATATCAATCACCTCACAATAACTTAACTCTATGGTAGTAGAACGAATTATTGCAGAATCACAAAGAATGAGACGAAGAGCTTTGTGATTACTTTTTATATCTTACCTATCGGAGATAAATCTCGAGCAAATCTTAGAGAAGATAGTACTCAATACGATAAAACAAAGTAAGATTAGAACACGCAACTACAGAAAAAATAGTTGGGTCTGGCTTCAGAATCCCAATGAAGTCTTTAAGTCGTTAACCTATAATGGTTTTAGGAAAAACCTAGGTTAAAGGAGAATCGACCCTAGTGGCAACTAGTATCACACAAGAGGTGTGCGGATTAGGTTTCCCAGTTGCTAGAGTTCTCCCTTATACCTTGGTCACAAGCCGACAGTTTGTAAACGGGTATGCAAAATTTAGCTCCGGACCGAACTCAGTTGAAACCGTTTGCGAACAGGTAGGCGAACTTGGTTTCCGTACTTCAACAGTTAAATCAGTTTGCGAACGGGTATGAAAACTTAAGTACCCTGACTTAAATAGTTGAATAAGTTTGCGAACGGGTATGCAAACTTAACTTTCGGTCCTGAATTCCAACAAGACAGTTCGTACACCAAGTACACAAACCCTAATGTATCAAGACATGGGTTTTAGCTCTTAACTCCCATTTCAATCATTGAAACATTCTTAGAAGACAACAATAGCTGTCTCACACAAACTATGAGCTTGTAAGCAATTTTCAAGTGATCGAATGATCAATACGAAACATTCCGAGCCTACATCAAATGACTCTCTCACACAAATCATGTAAGATGTTACCAGGTGATTTTCACATGATCATCTTTTGACTTTCGTCAAGAATAATGATGAACGTGGTTAAAGCGAAAAGCTTTCCAACACATATTTCGAGAAAGATATAAGTGAGTTAAACTCAGCTCGAAATATCAAATGTGTATAATGTAAAGTCTATATAGCTATACGACTTTTGTCTCAATAGGAGATGGAAAAGAATAGACTTATAAGTGATAGATGAGTTCAAGTCTCCACATACCTTTTGTTGATGAAGTTCCACAAGCTCCCTTTAGTAGTTCTTCGACTTCAATCGATGAATGTCGTGAAGTCTAAAGCTCAACTACACATTCTATCCTAATCCGAGACATAGCTATAAGTAGACTAGAAATCAAGACTTATAGTTTTGACAACTAAACTTGACAAACAAACTTGAGATAGTAACGCTTGCAAGTTCGACCGAGCAGTGCTCTAACAATCTCCCCCTTTGTCAATTTTAGTGACAAAACTATCAATACATATGGATTACAAAATAAATAAACTTTGTAGCTTATCATCCAAATGCTTGATTTCCTTGGTTCTTCAATAATCCTTGAATTCTTCGTCACTCCAAGTACTCCAGTGATTCTGAACGTGTTCAACTCATCATCATAGTTGTTGAAAATCCGTAGCCATAACAATAATTTCACAAGATTGTTTTCTTATTGTTATACAGTGTCATAGTATTATTACACATCATCAAAGTTCAATTGTATCACAACTTTGACAATAATACTATGGTGATATGTATCACTCCCCCTTAGTCAATACTTCATCTCACAATGAAAACCACTCCCCCTTACATAATGATCCGTAAACTATATGTATATGTAGTGTGAACTACGAAATAATTCTCCCCCTTTTTGTCAATATAAATTGGAAAAGGTACGAAAACTAGCGGGATCATAATGAAATTCTCAAAGAGATACTTCATGAATAAAAGAGAACATATCAACTTTGTTTCGATAATTTCACATAGTCGAAACTTAGTGTATTCATCAAGGAGTTTATAAAGATACAAGATAACTCCTACAATATTCCACAGCCGCACTCCCCACAAAGATTTGGCAATTAAGCACAAATTCTATTAAGAACTCTCCTCCATAAAATGTCATTCCCGAAAGAACAACAAGAGCGACCTTACATTTACAAGAAAAGAAGGATTTCTTTGTAAATTAACAAATCACATGAAACATGAATTTGTATCCAAAAAACTAAATTAAATTAACCACAAAGGAACCTTAATGATTAATTTAATCGAAAATGCTCAACATAAGAAAACTTACGGAGCCATACAGTACTTTCACATAGAAGTGGATCAGGGAAAGATCAATGCTGCGGAATATTCAAAGATTCATTCTATTTTTCATCAAAATTTGCATAATGATACCATAGACAAAAAAAAGGATAAATGCAAATGGACTGAAAGCTTGTCAATGGAGAGAAAGACAGTGCATTAATACAAAATAAAAATGCACAAAACTTAAAATCAGTGTGTATGTATGACTTGGACTATTCATAATGTAAACTTTATGCCCACGCTAGATGTCTTTTTCGATTAACAATTTGACACCAATAAAACTGCATCAGTATGGATATGATAAGGTAATGTCTAAAAACAAAAATCTTAATATATAGAAAGTTCATAGATTAAACAATAACCAGTGAAGCCTAAGAAAGAATACCTGTCCTCTTTTTCGATGTGTTTGGTATTCAAAGGCAAACAACAAAGAAACAAAAATAAGAAGGAATGAGGATCAACTGAAAACTTACCCAATCCCTAAGAATCAATGGCATAAGGCGGTGATTTTCAGATTGCTGCCCAATCAGATTTTGTCAATTCCATCGGTTTGTATTGTGATTTTCCAACCAGCCACTAGTATTGTTGCACATGTATCCTTTTGTGAGAAACCACTAGAGGGATAAAACAACAGTTCCCAGCAAAAATTGTGATTACATGACAGACATAGTGGCCTACAACTTATGCACCTAAAAAAACAACCATTAAAAACATAAAACACTTTAGAATTTTGACTTAAGAATTACCAGCATTGGTCTAGTAGCACCTTCATTATTTCCATCAAACTCGGATTGCAAATCAAACGCATGCAGCTTCCAGTCCAACATAGGAGTCACAACAGCACTTGCCAAGCATACATTACCATGAACCTGTACCAGGAAAGGACTCTAACTAGTTTGCAGTCGTTGTTCAAACAGCTTACAGCCTTAGATATCTGGCGAAGTCCCCATGCATAATACTCGTCCCTGCCACAAAAATTGTGGGAAAGCACAAGTCAATTTTAACTTGCTAGGATCACAGCAAAGAACTGATCAGAATGTGAACAAACTAAAAGTATCATAAATGCAGATCTAATTAAAACTAACAACAAATTTGCAGAACATGCTAAGGCACTTATAAGCTGTACTAGAATAACACTTCATAGGGAAATATTATATCACATGAAAAGATTAGAATCGTTAACCAATCTATACAACGATATGTATATCCCCCTCGAACTGTCCCCAAGCAGTTACTTTAGATACCCCGAAAAATTGGAAAAAAAACTCTAGAGATATAGAAGAAGCAAGAAAATCCTGGTATACCTCTGAGTACCTTCAAGGCCTAGTTCCTTAATCTTATCAGAGAGTGGCATGACAGGCTCTGTAACAATGTAGATAGTATGCTTTGGAGTAGAACCATCAAAAATCTCGGCCTCTGTGTGTATTTGGATGCCTGACCTGCAAATAAGCCCACAAATATGCTCATATTAGTAGAGAAGAATCCAAAAAATGGAGACAATAAATTTTCCCAAAGCACATGTGTATATATATTACAGTTAGTAGTCGTTTGACACCATTTTGGCCAGCAGCTAAATGTCCATCTTGAGCATTACTCCCCGTGAGTGAAAATATCGACACCAAGGAACCATCATCCTGGTAGACCAACAATCACAAAAAAGTTAGCAAACAACAACAAAATATTGCATGATTTAGTCAATGCAAGAATACATTATTTCACTGATGCTAATCAAAACCAAATCATGAATTCAAAATTTCACATAAACTGGAGCAGTTATGAAGTTATTGCTGCAAGTGAAAATATCCGCAACTTCTGAATCTTCTCAACTCCACAATTCCAGATTCCCTTCCTGTTCTTCCACCAACTTCATAGCATAACAGCACCATCACCATTCCTACTTCATACCTATTCCACATATTCTTCTATCAATCATAACACATCTAAAAATCGATCACAAACACCATCTTCATCTCAGAAATACCATCACAATAACAAACCCTAAAATCATAAAACAAATACCCATATTAGAAGAACAAACCCTAAAATCAGTTCACCTAAAATAGAAATTAACATAAAACCCTAAAATCAGTTTATCCTTTGAAACTTATACCTTCTAAGTTTGAAGAAATTCTTCAAAGTTCTTCAAATCCCTAAAATTAAATTAGAAAATAAAAATTGAATTAGATTATATGAAGAAGATTAACAAAACGAAACTAAGATGAAACAAATCGTATTAGATTCACAGATTAACAAATTGAAGAACTAAAAATAGATAAAATGAAACCGTAAAAAACAAATCGATTGTAAAACAGATGAAACCCTAAAAATCCAAAAACTTAAGATGATTAACACTTACACAGATCGATGATTCTGTGATGGTTTTTAGGCTAATACGAATTTTGAGATGAAACTAGGGCTTCATCACCTGAGAGGAGAGAAAAGAGGCAAGAGCAGCTTCATCGCCTGAAAGGAGAGAAAAGAGGCAGGAACAGAAGAGAGAAAAATGAAAAATGAAAAATGAAAAATGAAAATGAAACTCGAACTGGTCACTTCACAAGGATATCCTCAAAATCACGCATGGGAGGAAATATCCTTTAGCATTACTCATCGTGGGTGGCAACATAATACTACGCATGTGAATGGCACGCGCACATATCCCAGGTGTTACGACACAAGTGTTACCAAGCGTGTGACTGGCACGCCTATAAAAAAAAATCGTAAAGGCTGTCCCTTGTTACGAATTTTTGGAAATAACGGCTTATGCCTGTTACAACCATTTTGTAACGGAAATTTCGTAACGGCCAGTAAGCCTATACGAATTTGTGTTACGAATCCCAGAATTTGGTGTAGTGACAGTGTGTGTTCAATCTGGACTAGGTCCCGGGGTTTTTCTGCATTTGCGGTTTCCTCGCTAATAAAACTTTTGGTGTCTGTGTTATTTCTTTTCCGCATTATATTTTGTTATATAATTGAAATTTCACAGGTTGTGCGTTGAATCGATCAATTGGTAAATCCAACCTTTGGTTGTTGATTGAAATTGGTTGATCCTTGAACATTGGTCTTTGGTACCGTTCAAGTTATTTCTCTTGTATTCAATCAGGCTCGCCGATTTCTATTTGTTTGAGTAAGGATTGAATCGAGGAATTGAGATATAACCCTTTGATATAATTTTTTATTAAGATTGAGTCTGACTGTCTAGTTGATTCTCTTAAAAGTATATTGGAGTTAGTCCATAAAGATTGCTAAGCGAAATATTGGGTGAGGTTGTTAGACCCCCGCTTTTTCAATTGGTATCATAGCAGGCAAACATGTTTAAAGACCTCATAAGTCTGTGTTTGTAAGCGATATGACTCTATGGACTGAAATTCTATCTCCATAAACATACCACCAGTCTTCGATGGATCAAACTACTTAAGGTGGAAAATCGCTATGCGTGCTTTTCTTCAAGCTCGTGATTTTCAAACATAGGTACGTGTTGTTAATGGCTATGATCCTCCAGTTAATACAGAAGGCGATGTATTTATACCTAAGGATATTGGAAGATATAGTCCAGAAGAAATCCTTGCTGCAAAGCAAAATTCTGACGGATTAAATGCTATCATTCATGCCATTACCCCAGATCTTCAGCATCATGTGACTACTTGCACGAAATCTAAAGAAGCCTGGGATATCTTAGAAACCGTATTTGAAGGGAATACCTGTGAAAAGGAAGCTAGGCTTCAAAACCTAAATTCTGTTTGGGAAAACCTTCGTATCGCAGATGAAGAATCATTTGATGAGTTTAATCACAAAGTGTCTGAAATTGTTAATGCATCCTTTGCATTGGGTAAGACTATTTCTGAAAAGGACATTGTGATGAAGATTCTCAGATCTCTGTCATCCAGATACGATTCTAAGAAGCATGCCATCGTTGAAGGAAATAATATCGCAATGGTTTCCAGAAATACTCTGGTTGGGAAGTTAAAGATCTTTGATCATGAGCATACATCCAAATCTGGGAAGGATGTTGCTTTCAAAGCACAAAAAAACACTAAATTACTTGATAAAAGTAAAAGTGTTTACATCTCTGAAGATGATCTTTCTGAGGCTGATTCATCAGATGAAGATCTTGACAAGTCAGTCTCGTTGATCACAAGACGGTTTAGGGATATTCTTTTGAAAAGAAGTAGACGGTTCTCCAGAGATAAACCCAGGTCATCAGATAAACCTCATAATCGTGTTCTTCCTAAAAACAGGGATAATGATAAAACTGATGACGAGGATATGCCTCAGTGCTTTAAGTGTAAAGGTTTGGCCATTTTGAAAATGAGTGTCCAAATCGTAAAAAATACACTGGGAACAAAGGTCTTGCTGCAACGCTTGATGAAATGTCTGACAACTATGATTCTAATGAAGACGAAAAGTCAAGTTTTGCACTTCTTTGTGAAAATATTGATTTTGAAAATTGTAGCAATACATACATCAATCTCGATAGTCTTTCAGGAGAAAACTCAACCAATCTGGAAGAAAAAATTGACCTTTCTGTTGGAAACTCTCTGTCAAATTTTTCAGGTTCCACTATGTGTCTAGCAGCTTGCACATCTCGGATGCCTGAATTATATACCAGGTTGACATGCTCTTATTGTTCGCTCAAAGGTCATGAGCTGTCAAAGTGTTACAAGTCTAAACACAAATTGAGGCATGTCAACAAACTTCAACGAAGAGCTAATCGATTAACGAACAAGCTCAAACTTGTTCAAAAGACCGCTGAGGTATGTAAGATTTTATCTTCGTCAAAGAAGTTAGTTTCCAAGGATAAGACAAGACCACTAGTGAAAGTATGGTCTAAACATTCTGAGGGATAGGGTTCAATGAATTCCTCTCAAAGAGGTCATGGTGGACAGATTGTTTTTCACCGCAGCAAACTTGATTGTGTTGCGTGGTGCATCTTGTCTCATGTGCCTGATCAAAAGAGACAAGATTGTGCACACCTCAGGCTTTAGGAAAAGAATTTTTTTTTGTTTTATGTTTCTTTTCTTAGCATTGCTGTGTTTTGCAAATTTGGAATTCTTCCATATCTAATTGATATTGGAAAGGACTTCCCTGGTCAATCAATAAAAAAGTGTTATTCTCAACAATTTTACCTTTCTTAAGGTTGTGAGTTGTGCATGCACGAACCTGTGTTTAAAGGTTTCGTAACCCTACATTCATTTTCCTTCTCTGGGACTCTTTTTATCTTAAGACTACTTGTTGAGTTTAAATTGTGAATTCCTCTCACAAACCCATACTCATATGGATACTCCAAGCATCATGTCTTCTGATGGAAAAGATGTTAATATGATTTTTAAGCCATCAATCATGAAGGAAAAAGAAAAATCTCCGTTACCTCCAACTTTGAAAAGAAAAAGAAGGAATGTGAGGAAGCCAAGAGTTGTTCCTTCAAATTCTCAGAAGTTTTCTGATGTTCTTGAAGAGTTGAAGGAAACAAGGAAGGAGATTCAACAAATAAAGGCTTGTGTTATGAGAATTCTTGAAATTCAGAAGGCCCTGGTTCAATATCATCAGCCTAGAAGGTTTATTGGAATTGACTCCTTTCTTCACAAACCGTATGTTCTAATGGTTGTTGACGACAAGGAGTTCGGGGACGATAAAGAATTTTTCAGAGGTCTCAATGTCTAGGAAACTTCTTATGAGAATTTATTCTTGTGTTTTAAGAAGGATAACTAGGGTTTGGAATAACCATTATTGTGAGTACACATAGCTATGTCCAACGTTTTCATCTTGCAATGTTTTTAGATTTATTTATTTAAATTCTAAAGTTTGTTTGGAAGATGATTTTGCAGTATTAATCTTTATGGTTTCATATATTGCAAACTTGTTATGGGATATGTGTGTTTGCATCCGTGAACTATGATTGTCCCATACGTGGTCAAAAGTGAAGTCTTTTATATGCCGATATGCAAGTATTGATAAAAGATTGAATGAACTTTTGACAAACAAAAGTTAAGCGTATTATGTCATTATGCAAATATTGATGGAAGATAGGATGAACTTTTGTTTACAAAGATTATGGTTATTATCCCGTCATTGTGCAAATAGTGATAGAATGAATCTTTGTTTATTCCGCAGTATTGATCTTCCCTGGTCCATATTTTTTATGTATATACTGTGCGTCTCCGTAAGTGTTCTTATGTGAGCATTTCCGATTAAATTAATCATGGGTTCTCTTGTGGTTAATTTAATTGAGATTTTTGGATACAAATTCATATTCTTATGTAATTTGTTAATATCCAAAGAAATCCTTCTTTTCTTGGGAAAGTAAGGTCGCTCTTGTTATTCTTTCGGGAATGACATTTTATGTGGGAGAGTTCTTAATTGAACTTGTGCTTAATTTCCAAATCTTTGTGGGGAGTGCGGCTGTGGAATATTATAGGGGTTATCTTGTATCTTTATAAACTCCTTGATGAATGCATTTAGTTTCGGCTATATGATTGCATCTAAAATGTTGATATGTGCTTTCTTTTGGTCATGAAGTGTCTCTATGGAAATTTCATTAGGATCCCACTAGTTTTCGTACCTTTGCCAATTTTATTGACAAAAAGGGGGAGAATTAATGTGTAGTTCGCACTACAAATACATATGGTTTTCGGATCATTATGTAAGGGGGAGTGGTTTTCATGTGAGATGAAGTATTGACTAAGGGGGAGTGATACATATCACCATAGTATTGTTGTCAAAGTTGTGATACAATTGAACTTTGATGTTGTGTAATAATACTATAACAATGTGTAACAATGATTGAGAGCTATTGTTTTCTCATTGTTATGGCTACGGATCTTCAATAGCGATGATGCTGATTTGAATATCTTTGGAATCATTGGAGTACTTGGAAGTGACGAAGATTTCGAGTAATGTTGAAGAACCAAGGAGATCAAGCATGTGGATGAGAAGCTGCAAAGTTTATTTATTTTGTATTCTATATGTATTGATAGTTTTGTCACTAAAATTGACAAAGGGGGAGATTGTTAGAGCACTGCTCGGTCGAACTCGCAAGCGTTGCTATCTCAAGCTTTTTTTTCAAGTTTAGTTGCCAAAACTATAAGTCTTGATTTCTAGTCTACTTATAGCTAAGTCTCGGACTAGGATAGTAAGTATAGTTGAGCTCTAGACTCCACGGCGTTCATCATGCAAAGACGAAGAACTACTCAAGGAAATGGTGGAACTTCATCGACAAAAAGGTATGTGGAGACTTGAACTTATCTATCACTCACAAGTCTATCTACTTTATCTCCTATCTTGAGAAAAAAGTCGTATTGCTATATAGACTTCGATTATATACATTTGTTATTTCGAGCCGAGTTTATCTCGCTTATCTATTTCTCGAAATATGTGTTGGTAAGCTTTTGCTTTGGCCAAGTTCATCTTTACTCGTGACGAAAGTCATGTTGGTTATTTCAATATCTTGAAAATCGCTTTGATGATAAATAGTTTGTGAATAACAACTATATAACATCCTCTAAGAATGTTTCAATGATTGAAATGAGAGTTTAGAACATGTAACCATCTTTGGATATAAGCATAGTGTGTTTTTCACATTTGTGTAAAAGTCCAAAACCGGGAACCCAGAGTATGCGTACCCGTACGCGTACTAGCGGAAAGTTCACGGCCGTGAATTTCTGCTGGAGTTTGGAAGTGAAAAACAAACTCAATCCGGTTACTTAAGTACGCATACCCGTTCGCATACTTAGGTAGGTTACTTTCTAAAATCAGTTTGTTCATGAACTAAAACATTTATATATTAAGGAATGCAATCTTTGCAAACTATGGCTATAATGTTCATGAATCGATTCGAGTGAATCAAAAACGATTTTGCTTCGATTGTGTCTTGTATACTTCTATGAGATCTAAGCAATTTAAAAACTCTCTAACTAGTTCATTTGAGTCATTTGAACTAGTTATGGTGAAGATGAATAAGGTTGATATGAAAGTGCTCATATGGCTAACCATTGGTTAACTATTGTTGAACCAACTAGGTGTACACGTTTAGGTACGGTTACTCAAACCTAAATGAAGTCACTTTTCATTTGTGTATAACAATCTAAGATCGATCTAACGGTTGAAAGATATTAGCTTGAATCTAATCAGGTTTTCATCTAACGGTGAATATTGAATGCTTTGTTACCAAGGTAACTTAGATTGCAAATCCTGATTTGAAGACTATATAAAGGAGAACTCTAGCAACTGGGAAACCTAATCCCCACACCTCCTGTGTGATATTAGTTGTATAAGCTAGAGTCGATTCTCCTTTAACCTTAGGTTTATCTCGAGACCCTGTAGGTTAACGACTTAAAGACTTCATTGGGATTGTGAAGCCAGACCCAACTATTTTCTATGTAGTTGCGTGATCTGATCTTGTTGTTTCAATCGTGATTGAATTCAATCGTAAGATTGGCTTGAGATTTATATCTCCGATAGGCAAGATAGAAAAGTAGTCACAAACACCTTCGTCTCATCATTTTTGATTCCACAATATCTTGTTTTGCTAGACGATTAAGATTATTGTGAGGTGATTGATAATTCTAGGTTGTTCTTCTGGAATATAAGTCCGGGTTATCGATTGGTTCATGTTCACCTTGATTTATCAAAAAACGGAACAAAACTCGTAGGTATTTCCGTGGGAGACAGATTTATATATTCCTATAGACTTTTCTGTGTGAGACAGATTTGTTTATTAAAGTCTTCGACTTTGGGTCGTAGCAACTCTTAGTTTTGGGTGAGATCAGCTAATGGAATCAAGTACGTAGTATCCTGCTGGGATCAGAGACGTAAGGAGCGCAACTGTACCTTGGATCAGTGTGAGATTGATTAGGGTTCAACTACAGTCCAAACCGAAGTTAATTTGTAGTAGGCTAGTGTCTGTAGCGGCTTAATACAGTGTGTGTTCAATCTGGACTAGGTCCCGGGGGTTTTCTGCATTTGCGGTTTCCTCGTTAACAAAACTTCTGGTGTCTGTGTTATTTCTTTTCCGCATTATATTTTGTTATATAATTGAAATATCACAGGTTGTGCGTTGAATCGATCAATTGGTAAATCCAACCTTTGGTTGTTGATTGAAATTGATTGATCCTTGAACATTGGTCTTTGGTACCGTTCAAGTTTTTTCTCTTGTATTCAATCAGGCTCGCAGATTTCTATTTGTTTGAGTAAGGATTGAATCGAGGAATTGAGATATAACCTTTTGATATACTTTTTATTAAGATTGAGTCTGACTGTCTAGTTGATTCTCTTAAAAGTATATTGGAGTTAGTCCATACAGATTGCTAAGCGAAATATTGGGTGAGGTTGTTAGACCCCCGCTTTTTCAGGTACGCAAAATTTAGCTCCGGACCGAACTCAGTTGAAACCGTTTGCGAACGGGTAGGCGAACTTGGTTTCCGGACTTCAACAGTTAAATCAGTTTGCGAATGGGTATGCAAACTTAACTGTCGGTCCTAAATTCCAACAAGAAAGTTCGTACACCAAGTACACAAACTGTAATGTATCCAGACATGGGTTTTTAGCTCTTAAATCCCATTTCAATCATTGAAACATTCTTAGAAGACGACAATAGCTGTGTCACTCAAACTATTAGCTTGTAAGCAATTTTCAAGTAATCGAATGATCAATACGAAACATTCCGAGCCTACATCAAATGACTCTCTCACACAAATCATGTAAGATGTTACCAGGTGATTTTCACATGATCATCTTTTAACTTTCGCCAAGAATAATGATGAACGTGGTTAAAGCGAAAAGCTGTCCAACACATATTTCGAGAAAGATATAAGCGAGTTAAACTCAGATCAAAATATCAAACGTGTATAATGTAAAGTCTATATTGCTATACGACTTTTGTCTCAATAGGAGATAGAAAAGAATAGACTTCTGAACGATAGATAAGTTCAAGTCTCCACGTACCTTCTGTTGATTAAGTTCCACCAGATCCCCTTAGTAGTTCTTCGTCTTCAATCTATGAACGCCATGAAGTCTAAAGCTCAACTACACATTCTATCCTAATCTGAGACATAGCTATAAGTAGACTAGAAATCAAGACTTATAGTTTCGACAACTAAACTTGACAAACAAGCTTGAGATAGCAATGCTTGCGAGTTCGACCGAGCAGTGCTCTAACACAAAATATAGTAAGAGAAATAATCAATGAGAGAAATATATTGGTCAAGGAGTTCATCTTCAATCTCAAACAAGTGCTTGCATACATGATTAGAATTATAATTTAATCTCTTTATCATCAAAAACCCTAGACTATCAAGTGAGCAAGATAATCTGTTAATTTCCTAAGTTCATCAACACACACATTAGAGCTGCGTATGTGAATTCTACCTAAAGAATAACCTAACGCCTTGCGCTAATTAAGTTCAATTCCTATGAGCATTAAGTTTCAGAAATAGGCTAATCAATGTAATTGTCATACATTGCGCATGATAATTCGGACAAAGGTCAAAATCTACATATGATTAGAAGAGTGTATCACTACAAACCGTAATCATATCATGCTACTTGTATTTAGGGTTATCGCTCGATGATAAACCCTCAATTAGCTATGAACAAGGATTCACGTTCAATTAGTTGTCCACTTAACTAAACAAACATCTAAATCCTATCACAATACCTCAATCATGTGATTATTAAAAACAGTAGAGATATGAACGATAATCAAGAGAGAAAACTAATGCATTAATCAAGCACAAGTTGTCAATATCGGACTATATCCTTAACCAATAATATAAGTTTTAGCTACTCATAGCTATGGAGTTCATCAACATAATAATAATGAATCAAAGAAGATGAAATAACCAAAGCAAACCCTAAGATATCCGACTCTCTTTCCAAAGCTCCAAGTAGAAAATACGTGATCTCTCCAAGTTGTAGAAGTCTTCTTTTAATAGCTCTCTTGTTCCAAAGTCCATCACCAAAAAGTCCACCAAGCCCATATGTGAGAAAAAAACCATGTAGAAATTCTTCCCAAAAATGTGTCACCGGAAGTCCCAAAAAGTAGCCAGAACTTGGCTGGAAAATAGCTCAGGTGACCGGCAAAGTCAAACCGGTCACAGGTCAAACAAGTCAGGTACTGAATCAACTCAGTCAGATCAAATTAGTCGACTCGGTCAAAGTAACCAGTCAGAACCAAGTCAGCTGTTAATTTGCACTACACCATTTTAAGGGATTAGCAACAGCAGCAGCGCCGTGCTAATTTTATGTTGCTAATATTTCGCAAAGGCAGATTGCTGTTGCTAATTTTGCAACCGCAATCAGTAGGTTGCGAATAACAACTGCTCTGCTTTCAAGCGTGCGATGTGTGCGTGTGGTCGGGAACACTAAGACTAATGTTTACGCCCAAGTCAAACCTCGGTCAAGTATTCTATATTTTTTTTTCCACCCTTCAACCAAAGCTATCCTACATCCCTGCCTTGACGTTTTTTCCCTTCTCATTTTTTTCTCCGCCACAGACTCATCTCTCTTTCATATCCTCTACTTCTCTGAAGAACTGCGTGATTATAGAACTTCATCTCTCTTTCAACTATAAAACCACTGAAATCAACAGCCAGGGTATAATCATTCACATAATCCTTTCGTTTCAGGTTTAGAGATTTTTGTGATTCCAGAGATTTTGATTTCTAGGGTTTCAGCTGTGAATCTATTTTTTTCATTTTAGGGATTTTGATTTCAGTTTATCGATTTTAGGGTCTCATTTGTGAATCTGTTTGTTTCAATTTCAGTTTTTTTATTTCTTCTTTCTCTTTCGGTTTAGGGTTTCATATACTAATCTAATACGATTTTATTTTTTCCATTTTAGGGTTTGTCAAGGTTGAAGAACTGAAGTACTTTGAAGATCAGAAGAACATTGAAGGTATAAGTTTGACTTATGTTGATATATCTAAATGGATGTCCTACTTTATTTTACTTCTATTCTTTGTTTAATTATGTTCTGTGAGAACTTCTATTCTCTGTTAATATTTGTGCTTTACTTTATTTTACTTCACTCATTTCCTTCTCATGCTGAAGTTTCCATTGGATTTTAATCACCAGGTCAACATGGCCCAACGACTGAGAAGTGGTTTTGTGTGCTTATATAGTAAAGAAGCCCTTTCATGTATGGTGGGGCAGGAGGTCATGTCATTAATTTACCAGAGAATCAGAAGATGTTTATTGTAAAACATTGGCACAACAGGTACAAACTAGAACCACCAAATTAGCTTTTAGGACAGAATTTATTCGATGTTGAACTATATTTCTTAAGTTGAATCAAGTTTATCTTATCTTGTTGGTAGGTTTATCTTTCATGGCTGTAGTCTATTTTTATGTGTTTTCATTGGTTAGTTC
>JAJJMB010011095.1:3079592-3108537 GCA_023531105.1 Papaver atlanticum
AGTTCAGTGATCTCTTTTGGGTATGTGTGACTCAATTGGAGTGTCTTGATCTATCCTATATTGATTTTCAAGCATCAGAAATCCCACTTCAATTTCTCATACTCCCATCAGAAATGGTAATGGGAATCTTATTAATAAAATACTTTTATGGCATTTTATTATATAGTATTGCAAGTGCTTCTTCATTTTTTATATGATTTTTGTTTTGTTTTGATATGTATATGGGTTTAGATCGGAAGCATCCAGCTTGTGACTTATCTTACTTTGGGCGAAGGGAATTCTCATTTATTTTGGGAAATGACGTATATTTGCGTTATCAATCGTTCAACAATGCTGCTCAGATGGAAAGCTCCATCAAAAGGGAGTGCCCGTTTAAAATTGATATCAGTGCTGTATACAATGTAGATGTATGATTTATTTTCCTTCTCTTGAGTTTTAGCATGTAAAATGACTACTTTGAAACATAGTGCCCGAAGCATGGTCTCGAGAAACATACCTAGTGACTACTTCCCTAGGACCTCTTTGTATGTGTGCAGCTGTGAGCTGTCTATATGTAGGCATGTTAGTCTTCTTTGTGGACTAGTTTCTATTAAAAGAAACAGAATTCCTTCCAACACTCAGATTGAAAAACTGTTCGTTTATTTTCTTTATTAACCAATTAACGCGTGAAAGTATTCTGGAAGATTGTGTTTTTAACTTAAACATTTTCAACAGCCTGCTATGCGTATTCTGGTGAAAATGCATTCACTCCGGTGGAGGAGTTAGTTTTCAATATTGTAAGTTGTTGAGCTTCTTTGCTTCTAAATAAACATTATTCAGAACCAGTGCCTTGAATGTTTAAACTGCACTTCATCGCAGGATATGTCAGATTATGACGATGTTCGGTATTGCTGCTCGGGTGCTAATATTTGCAAAAAGTGCTGGCCACTAATGACAATTGCTATTAAAGTGATTGATTCTGTACTCAGAGGTAGGAGTTCCTGCATTATCTATTTATTGAATTTTAAATCTACGAACTACGAAGAGCATCCCCATGGTCAGTGTTGTTGAGTGAACATGGAGATTTGAACTCTCTGGGATCGAAGTCCCTTTATTGCGGGGTCCTATTTCTTGAGTATCCTAATTCAGATAATGACCTAATTGGATGGTGCATAACCATCCAGTCTAATCATGTCCTTGGCAGTTGTACGTTTCTCATTCGAGTGGAACTTTCCAACCGATAAACATTTTAGCTAATTGAAAATTTCTTCATGTGGTGCCCCAGTTATTGTACTTTTTCTTTTACCTTGGAAAAAAGGAAAACTTACATCTTTTTTTCCTTTCTGTAAGTTCGCAATAGGAGATACACAGCAATTTCTTTAGCACATGGTGGTACAAGTAGGATAAAACAAATACATGTTACTTCGATCCTTTGCAAAGTTCCCAATCAGTGTTAGCTATTCTATATAATTGCACTATATTTTGTCGATAAAAGTTATTATACAACCAGTTCTGAAGTTACTTCTGTCTGGCCCCTTGCATAATTTTGATATTGTAGTATCGCTACTGATGCATGTGTGTTCTCTAAACCCTGTTTACGCATCATACTATATGCAATTATCAGTCTACTAAAGTGTAGGTTTTTTAAAGCTGTAATGCCTGGTCAGGTGTCTGTGTATAACGCAGAATGCCTTGATCATAATTGGAAACCTAATCTAGCCATTTAGTAACTGAGTAGGATCATTATATTTCTTCGGCTGATCTCATATATCGTGCTCCTTTTTCGAATTTGATTCCTAAATGAAGACCTTACACTTATTTTATTTTTTGCTTATAACATCTGTGTCTCGGAGGATTTTAGCTTTACTCACATTCTCTGGGTATATAGTGTTCCGCGTGGTGTTCATTGTTGGGTTTGCGATGCACGAGCAAGAAGGTGGCTTAAATTTATTTAGCATTTAATTGTATACAAACTTCGCCTTTATTCAAAGGGTTTATATATGCTATGTATCCCCCCTGCAGGTTGAACAATGCACAGAGAGCAGCTATCGCAGACTGTTTTCATGTATATAAGGTGGTATACAACTATAGTATCATGTGTAAACTTATTCTCTTAGAATTTGATACATTTCATGGGATCTTCCTAAACTTATCCATACTTTCAGGGAAGCCAAAGTGGCTGTGAGAAAGTTTTCTTAGAGGGTCCTGTTGTTCATCTTTCTTTGGTGTAAGCATAGGTTTTCTTTAGGATGTCTTCAAATTTCTCAATTCCTTTTCAAGTTTTACGAAGTAGTCCCATATTCTGCAGAAGATCATATCAACAAGTGTTGAGAACCTTCTTTGAAGAGGAATTTCTATGTGGACAAAATCTACTTGAAACCAAGGAGAAATTTGATTCCTGATGAATGTAAGGAACCAAAACTATCTCTTAGCTACACTTGTTGGTCTTTTCCAAGTCTTTATTAATCGGATCAGTGTTAGCTACTCATCCACCTTGGTCTCTACAGGTATTAACTTTTCGCAATTTTCTTGATGATATAGTCATTTTGTTATGGCTTCATAGTTGTATGTAAGCAGGAGAACATGCCAAACATTATAGTCTGACAATTTATATCTGTATCAAATTGTGTTTAGAGTGAGATCGTTTTGATGGCCACTATTCTTTTAAGTAGGGAATGGCAAGTTGAAGGCCATCACAATGGCCACTATCAAATTGTGTAAAGGATTTTATAACAGTCCCACTTCTGCGAATTTTTGATCAAAGCGTGAGTTCTTCTAAAGCTGAACTAATCCATGGGTTCTGATTGTACACCACCAAGACTCCAGAATATATGCGAAAACCTGGAAGAACTTGGTAAGTTTTTGTTGTATGTATTTGCGACGTATCTGCTTTATCTTCATGTATATTTTGATCAGCGGTTGTATTTCAAAATCAACCCATGAAATGTTGTTTTTGGAATAGTATATAAGTCTATACATTCAGAGTTTTAGGACCCTTGTAGTGGGGAAAGTCTTGTAGCTAGTAAGTTTTAAAGGTGATTATAGTCATTGCGTATTTGCGTCCAAGATGAGTTTTGTTAAAAAAATTAATCACCCCATGATACGTATTAAAGTCCCTATGAAAAGGGACATAGGGTGTGTCAGAACCAAGCTAAAATTCCGAGGCCTTTTTACCTTTGCTCAGGTGAAGTGGCCTCAGTTAGCCTCATAAGAGATCTCTGTAAATTGACTAGTGAAATTTGTGACCTTCTTTAAACTGCACCTGTAACTCCATCTCAGCCATCATGTCATTATCTCTAAGCCTACAACCAGCAACAACAGCTCACATTCTTGCCCACAACTACAGCTTTTAGTCCATAGGTCCCTGCAATCCTCTCTGTGATCAGTAAGTGCACCCCCAGAACCATATCCTGCCATCAGCTCATCTTCATGGCTACCTTGACCTCTCCTCCAAAAGCAAGTCCACCATCTCAGTAAAACCACCACCACCAGGTTGCTTATGTAGTTTCTTCATACTCTGCTCAGGCATTACTTCACCTTGCAACAGCACACAACTCCACCAACAACATCAGTGCACCGATTCTCAGCTCAAACATTGGCAGCTGCATCTGTAGCTCCATCTCCGACTGCAGCATCCCCACTTAAATCCAGACCTGCACAGCTTGTTCTCACTGCTCCATTCTGCAACCATCAGTTCCAACTGCATCACAGTATCTCCTTCATGACCTAGGCATTCTTGAGCCAACACAAAGAATCCAGCTCTATGAACTTCAGCATAACCTAACTGCAATCCATTCATTCACCATAGCAAGCCCCATTCTTCTCAGCATCACTACCAGATAGCTTCACCAGTTATTCAAAACCTAGCCAATCAACCAGATATCACAGTTCGCAGATCCACCTACAACTCCATCAATAACAACAGATTCAGCAATTCAACACACCCATCTTGAATCGAATAACTATAAACCGTAAATCTGAACCAATTTACACAAACCCATCTCAGATTCAGTTCTTTCTCCCTTGTACGCAGTTGAACAAACCCCAAATCAATTTCAATTCATTCGAACCCTAAATTTCTCCAGATTCAATCATCAAAACCCTGTTGAGTTCAAGAATCCATAACCCATCGATCTCTTCTCAATTACAGCAACAGACAACTCAAATTTACCCCATCACTAATCTTCTTTCAGCTCTTGCAATTCAGTCGAACCCATTTCATCTCGATCTGATTTCTTCATCAACAGAAAGATTAGTCTCTCTAGCAATTTCCATTGTCATTTCTTCGTCTCTTGCATCTCAAAATCACCAGACCCACAGTAGCAGATTAATCTTCATCTTCTCGATTTCTCTGAGTTATGGAGCCGCCATGGCTTCTTTTCTTTCTTCTCTGAATTTGAGAAGTAAGGTAAATGATTGAGAAATGATTTTTTTCTCAATTTTAGGGTTGTGTAAGAAAGAAAAGTGGATATAACCACTCAGGTGAAGTAGATAGGGGATACCCAGAATAATTCTAGGCACCCATAAATAAGATAAAGGCCAACCAAATGGTAGCCCTTTTGCAACTTGTATTGGTGATGTCGACTGGCCCGTATCCTCCATTGTGCTCCCGATAGTGCTTGCATATGAAATGACGCTTTCTTCTTCTTCGAATTCTTCTACCAACAGCAGCCGTCTCTTACTCCTCAGATCCACTTCTTCTCTTCAATTTCTCTTCATCACTAAAGCTGCCATGCTTTTCAGCCAGATGAATTTGCATCACTAAAGCTGACATGCTTTTCAGACAGAGATTAAGAAATAAAAGCAAATAATGAGAAATAATTTCTTTCCAAATTAACGCTTCTGCCCTTCTTGCTCCAAATAGACAATTTCTTCTTCTTTTGATCTAAATGACTCCAAAGTACCTAAACACTCAAAAGCAAACATAAGATACATAACTTACAAGAAAACTCGCAAAAAAAGCATAAACAATAGATAAATATCAAGGTGTTTACAACACCTATCATACTTCTGGACCAAGAAGAATTTTTTTTCTTCCTTCAGACGAAAATGGTCATTTTTAGTGTCAAGAGATCTTACTACCATAGGAGTGCTAAGTGGATAAGATTTATCCATATTGAAACGTTTTAAAAGTTTCTCAGTGTACATCTTCTGGTGAACAAGTATGCCACTTGGATAGTGCTTGATCTGCAAGCCGAGACAAAACTTTGTTTTTCCAAGATCCTTAATCTTAAATTCTCCCTTTAAGCATTCAATTTCCTTTAGGAGTTTTTCAGGAGTTCCAACTAAGTTGATATCATCAACGTATACAACTATAATAGAAAATCCTATTGTGGTCTTCTTTATAAAGACACATGGACAAATAGGATCATTTACATATCCCTTAGTTATCAAATATTCACTTAGACGATTATACCACATTCGTCCAGATTGATTTAATCCAAATAAAGCTCTGTTAAGTTTAAGTGAATACGTATGGCGTGGTTTGTTTCCAGACAATGTAAATCCTTCCGGGATTTTCATATGATATATGTATCCAATTTTCCATACAGATATGATGTAACCACATCCATCAAATGCATATCAAGTCCTTCAGAGACTTCCATACTAATCAAGTATCGGAACGTAATAGTATCCATAACAGGGGAATATGTTTCTTCGTAGTCAATCCCAGGTCTCTGCGAGAAACCTTGTGCTACAAGTATCGCTTTATAACGAACAACTTCATTTCTCTCATTACGTTTTCTTACGAACACCCATTTGCAACCAACTGGGTTCACATTTTTAGGTGTTAGGACTGCAGGTCCTAAAACATTGCGGTTAGTGAGAGGAACTAATTCTGCTTTAATGGTGCCCTTCCATTTTGGCCAATCATGTCTTCACGACATTCTTCAATAGATTGTGTCTCAGGGCCATCTTTATCCATAGTAATCTCAGTGGCTATTGTAAACGAAAATTTATCATCGACATGAACCTTGTTACGATCCCACATATCTTTCTTGCATGCAAAATTTATGGAAATTTCTTCATTTCCTGGTACCGGTTCCCTTTCAGTGGGTTTTCCTCGATTGGAGGTAGTAAGTTTGGAAATGAGGATCGTTCATCTATAGTCTCCTTATGAGTACTATCTTTTGTCGATTCTAGTTGGCTTTTCCTTTTTCTATGAGCAGAATCCTTTGACCCAATGGGACGTCCACGCTTCAAGCGTACCTTAGACGACTCATTTGCTGGAATGGCCACGACCTGTCCAACTGGGACATTAGTACGTGCCATGACATTTTTAGCAGATATATATAATTTAGTTACATGCCATGACATTTGATCGACAATGTTCTGAAGATGGATAATCTTCTGCACTTCAATTTCTGATTGATTTGTGCGGGGGGTCAAGATGAGACAGAGTAGGTACATACCAAGAAAGTTTACTCCGTTCTTCTGGCGGCTTAAATTCTCCCCCTAATGGTGGGAAAATTGTCTCATCAAAATGACAATAAGCAAAACGGGCTGTGACTATATCACCAGTTAAAGGCTCAAGATATCTAATAATAGATGGTGAGTCAAAACCAACATATATACATTTTCTAAGTTGTGGGCCAAATTTAGTGCATTGTGGAAGTGCAACAGGCACATATACACAACAACCAAAAACACGCAGATAAGAAACATCTGGTTGATGGCCCAAAACAAGTTGTAAGGGCGAGTATTGATGATTTGCAGTGGGCCAAAGTCGAACTAAGGCCGCAGCATGTAAAATAGCATGCCCCCATGCAGAAACGGCAATTTCGTTTTCATTAACATGGGTCGAGCTATTAACTGCAAATGTTTAATAAATGATTCAGCTAAACCATTTTGTGTATGAACATGAGCTACAGGATGTTCAACATCAATACCAGCAGACAAGCAATATGTATCAGATGTTTTTGATATAAATTCACCAGCTCCATCTAGCCGAATAGACTTTATAGGAAAATCCGGAAAATGTGCACGCAACCTAATTACTTGGGCGAGAAGCCGAGCAAATGCAACATTTCTTGTGGATAAGAGACAAACATGTGACCATCTAGCAGATGTGTCAATTAGGACCATAAAATACTTAAAAGGTCCACACTGAGGGTGGATAGGTCCACATATGTGTCCATGGATCCTCTTAAGAAAAGTTGGTGATTCAAGAACAACTTTTGTTAATGACAGTTTGAGGATCTATTTTCCCATAAAGCAAGCAATAAAAGATTTTGTAAAGGACGACCTTGAGAGTTCTGTACTATTCTACCCATCATGGTAGATCCTGGGTGTCCTATTCGGTCATGCCAAAGCTTGAATATTTTTGAATCATTAAACTTCTTGTTTGTGACATTATAAGATTCAATAGCTTTGATTGTTGTAAGATACAACACAGAAGAGATAGCTGCAAGCTTTTCTACAACACGTTTCTGGCGTGTGTCAGATAATGTGATAGATAAGTACTCTGTATTAACTTCACTTATTATTGTTTCTAAATGATATCCATTTCGGCGAATATCTTTGAAACTTAATAGATTTCTCAAAGATCTCGGAGAATACAAGGCATCACTGATTCTCAGTTCTGTACCTCCTGGTAAGATAATATTGGCTCTTCCAGAACCATCTATTAAATTTGTTGAACCAAATATATTGTTTAATTTTGCCTTATATCCTTTTAAATCAGTAAAATATTTATTACTGCGTAATATTGTATTAGTCGTTCCGCTATCTACCAAACAAATATCTTCACCATCAAGATTAATTTTTGATAGATTACTTCTGGAATCCATACCCTTCACAACAAATATATTACATGGATAACAATGAGTTAATAAAAAATACGTCTTATATTAAACATGTAATTATACATACAAAAGATGGTATACAAACCAAAATACAGCTTTAAACACACACAACTATACTACAAAAATTTACAAACTCACAAATAGTATACATAACTAGTTAAGTTCTTCATCGTCTGACTTATTAATAAAATCAGATATATCTCACTTGCCTTCTTCTGACTTTGTAAGAAAATCAAAGTCTTGGGGAGAACTAGTAGAAGCCTCATTAATTTCTATAAGATTTGTCTCAATATCAACAGCGGGTCGTTTCAGGGATGCTTGATACAAATTAACAAGATGCTTGGCAGTACGACATGTATGTGACCAATGACCAGTTACACTACAACGGTAACAAACATCTTCCTTATTCTTTATAGGCTTGCTAGATGAATCTTTTTTTTCTCTGGCTTCTGTTCTTTCTTTGGGGTGCCATCTTTCCACTCCTGGTGGTTTGGCTTGAACCGTGAATTCTTGTCTTGGTTATTTTTATTACCACGACCACGTTTCCCTTTACCCTTATTATTACCCCCTCCATTACCATTGGTAGAACTCGTTGTCGCATGTGCTTCAGGCACAGAAACAGAGCCCACGGGACAAGATTCATGATTTCTTAATAATAACTCATTATTCTGCTCTGCAACAAGCAGACATGAAATCTACTCTGAGTATTTCTTAAAACGACGCTCTCGATATTGTTGCTGCAAGACAACACTCGAGGCGTGGAAAGTGGTAAAAAATTTCTCTAGTAATTGTTCATCGGTTACATTTCCACCACACAATTTCAACTGTGAAGTGATTTTAAACAATGCAGAATTATACTCAGAAACATATTTAAAATCTTGCAAACGTAAATTCAACCAGTCATTTTTTGCTTTAGGCAGAATAACCATCTTCAGGTGGTCATATCTATCTTTCAAGCAACACCACAGAACCTCAGGGTCCTTAACGGTCAGATATTATCTTAACCCGTCGTGGATATGATGACGAAGAAAAATTAAAGCCAATGTTATATCCTGCTTGGATGCAGTATTTTCCTATTTAATTGTGTGGGAAAGATTCTTAGCCTGGAGATATAACTCCGCATCCAGAACCCATGAAATATGGTTGTTACCAGAAATGTCTAAAGCTGCAAAGTCTAGCTTAATTAAATTCGACGACATAACGATAATATAGTAATTAAAGTTACCTTTCACTTCGGAAAACTTTGGCAGCGCCTATTTACCAGAACCAATAATAACCCAAAGCTCAAAGAAAATAGAGTTAACTCGTCGCTGATAACGTGTAATAATTAAGCTACTAACAATATTAGTTAGGTACTAATCTTAGATATTATCTCAAAGTAATTAACTCTAGAAAATATAAGAGAGAAGAGAAATTTCTTAGTAAGCTTATAAGAAAATGGGATAACTAAAAAGTTACCCTAGCATTTTTAGGGGCCACCCAAAAGGAATTAGGGGCCAACAATAAGACAAAATAGGGTTACCCAAACGTAAATTGAAGCTAGCTCTTATCTCGCGTATTTCGTAATGGCAAAATTGCCCTTCCACAATCGGTAGTAAAGTGTGTTACTTTAACCTCTGAATATACTCAATTTTCGAATTTTAGCACTACCATAATCGGTAGTAAATTTAACTTCCGAATGTATATTGGCCCCAAAATGTGATTTTGCCAAAATCCTAAAATTTTCGAACTTTGGTACTACCATAATTGATAGTAAAGTGTGTTACTTTAACCTCCGAATATACTCAATTTTCGAATTTTAGCACTACCATAATCGGTAGTAAATTTAACTTCCGAATGTATATTGGCCCCAAAATGAGATTTTGCCAAAATCCTAAAATTTTCGAACTTTGGTACTACCATAATCGGTAGTAAAGTGGTGTTACTTTAACATGAGTATTTATAGGGAACCAATTATGGTGTAGATGTTTATAAGGATGACACGTAATTTCATTAGTGTCAACTTATGTATATAACACCCACCTAGTATACCATGCATAAAGACATCAAGTAGCTTACTAACTAAATTAGTAGCAATCCATTAAGTTGCTTCATTTCATTTAGTTTTCATGTGGAGAGACACCACATTACATGACTAAGTAATTACTTGGTTACTCACCATTCCACTTCTAGTGGATAGATTTTAGGAATATCATACATGGACGTTTGCATCCACATATATAATATAAAGTCTAATATGTTTAGTTAGTCATCCGTCCCCATCCTTTTGGTACGAAATTGTGCCTATTCAGTCTTTACAGTCGACTAATCAAATAGCTTCTTATATATACCTGTGACCCAGTGACCCCGGTCAGACAACTGGTTCCCTGGAAATTTTCCGGTTTGATGTCTGGTCCGATTTTTAAAATATTGGCAGTTACATCCATAGTATGTCTTTTAAAGTGTAGCTATTATCCACGGTGCTAATTGATCTTCCATAATTATTCATAGTATAATATGTATTATTTTGTTTTTGGGTACATAGTATAGTACGTACACCATTATATAAGCTAAAGAAACTCTCTTTTAATTCTTTAAATGTTTAATACGGGTTTTTAAAGATAGTTAGTAGTGTTTGTACATCAGGAATGAAAATATGGATAAACTGTACGTAATGATTGCACACAAAAATATTAGTATTGATGATACAAACACTCACAAATGGTCCTAAAAGAAGCTAATTATGTTTTGAGGGAATAGTTATTTTACCTCGTTTGATTGGGGGACCTAAAAACTAATTAGGGGTCTCACCCATTTTGTTTGCACCCCAAAAAAAATTGGGGCGTATCAATAACATTGTGAAAATACTGTTTTACCCCTTATTTTTTTAATTTTTTAAAATAATAATGACACTTTAGAGTCGTTAGTGTTTTCAATGACCACTCTAAGTGTCGTCATTGTTTTCGTGACGACTCTAAAGGTCGTTAATGTTTTAAGTGGGTTACTACTTTCAATGACGACTCTAAAGTGTCGTTACTGTAGAGTTGTCATCGAAACAATAACGACACTTTAGAGTCGTCATTGAAAGTAGTAACGACACTTAAAGTCGTCATGGAAAACATTAACGACACTTTAGAGTCGTCATGTTTAAAAAAAATAAAAAATACCATGACGACTTTTCATACAAATATGAGCAAAAAAAAGATAAAATGCAAATGAAAATTTTGAAAAAAAAAAGTTAAACTCTAATTAGGTAAGATTAACACTAATTAAGTGAGATTAACACTAATCATTCAAGGGTAGTTTAGCCATTTAAAAAAATTGGATAAGGGGTGACCCAAATTAGGGTGGGGTGACCTTTTTTGTCCTTTAGTGGGAGGCTCCCAATTAGTATTCATGGCCCCCAATCAAACGAGGTTATTTTAGTCTTGTTACAATTAGGGCTGTTTACATAGTTTTATTATAACAAGTTATTTTGGTTTTATTACAAATATGATTGGTTTAAATCTGGTTCGTAATATGCTTATTATTATTATTATTTGTTATTATTGGATAAAGATTATTACAAGAAACTAGTTTGAAGCTTAACAAGCCAAGCTCCAACAGATTAGTTGAACAGGTTGTCGTGCTAGCCTACCAGCGAGCCTCATGAGGAACCAGCCAAGGGAGCCGAAGCGGATCGGGGGTTGATTATGTCGCAAGGGGGACAAGCTAACTCTACTCTAGCTTCCATGTCAAATTCTGCAATGTTGCGCCATAGGGTACTCGAATCTGGGACCTCCTGGAACGCATGTTTCGCCATCGGGTACTCGAACCTGAGACCTCCTGGAGCGCATGAAATCTTTGAGGAACGGGCATGACCAGCTGAGATATCTACCCGTTTTAAAAACCGACAGAGACATGTATGCAACTACAAAAATGCAACTACAAAAACCGACTTAAAAGCAAAGAAGAATTATCAAGAAAAAAACGGGCATTGTGTAGTCAAATATGCTTAGTCCCTGTAACTTTGGTTCTTGTGGTTCATCCTGTGGGTTGGGTCTCTGGGTTTGTTAGTTGGTTTGTGATGTTGGATTACCTCAAGAGTAGTATTGAATTTAATCTTATTCAGTGGGAAATAAAGCTCTATCGGGTTCTCCGGCGATCTTTCTTTGTACCAGCAGGAAAAGTTCAGATTCAGTATGAGATTTCAGGTACCTCCACTTCTTTGAGAAGAATGTTCTATCCTTTGGATATTAAAAAAATTGTTTTGTTGAGTTGTGAATCTAGCTTCACCGATTCAAGTTCTCCAGTAAAGGCGGGTGTTACTGTTCTATGGTTATGGTTCGATTGTCCGGTTGAGATTCTGGCTAAGGGATTCGGGTTACAGGAGATTCTGGCTAAGGGATTCGGGCTACAGGTTTCGGGTTACGGGATATGGTTTGAAAGTCACTTAGTTGTAAACTCTGTTTGTTTGAGATTCTTAATATAACTTCGAGGGTTTCCTGTTTATTTATTAAAAAAAAAAAAAAGTCACATATGCAAAGGATCTTTATTTGTCAAATTATTATATTGGTTATTTGGCCCCATTAATTGTCGTAGTTACTTGGTTACAGCTATGTTATTATACAGTATATTTTTACTCGTGTTTCCTCTTGCATGGATAAGATCTCTAGATCTTTTTATTAAAAAGTTTATGGAACACACCCCACCTAAACCTAATATTGGTGATCTTCTGTGTCTTTCTCTCTCACTAGATATAGATATTCAGAATCTCAGAGACACTGGGCTTAAGTCACTAGATATAGATATTCAGAACCCCATATAGATACCATTATACCAAAAGGCATAAGAAGTGGACATGGTGCTACTGTTTCTTAATTTTATAATTGATTAAAAAATTGAAATTTTATGATGTCTGGACTTTGGAGCGACCCCAAGAATACAAATGTGGGCTCTTAATAAGTTAGAACACCATCTACAAATTAAAATTAGACGGCTAAACTAATCAATATAATTTGTCTTACTTTGATTTAACTTGATAATGGGCGGATAAGTAGTCATCGCGATGTCCCTACGCTCTGTATTCACCGCACTAGACTTCTAATTGCACCATTTGGGAGCTACCAGCTGCATGAACAATCAATGCTACCCTGTAACATTATCAAGTAGTGCATGCATGGTCAATCATCTTACATTTTCTTTCTAAGTAATGGTCGATTCACTTACAAAGCAGTAAGCATCTGAAATGCGCATCCTAATCCGGATGACTAATTTAATTGAATTCCACTGTGAGTGTCAACTGTTAAATTTCTTTTTCCCCCCTTTTTTTTTACGAAAATGAGCAAATTTTATAAAAAGGTAATCATAATCACCCGAAAAGTGACTAGATTTAGTAGTTACATGAATGTATTAAATATGACATCTCAATTACAAAGAACAGTGGGCAAAGAAAATTTAGAAAAAATATCAGTGTTCTATCCGATTGAATAACTGAGCTTTTATTTCCATTATCAATTGTTTAGAATCTCTACTTAAATTGAATCTTTTTATCGATTGTTAATTAATAGCTAATGTAATTGAATCCCATTGTGAGTGTCAGCTGTTAATTAATAGCTAGTTAGCACTTACCGACCCTCTTCCCGATTCTATACTTTCTTCCTCATTGAGAATCAGAGGCGGATCCAGGTTTGCAGCCAGCACTTTTTTCTTTCTTTGAAGCATGCAACCAGCACTTGACTTGGTTGGTGCAAGGGCCGGCCCTTGAGGGGAAATAGTAGAGAGATAAAGCGGGTGCAGATCCTCTGTACCTGAATGTCCCTGTCCCCTTGTACCCGCGAATTGTAGGAAGACACGTGTTTATTTTCAGAATTAATATTTAAAGAAAATCCGGTAATATGAATTAGATATCAAAAAGAGAGATAAATTAGGAAAGCAAATATTCTTTTTTAAATTAATTTGGATTAGTTTATCTTAAAAATTAAAAGACTACTCCCTGTATATACTCCACTTCCGTCAGAATCAGTACTCCTGTACGATGGTGATCAGTGTCTTCAACTTCTGACCAGATCTAAATCCAGCGATCATTCCATCGCGCCAACCAAATAGACATCAGTGTTTTTATTTGCAATGAAAATCCATCCAAAACAATTCTATGATCCAATCATAGCATCTTATTAAGAAATTTTTGTTGGTAATCTGAAATAAACGTATCTTTTATTTTATTTTATTTTTTATGAAATAAACGTACGTATCTGCTGATGCTACATAAGTTAAATATGTACTAGAGGATTATATTAAGCGAGAGATGTTCATCTTTTATTTTACCGAGTGTATACAAAGATATTTGTTCAACTGGTCGTGGTTTGAATCAAAAATTGTTTCTGCTTGGAGAAGACATGAATGGTGTTTTTAGCTTTATCATATTAGTAAACATTTCTTAATCCAGTTATCAAATCAAACCATGATCAACTCAATTAATTTTTTAAGGAAAATAAGATATATGTTGCCAAGAAGTTTTTTACTCCTAATTTCCCTAATTTCAGGAAAGATAATGACCAAATGAAATGTATATATTTGATTCCTCTAATTTCTCTTTTAGGACCGATTAATTATGGAAATGATAATTAAAAACAAAAGACGTCCACATGTCGTCAAATTACTGGGCAGGGGGAATTCCGGTACAGAGGACCTGTTACCATATAAAGCCTGCCAACTATGGAAAGAATTGGGACGAATATAAAGATTGGAGTAGTAGTTTTAAGTGTTTTACAACCGATTGAAAATCGTTTTAAGTTTGTTTTGCTAAGATTTCTGAATGTTTTTATCTCTATCTCGAGATAAGTTTTAGGGGTTTAGGGTAATATAAAATACCGTTGTGTGTATGTGATTTACTTAAAGTTTCGGAATGCGTTATAGATTCAGTTACGATTCTATTTTACAGGAATTTTGTTAGATTTAGGTAACTTTGTTCTATATTTCGGGGATCTTGGTTCGAATTAGTCTGACTCAAAAATAATTTCCACTTTTTCTACATGTTGACATAAAGCGTGCTTTCTTATTATGATAAAATCTATGGCTCAAACCTTGCCTAGAATTCCTGCTCCAGAAACACACAACATGTGACAGGCTTCTTTCTTCGCCTTCCTATCATATGTGAATACTTAGACACTATCCCATTTGAATATGATATGCATAGACAATGGATCATCGATGATCCATTGTTAATTAGCATGTTGGCTTTTCATTGTAGAAACTAAATAGAAACAACTAACGAACAACCTTATGCAGCTATGCTCTTGATCGTATAGTTCTTTAGATATGGGGGCAACATTCTCTCGGTCTGCTTTAGGGCAAAAAAATCTTAAGACCGGCCCTGTTTAGGGCTGCACATGGGCCGGTACAGTTCGGGTTTTTTAAGAACCCGGTACCTGTACCTCCTACTGACCGGTTCTCTAATGTGAGTACCTGTACCTATAAGACTGGTCCGGTTCCAATCCGGTACCGGGTTTTACCTATTACAACTATCAATAAAAAAAAATAACCATAAAGTTTATCGTAACTACATCGGCTAGTTTATAAAGTTATAAAATTACAGATCTAAAGAGTTTGGTGTGATCGGTACAATTATGTTCTTCACATCTCACATACAATTACATCAATTATACATAAAATTAAATCACAAGGAGTTGTATGTAGTATTACTTTCTATATCTTCATCATCCTTGATCAATTCCAGTAACACCACGTCTTATACAAAATTGAAACCTAATTTCTAAACAACAAAACACTAGTTAACTGAATCAAATTAAATACCCAATAATCAATTCCTCTAAATCAAAACTTTTTCAATTAAATAAAATCTTGGTTTGGTGAATCAATTAAATAAAACCCTAGTTTACTGATCCATATCAAAAATCCCAAATTCACTAAATTGAAACCTAATTTATGAATCAAACAAAACCCTTATTTATTGATCCAAATCAAAACCCCAATTTAATTTCACATATCAAAACCCAATTGTTGAATCAAACAAAACCCTTTCTACTGTATCAACCAAAACCTCATACAGATCATGCAGTAGCAATACGAATCCTTTGAGAAAAAGTTCTTAGAGAAGAAGGGGTGGTGGTATTTGTGTCTCTGTGAGGAGGAAGAAGAAGAAGAAGGATGAAAAAGAGAAGAAGTGATTAGAGAAGAAGGTGGGTGGTCTGCGACTGTGTCTTTGTGAGGAGCAATGTAGTTAATCTCGGCTGAGATACCGCCGATAATATCGGTTTCGGTGTTTCGCCAAGATGCCGATATTGTCGGTATTGGCCGATATTTCACCGGTATTCACCGAAATATTGTGTCTCGGTACTCTACCAAAATTCACCGAAATCCGATATTGACTACATTGAGGAAAAAGAAGAGGGAAGAAAAAGAGAATAAGTGAGTTGAGTGAAATATTTAGTTTTAGGCTTTTATTACCCTGACCTAAAATCAACAGCCAAGATTTAATCATATAAATTCTATCGATGACTTATATTGATCGGTTCTTTGGTCTGGTCCAGGTACGGGAATCCATTAGAACCGGTACCTGTACTCCTATACAACCGATTCTGAATCCTATTCCCGTTCCATGTACCCCTTCTCGGGTTCCGGTCCAAAATTATCGGTTCTAGTTCGGTTCCCCGGTTCCGGTCCGGTTACCGTGCAGCCTTAGCCCTGTTGGCTGTTATTTATTTATTTTCTATCTGATGTTATCCATTTCTTTTTGATGAGTGATAAGTTGTCTCTCCTTAATTATTACTCCATTCGTTTTTAAATATGAGATACTATTATTTTTTTCAATTTGACCTAAAATTGAAAAAGTGATAGTATCTTTATTTTAACACAGGGGAAGTATATAATAAATACTCCTTCCGTCCCAAATTAGATGAGCTAGTTGTAGTTTGCACAATTCTTAAAACAATGAGGTTATGGGAGTATGTTTAAGTATTTTTTACAATCATATCTTCATGGATAATAACTAGTAAAACTTAGAAATGATTTATCTCTTAAATTATATCACGGTTTTTCGTAAATTTTATACCGTTGAAAAGCATTTTAAATCACCTATGTAACGAATATAAACATTGCTATCAAATTATAAATATTCTTATAGTAACAATAATCAATTAAAATGATAGTTTTAGAAATATCATTTTGATCGGAGATATAACTCATCTATATATGAGACAAAATTTAAAACCAACTAGCTCATCTAATTTGGGATGGAGAGAGTATATAATTAGCTTAAATCATAATTAATTACTCCACCATCAACTTTGAACATTTAAGTAATACGGAGTAATATTTTTTGCATAAAACTAAATTTTAACTTACCCTGGCTGACCTGTAGTTGAATATTTAAGATCCTATTCATCTTCTCGGTCACTGTCCCTGTATCCCACATATATCATTCTAGTCGCATATGAAAATGAAATTGTAATTGTGGTAGTGGAAGACAGTAAGTAAAACACATACTTTAATCAAATTTAAAATTGACACATGCAAAAGCTAGCTCGGATACACGTCATGTCAACCCAAGACAGTGCACGCCTAAGTCTTATGATTAATTAAGGTGTGTGCCATGAAGTAAGTTAAATATTCTCGGCGACGTATACGGTCGTTGGCATTTTTTTTTTTTTTTTTGAGCTCATTAGAGCATCTCCAGTGCAATGTCAAGATCTTAAAATTGCATGACATCTAGGATACCTAAGATTTAATATTTTGTCCACCAAATTTTCATCTCCAATGCGCAAGGAAGGAGGTCATAAATAAAAATGCATGGTTAAGTGAGGGTAAAGGAGAAAGTCTAAATAAGATTTTCTTTATGATCATGGGTCTTAAGTTCTTGGGGATTTGAGATGAAATTTAGGTAGAGAGTCTTATATTCTTTTTATTTTGTTAGTAAATGACTCACAACTCAAAAGTGTTAATAAGACCTCTACATAGGATGACCTTGACCCCTAGCATTGAAGATGAGAGCATCTCCAACAGTGGGTGTTAAAAATCCCACGTGAAGGTCTTATTTAAACCCTCGTACATGTTTTTTTATCTTACTAATATAAAGAAAATAACTCTTTTTAGTAGGAGACCTCCTAAATTACTAAGTTACCCTTATTTAAATTACCAAATTTATTATATCATGTAATTTCAATAAAAATAGAGGACAACAACGTATATTAAATAACACAAGATTAAAGACGCCATTAGAAAACGTTCATATTTACATAAATACCATTGTTTTAAAAATAGATCAAAAATTTAAAAACCTTAATCTTTCAAAATATATACCGGATTTTTGTATAATTTATATATTTGAAAAACTCTTTCAATTATCTACGTAACGAGTACAGATAAAAAAAGTAAATTTTATTTTACGCAAAATTTTTATCGCTTTCAAATTTAATATGTTGGATGGGTCAAATTCAAGTATGTGCATCGCACATATGTTCTCATTATTTTTAGGGTTATTTAGTTTTTGGTACTTACATTTTGTCCAAAATTAGTGTTTGGTCTAACTTTTGTCCAACTTAGGATTTGGTACTTAGAAATAACGTTGACTCAGTTAAAACTTGACTTCTGTCTAGAAATTATTAAAAAGATTATATAAAATTAAATTATTAAGTGAGTTTACAATCACATTAAGTGATAATAAAAGGAAAGTGGGAAGTGGAAACTCGTCTTCTCTTCTCCAAACCCATTGCCGCTGCCATCACCATCCATAACTTCATAGGGAAACTTGATTTGATTTGATTGTTGATAAACTTATTGTATATATTAAAGATAGTGATCGATGGAAAAGTTATTCTTCAAGATTTAACAGTTGTATTGGTTCTGGGTTGAATCGGGCTTAGGATTTTCAGTTTGATTTGGGATTTGAATTTGGGTTTTGGCCGTGAAAAATTAGTTGAAAATGTGTTCTTGTTGTCGTGGATTTATGAGGAAATCTACTAGATTGCAGTGGTTTCAAGAGCTCACAAGACCACAAAAATTGGGTTTCAAATGGATTTGGATTACAACAACAAAGCAGCGTGAGTCTCGATAGAAATTGGTTGAAATTACAAGTGAAAAATCATTTGAAAAAAGGGGATATGATACTGTTGATACCGGTGATGCGCTAAGAAGTTTAAGGAAGCTTGTGTTGTGCTTGATTTCTTATTCTCTGTCCGTACACCTAATGAAAAGGAATTAGCTTGTTGTTGATTCTTATGGATAAATGGTGGATATGATGACTGCTGAAAATCAATGAAAATGTATGAGATCTGGGTTAGCTTTGAATTCTAAATCACGACAGAAATCGGTGGTAAATTAGGTGCTTGCTGCTTGCAGCTGATTATGATTTTGTGTGCAAAGGCCCCGGTTTAAATGAAGTTCTGGCCGAGTTCTTGGGGATAGATGGAGTTCTTGGGGATAAATGAAGTTGAGAATGGAGGAAGAAAGAAGATTAGACAATTAGGGTTAATTGATATCTTATATCATGACCGTACGCTAAATGCTTTTGTTATAACCATTGGATCTTATACCCAATTCAGAGGTACACTTGTAAACTCATTTTTTTAATTGTTCCAAAGTTAATTAAAATCTGGTCTAGTTAGTCAACGCTGGTCAACGTTATTTCCGAGTACCAAATCCTAAATTGGACAAAAGTTAGACCAAACACTAATGTTGGACAAAATGTAAGTACCAAAAACTAAATAACCCTTATTTTTAAAAGATCATTTCAGATAGTGTGGGGTCTTATTTTTAGGATTTGGTATGTGGATAAGGAAGATTTTTTTTTTTATTTTAAAGAAAACTTTTATTGTCAAAACAAGGAGAAAATTACAAGAAATTGGAAGGGAGCCGAGCCACAAGCTGCGCTCCAATCCCTTTCTGAATGACCACTCCTTATATATGGAAGAGAAAATCTCCTACTTTTACATTCGCATCATGACTTCCCATGTAATTTCGTAACCTTTTCAGAAAATCCATAGTGTCACCACCAAGCTCCCCTAAAGTAGTGAAAGGAAGGACCCCAAACCCCAAACCCTGAGCAGTGCATTTTTCCATATATTTATTACATTTCCGAGTTACAGCATTGCAAATTGCCTGGCCAGGTACAAAAGTGCACCCCCCCCCCCCCCCCCCCAGTGAAAGGAGAAACACCAGTGACATCCAGACACATGTCCTGACCATTATCCCAGTTAAAGACCAAAATATCAGCAGGCCTCAATGCCTGGGCATTATTATAGAGAAGACCCAAGTCTACTTCTTTCCTAGCTGGCACGCCAGCACGATAGCACATGTCAGCAAAGGTGTCACGTACAAGATCATGTCTGAACTTAAGACCAACATCATGAGAACAACGCAGGGTATGGTCACCAAAAATATCCATTTCCTTATCACAGCAGGGGCATACCCCTCCTTCTTAAAAAAGTGGAATCCCAAGCCTATAACGAAGCACCGCACAAAACTGCCTAGGACCAATTTTCTGATTAAGCCCTTCTACGGGGATAGCCAACAAATAATCTTGCGCATGTTTGGTTTTGCTGCATTGCCAAAGCGCACTATCACGCTCAGACATATTGAACCGAGTGGATAAATCTTTCTTCACTGCATCAAAGTATTTAATCGCCAAAGAACTCATGGAGTGGGGGGCAATGTCGTTAATGCAAAGCGTAGAAAAATTACTACCACATACCTGGTTATAAGTGCTCAAAGCAAGTTCAAAACTTGGGTTTGAACCAACCAAACCGGATTCACGCAAAATCATAGTCTGCTGGGCTTGGGTCTGCATGATAGAAGCCAAATAACCATATTTCATCGTATCTTCCATCGTATACACACCCAAACCACCATGCTTGATAGGGAGAGTGACTAACATTTGTTGGAGCAAGCCATAACTCGGGCCATCGCCTACAATAAGACGCCGCAAAAACTGATTGAGGTGACTGTCAAATAATTTTTGCGCATCACCCAAGTGATCGGGTTTGGTTTATAATATTTTATTTAAAATAATAATTAAAATAATAATAAAAAGGTGACATGGAGGTCTAACCGAAGGCGTAGTTAAGACTTTCTCCAACACCTTCATATTTAGTATCTCATCCCTCCTAGTTTGTAGGACCTTACTATTGGGTATGAGTTTATGCTAAACGGGAGTCTAAAATCCTATGTGTCATGAAAAAGAATAAAATCCACCCTCTATTGGAGATGCTCTTAGGGTTTTAGTGCTTGCATAATTAGTTGATGGAGTATTTTTCTTTTTTTTTACTCGATAAATAAGAATATAGTACTCCCACCGTCTCTAAGTAGATGACCTAGTTCAAGTTTGCACAAATTTTAAGGCAAGGAAGGGATATGATTTAAGTATTTTTTATTTATAATATACCCTTATGGATAATAGTTAATAAAATTTAAAAATGATTTATCTCACAAATTATACAACGGATATTCGTATACTTTATACCATTGAAAAGTATTTTAAAACACATATATAACAAATATAAACATGGCTATCAAATTATACATATTTCATATACTAACAATAATCAATTAAAATGGTAGATTTAGAAATATCTGTTTAATGATATAGGTCATCTACTAATGTGACAAATTTTAAAAATAAAAAGACCATCTAATTAGAGATGGAGGGAGAATTACATATAGGGCTGTAATGAAAGTAACACAAGGATTTGGAGCATTAGGAAACTTAATTATTACTTGTAGAGTACACAACTTTATATACACAACCATACATAAGAGAATACGAGATAAGAAGACTAATTTTAGACTTACCTAGTCAAGCTATCCTATATTACAGGAGATACATCTATCAATACAAACAGAATAACGAATAGAGAAGAATTATACTAATTGTATGGACTGATGAGTGTATACACATCAATACCATTCCTCAAGTTGGAGCAAGTAGAGAAGTTTGACAAATGCCTAACTTACAAGTTTCCTGAATTGGTCGGCACTCAGAGGCTTCCTAAAAATATCTGCAAGTTGATATTCAGAAACTATATGTTGTGGTCGAATGAGATTGCGAAGGATGTGCTAATGAACGAAATGGAAATCTATCTCGATATGCTTTGTGTGTTAATGGAAAACGTGATTATTTGCAATATGCAAGGATGCCTGACTGTCGCAATGAACAAAAATATGAGAAGGCATTGAAACGCGAAAATCAGTAAACAAATAATGCAACCATTGTAGTTCAGCCGTTAAGTTAGGTAAAGCATGATATTCCGCTTCCGCGGACGGCTAGACAGTAGGTTGCTTGTTGGATTTCCAAGAAATGAGGCTATCACCCAGTAAAACAAAATATCCAGTGACGGATCGATGAGTGGTGGGACATCCATCCCAATACGAATCAGTAAAACCTCGTAGCTGTAAAGTGCTACGAGAGGAAATAAGGATACCTTGCCTTATAGTCCCTTTTAAATGCCTAAGAATATGTATAGCGGCATCAAGGTGAACAAACCTACGGAAAAAAAAATTGGCTCAAATAAGTAACCGCATAAACAATATCAGGTCTAGTTACTGTGAGATAAAGTAGTTGACTTGTAAGGTAACGAAATTGAAGAGGGTCAGGAAGAGGTTCACCATAAATAAGCAACAATTTTAAATGTTTCTGTTAGAGCATAGCTCGGTTGAACCCACCAAGCGTTGGTATGTCAAGTTTGGTTGTCATATTTTAGTGAATCAAAACTCATCTAAGAGTCGCTTGATTATGTACTAGAGACAACTTTATATAGGTTAGACTAGAAAGTCTAGGATTATGAGACATACAAGTATTACTCGAAGACCAGAAGAATGTAAGGAAGTAACAAGCTACAACGACGACATCATCCTTCCTCTTGAGGTTAATAATATTGACTTAAACTGTTTCATTCCTAACATATATTTAAAGTCGTGCTATATTGAAAACATAACTGCGAAGCTGTGAATGATTATACTCTAGTAGTAAGACATGATCATAGTGTTAAGGAATCCAGATACGAAGTATAACGCTTATCTTTTGAACTTCGTATATATGACATCGACATAATCATATGAATGCTATTGTGATTATGTGTATGTGTAATGGTGAAGATTTCATCCTAGGAAACAATGTTTACATTTGTTTAAAGGAAGTACATTCATGAACTTGTTATATGAATCGAAAGGGAAATCGCTAGGCTTATTGGTATTTTTATTCATTGCATATCTTTGGATTACCAATATGTGTGAGTTAGTAGAACCGATCATAACTTGTTATTTATCTTGGTATAACTAACCACAGTGCCTGACTTATGATTTGGTATGACTGGTTATTATTAATTAGTGTAACCGATCCTAAGTAATCACCTGAGATGATATGATTGATATTTGTTATTGGTGTGACTGATCCTAGTAATTGGTGTGACCGATCACAAAAGAGTTGTGTAATCGATCCTTGTAATTGGTGTAACCGGTCCTGGTAATTGGTGTAACCGATCCTGGTAACTGGTGTGACCGATCACAAGAAATACCATGAGTATATGGTAACCGATCCTGGTAACTGATATAACCGATCATGGTAACTGATGTAACCGGTCCTGGTAACTTGTGTGTTCGATCACAAGTAATCCATATTGAGGTAGAACCGATTGAACCCATGATCGTGATTTGATATTTGATCAATCACATAGTTGTCTTGGAATACAGATGAGTCAATTCTAAAGTTGTTTGGAAGTGTGGTATAATCGATTCCAAGATTTTAAATATGAAAGAAGATGTACAAAAGATGTCAACATACTTTGAACACGAACAATAACTCTTATCTTTTATTGTTCAAAGATATTCCTTAATTACTCAAGGAGATTCCGGTCCGAAATAAATTAAGAATATTTTAATTTAGGTTCAGTTTTATATGCTTTAATTACCAGCAATTAAATGCATATCTCTAGAGAATAAAAATTAGTAATGTGCATTTACTAATTGGAGATTTTCTATTGAGAGATTTCGGAAAATATTGGACAAAGCATTTTCAGGAATTATGAAAACCGATTTCGACATTTATTGCATATCTTGAGAATATTCGGTTTTGGAAATTCCTTGGTGTCCAAACATCTTTGGTCTATAAATACCCAAGTTTGCATTTCTAGCAAACCATCCTAAGTGCCAGGCAAACTTCATCTTTTTTTTGTTTCTGGTGAAGCCGTCTATCCGGAGAGGAAAGTACCATGATTAGGCGAAATCTCTTACGACCGCTCATTTAAAGACTTTTGTGGGATCAAGAAGCTCTACAAGTACCGTTGGTGGGAAACTAGATAATTGCAGTTTATTAGTTTTCGATTGATTTGATTGACTAACGGTTGTTGAACTTTGATTGCACCTAGTTTTTTTATTCTTGAAAATCTTGTCTTCTGATATAAGATTCACTAAAACTAGATCGAAGTGTCGACGAGATCTTTAGAACTGTTTGTAGATCTAAAGACATCTTGTGATAATCCATTGTTAACAGACTCCGTTCTGTGCGTGATTGATCACAAGAGATTCAAGTGGTGTTGTACAGGTTTAATTGAAGATTAAAGAATATTTGAAGACAAAGAAGATTTCTTATTGGTTTCTCATATATTTGTGTAGCACAAACCTTGATCGGCTGGGATCCAACAAGAATCGGATTTATTCGATTGATTAGTTGCGTAAGATCGGCATCTCCTTATAGTTTCTTGTTTGATTCTATATTGATTGATTGCAAATCTAAACTCTGCTACTTCGGTAGTTGTTGGATAGATTGATCTAACCAGGCAAAGGAGTTTATTAGTTTAAATGGAAGATCCTTTGCATATGACTTGAGATATCTTCATCTGAAAGAATCAACAAAGTTGTTACCAAACAGATTTATTGTTCCTTTACTGTTTGGAATACGATCCAAAGGAATTGTTCTAGTGCATGCATTTATTGAATGTCGGAAGCGCAGGGATACTGAAGAAACTAAGTGAACTAGGTTTAGTTGCTTGGTCTCAACTATACAAAGTTGGTTTAGATTTTGTATAACGGCTTAATTCTGAGAGTATTCAATTCTGGACCTTGTCCCGGGGTTTTTCTGCATTTGCGGTTTCCCCGTTAACAAAATCTTGATGTGTCTTTTACTTTTCTATTTCCGTAATTATAATTGTTTATTATAATTAAAAGTAAAATACACAAACGTTAACTCCGTATTACTTGATAGTGATCCTATAGAGTTCGGTTAAGTCCGAACCTATTATCAAGTAATCACACTTTGATTGTTGTATTGTCTTGATCTCGTATCCATAGACGATCACACAAAGTGTGAATACCGATTTGTAGTATTGTCTCGACTTTGTCCATAAACAATCACTTTCGGTAAGAGGACTTATAGGTAGATAATTTAAAGATTGTGGTGTATTTGGGTACCCTCGTCTTTTCAATTGGTATCAGAGCAGGCAAACACGAAAAGATCTAACAATCTGTGTTTGGTGCGATCCAACCTATAAGATATGAGTCAAAATAAGAAAAGCAAATCTAAACTTATGAAGGACTCAGTTAACGTACATCAAGATGTTGAGAATAAGGTCTCAGAAAAGGTCAATGGATATTGGTCTCGTAAGTCCTTTCGAAAATCAAGAAGAAAGTCTAAGACCGATAACTTGATTGAGAATCATGATTATGATTAGAAAAGAATGTATCTAAAACTAAGGGAACATGTTTTGGATCCAACTCCAATCACTGGTGAAAAATCTTCTGTTTCTATTCCAGGAAGAGAAAAGAAATTTGTTTCACTGTCCTGCCCAAATTCTGAATTTCGTAAAACGATAAAAAGTTTTTTCAAACATGTTGAAAACTATTCAGAAGCAGGGAAAACCATTGATAGCCTGGATGATGTCCTAGAACTTATTGTTCGATTAAATGTAAGAATCTGTGAAGGAAAGCGAGAAACATTCGGTCTTCAAAATAATCTAGCAGATTATTTGGAACAAAAATTGGCTTTGTGCAACGAAGTACATCAGCAAACTTCAGAGTGTGAATATCTTACTCAATCGCTAGAATATTCACAAATTAGGACTAAAATCCTTATAGAAGATCTTATTATAGAGACATGTCGAAAGGTATACCTTGATAAGTGTTTGGAAAAACATTTTCAAAAAGGGATGGATACCTTAAGGGGACATATAGAATGTCTTGAACAAAAGACATCTGCAATCTGTTTAATGGCAGATCAAGATCACACGGGTTCGAATTCAAAGAACATACCATCCTGGGCACAAGATGTAATCAAGGATATAGCATCACGCAATATTCCTGATAAAAAGATGAATTCGAAACCCACACAAGGGCACACGATCATGACCCTAAAGATAAGAAGGAAGATGTTTCTCAAATGGTACTTGGTGAGGAAGGTTCTTCTCACCTAACACTTATATGTGTTGGAAAGTGCATCCTTACAATGCCCAATCATTTGATGTAAGGAAGCACAAGTATCTGGGCATCTTGTATCCTGTTAATATCTCTTATTCAACATAGAGAGTATACACAATCTACCTGAAGATACAAATTTGTCCTCATGTGTAGAAAAGTTGTCTTACAACAACTTGTGTATACAGGATAAGTTTTCTTGTCTAAAGTATTTTTAGATACATGATCTAGAAGATTGATTCTTTCCAAAGAATCTTTGTGATTTAATCACACATAAGATGCGAAAATCTTTTCAAATATGGTCACTTTTTTAAGGCTGGCAACTATGTTTGGTATGTGTTAAAGAATTCTCTGGTATATGTACTCATCTTGTTTGAGAACTTATACTAAAGGATGTATCCTCAAACCAGATCTCAAGCTAAAATTCTGAAAGCGTTGAGTGGAATGGCTTCTGATGAAATTATTAATCTTGATAATTCCTTCAAGAAATCTGGTTGTGAAGACAAAGAAAAAGAAAAGGAAGATGCGACTCATCTTCTTGTCCAAAACAGTTTGGATGCTAAGATTGATATTCTTAATCTACGAAAAGTCCTCCTCAGTACTATTGAAACACATCACAGACAGGCAGCATTACTAAGAACTGTTATCCGTAACCAAAGAAAGCTGATTAAACTTGGAATCGGTAATAGGGAGTATGCTCGGAATATTAATCGAAAGGTTAATGCTTTAGCCTGTGAACATAATCAAGGTACTGTGTGCAGAATCCGAGAAATCAGTCGAGATGATGTTAATGAAGATCCTGAAAAATTTGAGGAAATTGAAGATGATCTTCGAAAAATCTGTTTAAAAATCCATTCAAGAAAAATAGACATCAGTTTTTGATTTATTTCGATTATTGTATAAAGTTTATTTTTGAATAAAACTATCAATTATTTATGAATAAAATTATTATTTTATAATTTTTCTTGTGATAGTTTCAGATTACATAGCCTGTGCTTGAATGTCTATATTATTGCTATGTGTTTATGGGATGTCTGATTTCGGTTTTCATAACCTTAATATTCGATCTCATACGATGTGAACCCTTATGGTTTGTGTGACTTTTTGATTTAGAGGGATTAAGTTCTAGCCCAAGTTGGTAGGCTTTATCAAAGGGTCATAAGGTGTTCCAATTGAGACTTATATGTAAAAAGTCACAATGTGTTGAATCAATTTGTGTTTACATGAGTTGTGTTTAGCATAAACATACGTGTTTCGGGTTTTCAACTTTTGCTATTGGCACGTATTAGTTAAAACCGATTCAACCTTTCTTTGGTAAAGGTTGCTCTAATTGTTGTTCTTTTGTTCTTGTGAGAGGATGACAACATACTGGGGGAGAGTTCTAACTTGAACTTGTGCTTAATGATATATCTTTCTGGGGAGAAGAGGATGCAGAATCTGAGGTAACGAATTTGTTAGTTTATCGTTTTCCTGGTTAAGAAAAGCCTGCTTATATTGCATATATTTTGCTTTTGCTTAACAAAATTTGGGTACAATTGATATATTCCATTATGTGTGTATGGATGTGTGTGTGTGATTCAATTGTTTCCGGTAAAGAAAAACTGCGTCAATTTATTTGACTTATTGTTTGGTATCTCCTTTATTGTTTGGTATCAAGTGTTTTTGCTTAACGAAATTTCGGTGCAATTGCGGTGCTATAATGTCTATGTTTGTTTCAATTGCTTCCGGTTAAGAGAAATAATTGTGCAAGTCAATTTATTTGGGTTGTATGTATTGTTTATGGCTTAACGAAATATGGGATCATTTGTTTAGTCCAATTCGATTCCGGATAAGAGAAACTAAGTTAATTCTGATCTTAGTTAGACTTATCAAATTGAAGAATTCGGTTATTCAAGTCTAATCGAATGCCTTGACAAGGAATACTAGTTAACTAACCTAGTACTTTTCTTGTCTAAAGTGAAAGGTCTAAGTTATTGTCTGAATAATTAGAACCTGATGAGAAAAATAAAGTTAATTCTAATCTTTATTTTGGTCTTATCGAAATAAGCGATTGTATGTTTACAATCGGTTTAGCAAGGGAACTAAGTTTCTTAGTCAATTTGTTAAACTATTAGGGAAAATTGCTTCGGGCAATTGTTTCCTTGATAACATATTAAAACCAAATTACTTGTAGTTTCGATTTTGATATTGGTTATCAAAAGTGGTATGTGAAACCTTCGTGCTTAACTCTTATAGGTTGTACAAGTCTTTTAGATTTGTAAGATCCTTTCGGTTTGACCTTTATTAGCTCGAACCTTTGTCATTTTGTGACAAAAAGGGGGAGAAATATATGGAGTAGACAAGTGATTTGTAATCACTAAGGAAAGGACAATTATGCTTAAACGTTATATCTAACGAAAGAGTAAAGCATTGACTAAGAGGGAGCAACATATCATATTGCTATTGTAAAGAAATAACAAAGATGTTCGGATTGAAAATCTACCTATCTTAACTGTAGGGGGAGTATAAGCCTTGTTATTAAAATGTCAACATCGGCATTTATTAATTGAATATATGCAGCTTATTGTGCTGTTGAAAATTGGAATCAAGCGTATGTTTAATGAATTCTTGTAATTTGTTTATCCATATGTATTAAGAGTTTTGTCTGTAAAATTGACAAAGGGGGAGATTGTTAGAGCATAGCTTGGTTGAACCCACCAAGTGTTGGTATGTCAAGTTTGGTTGTAATATTTTAGTGAATCAAAACTCATCTAAGAGTCGCTTGATTATGTACTAGAGACAACTTC
>JAJJMB010011095.1:3108547-3302998 GCA_023531105.1 Papaver atlanticum
CGACATCATCCTTCCTCTTGAGGTTAGTAATATTGACTTGAACTGTTTCATTCCTAACGTATCTTTCAAGTCGTGCTATATTGAAAACATATCTGCGAAGCTGTGAATGATTATACTCTAGTAGTAAGACATGATCACATGATCATAGTGTTAAGGAGTTAAGATACGAAGTATAACGCTTATCTTTTGAACTTTGTATATATGACATCGACATAATCGTATGAATGCTATTGTGATTATGTGTATGGGTAATGGTGAAGATTTCATCCTACGAAACAATGTTTACATTTGTTTAAAGGAAGTACATTCATGAACTTGTTTTATGAATCGAAAGGGAAATCGCTAGGCTTATTGGTATTGTTATTCATTGCATATCTTTGGATTTCCAATATGTGTGAGTTAGTAGAACCGATCATAACTTGTTATGTATCTTGGTATAACTAATCACTGTGCCTGACTTATGATTTGGTATGACTGGTTATCATTAATTAGTGTAACCGATCCAAAGTAATCACTTGAGATGGTATAATCGATATTTGTAATTGGTGTGACTGATCCTAGTAATTGGTGTGACCGATCACAAAAGAGTTGTGTAATCGATCCTTGTATATGGTAACCAGTTCTGGTAATTGATATAACCGATCCTGGTAACTGATGTAACCGGTCCTGGTAACTTGTGTAACCGATCACAAGTGTTTCAATATTAGGGTATAACCGATCCTAGTGATTGGTAGAACCGATTGAACCCATGGATGTGATTTTATATTTGATCAATCACATAGTAGTCTTGGAATACAGGTGAACCAATTCTAAACTTGTTTGGAAGTGTGGTATAACCGATTCCAAAAATGTAAATGTGAAAGATGATTTATAGAGAAAAGATGTCAATATACTTTGAACACGGACAGTAACTCTTATCATTTATTGTTCAAAGATATTCCTTTGTACTCAAGGAGATCTTATACCGAAATTAATTGAGAATCTTTTAATTAAGGTTTTTTGTTATATATGCTTTTAATGAACAGCAATTAAATGCATATCTCTAGAGAATAAAAAATAGTAATGTGCATTTACTAATTGGAGATTTTCTATTGAGAGATTTCTGAAAATATTGGACAAGCATTTAATGGATTTATGAAAACCGAATTTGCCATTCATTGCATATCTTGAGAATATTTTATGTTTTTGAAATTCCTTGGTGTCCAAACATCCTTGGTCTATAAATACCTAAGTTTGCATTTATATCAAACTATCCTATGAGCCAGGAAAATTTCATATTTTTGTTGTTTCTGGTAGAGCCGTCTATTCGGAGAGGAAAGTACCCTAATTAGGCGAAATCTCTTATGACCGCTCGTTTAAAGACTTCTGTGGGATCAAGAGGCTCTACGAGTGCCTTTGGTGGGAAACTAGATAATTGCACTGTTATTAGTTTTCGATTGATTTGATTGACTAACGGTTGTTGAAACTTTGATTGCACCTAGTTTGTTTATTCTTGAGAATATTCTCTTCTGATATAAGATTCACTCAAACTAGATTGAAGTATCGACGAGATCTTTAGAACTGTTTTTACATTTAAATACATCTTGTGATAATCCATTGTTAACAGACTCCGTTCTGTGCGTGATTGATCACAAGAGATTCAAGTGGCGTTGTGCAGGTTTAATTGAAGATTAAAGAAGATTTGAAGACGAAGAAGATTTCTTATTGGTTTCTCATATATATTTGTGTTGCTCAAACCTTGATCGGTTGGGATCCAACTAGAATCGAATTTAATCGATTGATTAGTTGTGTGAGATCGACATTCACAATATCTCTTTGAGATATATTTGGATTGAGTGCGAATCTAAACTTGACTACTTTTGTAGTTATTAGATAGATTTATCTAACCAGGCAAAGGAGTTTATTAGCTTAAACGGAAGATCCTTTGAATATGACTTGAGATATCTTATCTTAAAGAATCAATAGATTGTTAGCAAACAGATATGTTGTTCCTTTACTGTTTGGAATACGATCCAAAGGAATTGTTCCAGTGCGTGCACTCATCGAAGTCGGAAGCACAGGGATACCGAGTAAACTAAGTGAACTAGGGGTAGTTGCTTGGTCTCAACTATACGAAGTTGGTTTTTATTTTGTATATCGGCTTAATTCTGAGAGTATTCAATTCTTGACTTGGTCCCGGGGTTTTTCTTCATTTGCAGTTTTCCTCGTTAACAAAATCTTGCTGTGTGATTTACTTTTCTATTTATGCAATTATATTTTTTTATATAATTTGAAGTAAATTACACAAACGTTAACTCCGCTTTACTTGATAGTGATCCTATAAAGTTTTTTTTAAGTCCGAACCTATTATCAAGTAATCACACTTTGGTTGTCGTATTGTCTCGATATCGTATCCATAGACAATCACACAAAGTGTGAATACCGATTTGTAGTATTGTCTCGACTTTGTCCATAAACAATCACTTTAGGTAAGAGGACTTATAGGTGGATAATTTAAAGATTGTGCTGTATTTGGGTACCCTCTTCTTTTCAATTGGTATCAGAGCAGGAAAACTCGATAAGATCTAACAATCCGTGTTTGGTGTGATTCTACCTATAAAAATTGAATCTAATGGCTGATTCAGTTAACGTAGTAGCAGGATTTGACTACTTCAAAGACTCGTAGTGGTAGACACAAATGAAGTATATAATACTCTTGTTCCTAAATGTATTAGGGATTGGGATTGGACCTATGTATGTCTTGAATGACTTACATACTTCCTTGGTTATCATAGAATTGTATCTCATGGTATTGAATACTAACCTGGTTAGTTACATACATTTTTTTATGTGACATGTTTTATCTCGAAAATTTCCAAGATTCCACATAAGATTTTTCTATGTATGAACCATGACTATTTTGTTCTTGAAAAATCTGGGATCTTAAATATATTTTGGATTGGTTACCCAAATATGTTTGTACACATTTTCAGATCTAAGACTATCAATGTATCATTGATTAGGATGCGATTTTGGGATCTTTGTAATATTTCAAGAATGATTTTCCTGTTAATAATTCTATTAACAATGGAATGCTTCATACACCCCACAACTGTTTTATGAAGCAAGTGATCTTTTAAGGTATTACTGGATTTATGATTCTAAAGATATTTTTTGTAAATATCTTGTTATGTTCAATGTTGCTTTTGTAAATTCTACTGGAGAATTCTTGAATGAATTTCAAAAATTACTTTTTGGTAATTATAGAGTTAACAAACACTTGGACATAAATATAGAATGGATCCATATTATAGATCCGGTCCAAGAAAAATAGGTTTTCACAAAAGAAAAACCTAGTTGGAAAATCGGATTTGTTTCCCCACAAATCAAGGTTTCCGATTTTCCGGAAATTGTTATCTTCACTCCCTATAAAAAAGGATTATTCTGTGTTGTTTTTACAAACATCCTGGGAGAGATTGTCCGAAACCGTAACTAGGGTTTTTCATATTTCATTGATTTTTGAAAGTATGAGGAAGAGGAAATCAAGAGACGAAACATCTGAAACTGACAAGCTGGATTTGAATCCATTTATTCCTTCTGGTGATATTGAGAAAAACAAGTATCTTCACTTGCTCAAAGACAAACATAAACTTACAATTTTTGTGGATAATACATGTTTTGAGAGATATCAAGCTTTAAAAGGAGTAAATTTCACTGCCGAAAAGAGGTCGAATTCAAATGTTTCAGAAATCAAATATGTGAAGTTTGTTCAAGACCGAAACTGGGGATATTTGTTTGGATTTGAAAAATATTCACCTGATATAATAAGAATCTTCTATTCTAATATTCATAATATTAATCATGAGAATCTTACTTTTAGCACTCTTGTTGGATGCACTTTTCACCAAGTCGATAGAAGGATGATATCAAAGATCATCAATTACAAAGTGGAAGGAAATCATTCGATTACAAGTTTTGAAATTGAGCACGATAACATTTCAAAACATATCACTGGAAAAACTGTTGGCTGGAAAAGTGGAAGAATGCTAACCAAAGAAATACCTTTCTACTTGAGGGTTTTCGGTAAGCTTGCAATAGCAACTCTCTTTGCTTGTACAAGAGATACATCACAATGGGACAAGGAATTTGCTGAGTTTGTATACTTTATTCTTGAAGGTGATAAGCAAATTGATATATGTTGAATGATTATAAATCAAATGATCAAAATCTTTGAATCCATCAATGCCACAGCGTCCCAGAGAAATCTTGGATTTCCTTGTCTCATCACCAGGATGTGTGAAAACACCATGGGGGATAATTTTGGAGATGAGATAATCACTAAAACAGTTTCTCAGGGAATTATCAAGCAAATGAGTAACTTTCGAAAAGAAAGAGGAACTATTGTTTCAACTGCTCAAACCTATACCAATGTAGATCTCTTGTTTCATATTTTACGTCTTGGAAGACAATTAAACTGTATTCAGAAACAGTTAGCCTTTGCCGTTCGAAATGATCCAGAAACTCTTCAAGGAATTTTAGAGATCAATGCTGAGTACTTAAAAGGCGAAGAAGACCAATACTCTAAGCAAGAATCTGATGAGCAGCGGACAAATAAGGAGTAGCATATCTTCTTATTTACAAAAAGAAAAATAGACATCAATCTATTGATTTATTTCGATTATTGTATAAGGTCTTTTTTTGAATAAAACTATCAATTATTTATGAATAAAATTATTATTTTATAATTTTTCTTGTGATAGTTTCCGATTACATATCCAATGCATGAATGTCTATATTTTTGCTATGTGATTTCGGTTTATGGGATGTCTGATTTCGGTTTTCATTAACCTTAATATTCTATCTCATATGATGTGACCCTTATGGTTTGTGTAGCTTTTTGATTTAGCGGGATTAAGTTCTAGCCCATGTTGGTAGGCTTTATCAAAGGATCATAAGGTGTTCCGATTGAAACTCATATGTGAAAAGTCACAATATGTTGAATCAATTTGTGTTTACATGAGTTGTGTTTAGCATAGCATATGTGTTTCGGGGTTTTCAACTTTTTCTATTGAAATGCATTAGTTAAAACCGATTCAACCTTTCCGTGGTAAAGGTTTCCTTTGTTGTTGTTCTTTTGATCTTGTGAGAGGATGACAACATACTATGGGAGAGTTCTTACTTGAACTTGCGCTTAATGATATATCTTTCTGGGGAGCAGAGGATGCGGAATCTGAGGTAGAAAATTTGTTAGTTAATCGTTTTTCTTTATAAGAAAAGAATGTTTATATTGCATATATTTTTCTTTTGCTTAACAAAATTTCGGTATAATTGATATATTCCATTATGATGTGTATGGATGTGTGTGTGTGTGTGTGATTCAATTGTTTCCGGTTAAGAAAAACTGTGTCAATTTATTTGGCTTATTGTTTGGTATCTTCTTTATTGTTTGGGTATCAAGTGTTTTTGCTTAACGAAATCCGGGTGCAATTGCGGTGCTATAATGACTATGTTTGTTTCAATTGCTTTCGGTTAAGAAAATAATTGTGCAAGTCAATTTATTTTGGTTTGTATGTATTGTTTATGGCTTAACGAAATATGGGATCATTTGTATAGTCCAATTTGATTCCAGATAAGAGAAACTAAGTTAATTCTGATCTTAGTCAGACTTATGAAATTGAAGGATTCGGTTATTCAAGTCTAATCGAATGCCTTGACAAGAAAAACTAGTTAACTAACCTAGTGATTTTCTTGTCTAAAGGGAAAGGTCTAAGTTATTGTCTGAATAATTAGAACCTGATGAGAGAAATAAAGTTAATTTTGATCTTTATTTTGGTCTTATCGAAATAAGCTATTATATGTTTACAATCGGTTTAACAAGGGAATTAAGTTTCTTAGTCGAATTGTTAAACTATTAGGGAAAATTGCTTCGGGCAATTGTTTCCTTGATAACATATTAAAACTAAATTACTTGTAGTTTCGATTTTAATATTGGTTATCTAAAGTGGTATGTGAAACCTTCGTGCTTAACTCTTATAGGTTGTTTACAAGTCTTTTAGATTTGTAAGATCCTTTCGGTTTGACCTTTATTAGCTCGAACCTTTGTCATTTTGTGACAAAAAGGGGGAGAAATATATGGAGTAAACAAGTGATTTGCAATCACTAAGGAAAAGACAATTGTGCTTAAACGTTATATCTAACGAAAGAGTAAATCATTGACTGTGGGGTGGGTGGGAGGGGGGGGGGGGGACATATCATATTGCTGTTGTAGTTATCTTGACTACAAAAAGGGGAATAACAAAGATGTTCGGATTGAATATCTACCTATCTTACCTTTAGGGGGAGTATAAGCTTTGTTATTCAAATGTCAGTAACGACATTTATTAATTGAATATATGCAGGTTATTGTGCTGTTGAAACTTGGAATCAAGCGTATGAAAAATGAATTATTGTAATTTGTTTATCCATATGTATTAAGAGTTTTGTCACTAAAATTGACAAAGGGGGAGATTGTTAGAGTATAGCTCGGTTGAACCCACCAAGCGTTGGTATGTCAAGTTTGGGTATCATATTTTAGTGTGTCAAAACTCATTTAAGAGTCGCTTGATTATGTACTAGAGACAACTTCGTTTAGGTTAGACTAGAAAGTCTAGGAATGTTGAGACATACAAGTATTACTCGAAGACCTGAAGAACGTGAAGAAGTAACGAGCTACAACGACGACATCATCCTTCCTCTTGACGTTAGTAATATTGACTTGAACTGTTTCATTCCTAATGTATCTTTCAAGTCGTGCTATATTGAAAACATAACTGCGAAGCTGTGTATTGGATATATTACTCTAGTAGTGAGACATGATCACATGATCATAGTATTAGGGAATTAGACTACGAAGTATAACGCTTATCTTTTTAACTTCGTAGATATGACATCGACATAGTCTTATGAATGCTGTTATGATTATTTGAATGGGTAACGGTGAAGATTTCATCCTAGGAAACAATGTTTTACATTTGTTTAAAGGAAGTACATTCATGAACTTGTTTTATGGATCGAAAGGGAAATCGCTAGGCTTATTGGTATGGTTATTCATTGCAAATCTTTGGATTACCAATATGTGTGAGATGGTAGAACCGATCGTAACTTTTTTATATATCTTGGTACAACTAATCACAATGCCTGACTTATGATTTGGTATGACTAGTTTTGATTAATTAGTGTAACTGATCCTAAGTAATCACCTGAGATGGTATGATAGATATTTGTAATTGGTGTGACCGATCCTAGTAATTGGTGTGAACGATCACAGAGTGTTGTGTAATCGATCTTGTAATTAGTGTAACCGGTCTTAATAATTGGTGCAACAGTTTCTGGTAATTTGTGTAACCTATCCTAGTGACCGAAGTGACCTGTTAGAGCACTGCTCGGTTGAACCCACCAAGCGTTGGTATGTCAAGTTTGGTTCTCATATTTAGTTCCAAAACTCGAGTCGCTTAATAAGTAAACTAGAGTCAACTTCGATAGGTTAGACTAGAAACGATAGAATTATTGTGCTCCAGTTAATCACAAAGATCTGAAGATGGATTGAAGACAACAAATAAATTTTCCTTCAGCTTTAGGTTAGTAACTACGACTTGACTTGTTCCATTTCTATCTTGTTTCTTTCAAATCTTTTAGATTGAAAACATAACATGCGAGTTCATATTGTTATGATCAAAGTATCAAGGAATTTATTGAATTACGAAGTATAACGCTTATCTTTTGAACTTCGTAGATATGACATCGACATAATTTTATGAATGCTGTAATGATTATGTGAATGGGTAAAGGTGAAGATTTCATCCTAGGAAATAATGTTTACATTTGTTTAAAGGAAGTACATTCATTAACTTGTTTTATGAATCGAAAGGGAAATCACTAGGCTTATTGGTATTGCTACTCATTGCATATCTTTGGATTACCAATATGTGTGAGTTAGTAAAACCGATCATAACTTGTTATGTGTCTTGGTATAACTATTCACAGTGCCTGACTTATGATTTGGTATGACTAGTTTTGATTAATTAGTGTAACTGATCCTAAGTAATCACCTGAGATGGTATGATCGATTTTTGTAATTGGTGTGACCGATCACAAAATATTTTTGTAATCGATCCTTGTAATTGGTGTAACCGATCCTGGCAATTGGTGTGACCGATCACAAGCAATACCATGAGTTACTTGAGCATGTGCATAAATCTTATTTATTAATTGTTCAAAGATATTCCTTGATACTCAAACCGGAATATTCCTAATATCTTTTGATATTTGGAAATATGCTTTTAATATATTAATATTCGAAAATATATTATTATGATAATTTCATAAATGTGTTTTTAACACATTCGGAATTAATATGATAATATTTTGTATTAATATGGAAATTTTCTGAAATGTGTTTTTAACACATTTATAATGAAAATTCAGAATTAAATATTAATGTGTTTTTAACACATTTGATATTAATAAGCATATCTCTTGATTTATATTAGTAAAGTATTTTATATGCTAGCAAATATTTTGTTAACAATACAAGAGCGATTTCAGTAATATTAATTGAATATTAATTGTAAAAATAACAAAACCGAAAATATGTATTTATTACATATCTTTTAGAATTTTCGGATTTTGGTAATTACTTGATATTCAAACTTTCTTGATCTATAAATACCCAAGTTTGCATTTCGAGCAAACAATTCTAAGTGCCAGCAAAACTACTCTTTTGTGTTGTTACTGGTGGAGCCGTTTATCCAGAGAGGAAAGTACCCTAATTAGGCGAAAGATAGATTCATTAGCCGTTTATCAAAGATTTAACGTTTCTACGGATCTAAGTTTTTCTAGATCCGTAAGATAGATTCATTAGTTTGCCATTGTTAAAAAACTCCGTTCTGTGCGACAAATCAATAAGGAATCAAGTTTGTTTTTGCAGGTTGTTACTTTGAAGATTAAATCGAAGATTGAAGACTTTGAAGATTTGAAGACTTTTATTCTTGTGTTTTGATCTTGGTGTAACTTTCTGTGACTTGATTTTCCGGGATTAAAAGGTGGTTTATTTTTGATAAACATAAGCCTTTTTCTTTTATCAACAAGTTGTTTGTGATTTTATTATAAACCTTGTAATCAAGATTGATTATTTCGGTAATCATTGTCTTGTTTGATCTAGTAACCGAGGAACTGCGGATCTGATAACAGGTCTTAAAATAGAAGATCCGTTATTGTGCTTTTATCATATATTTCGGTATTGATTATAAAGTGAGTTTGGTTACCAAACAGTTTTTATCCTTTACTATTTGGAATACGATCCAAAGGAATCTTGTCTTTCCAGTTGAAAGATTGGTAGAAGAAGTTATTGTGAACCATTAAGAAGATATACTAGATTTAGTCCTAAAGAGAAGCATGTTCTGCTAGGATATCTAGTATCAAAATCTATTAAGAACTTTGGTTCTGCTAGATATTATCAAAAAAAGAATACTGCTGAAGCTGAGTAACTAGGATTTTAGTTTACTTAGTATTGTCTACACGAAGTTGCAGGTTTAGTTTTTGTAGCGTCTTAATTCATTGAGTATTCAAAACTGGACTAGGTCCCGGTTTTTCTACAAGATTGTAGTTTTTCTCGTTAACAAAATTATGGTGTGTGCTTTACTTTATTTCCGCATTATAATTGTGTTTATATTATAATTAAAGTAAATACACTTGTACGTTAACTAGACACTTGATATTTATCTTATAAGGTTTCGGTTATACCATACTATTATCAAGTGAACACTTTGTTGTAGTATTGTCTCGATTTCATATCCATAGACGATCACACAAAGTGTATTAGATTTCTCCACTTGACTTTGATATTCGCACATTATTAGGCCAGTCAGGACTAACCATATTTCAAGGGGACACCGTGTTGAAATATTCCTTGAGTGATTGTTGCTCCAAGAGGTTTATACACGGTAGATATTGAATAGGTTGTGATCAAATAAAAAGATTGTGGTGTATTTGGGTACCCTCGTCTTTTCATGACCGATCACAAGCAATACCATGAGTATATGGTAACCAGTCCTGGTAATTGATGTAACCGATCCTGGTAACTGATGTAACCGGTCCTGGTAACTTGTGTAACCAATCACAAGTGTTTCCATATTAGGGTATAACCGATCCTAGTGATTGGTAGAACCGATTGAACCCATAGATGTGATTTGATATTTGATCAGTCATATAGTAGTCTTGGAATACAGGTGAACCAATTCTAAACTTGTTTGGAAGTGTGGCATAACCGATTCAAAGAATGTAAATATGAAAGATGATTTACAGAGAAAATATGTCAACATACTTTTAACACGGACAGTAACTCTTATTATTTATTGTTCAAAGATATTCCTTAGTACTCTAGGAGATCCTGTACTGAAGTTAATTGAGAATCTTTTAATTAAGGTTTTTGGTTATATATGCTTTTAATTACCATCAATTAAATGCATATCTCTACAGAATAAAAATTAGTAATGTACATTTACTAATTGGAGATTTTCTATTGAGAGATTTCATAAAATATTGGACAAGCATTTACTGGAATTATGAAAACCGAATTTGCCATTCATTGCATATCTTGATAATATTTTTGGTTTTGGAAATTCCTTGGTGTCCAAACATCCTTGGTCTATAAATATCTAAGTTTGCATTTCTAGCAAACTATCCTAAGAGCCAGGAAAACTTCATCTTTTTGTTGTTTCTGGTGAAGCCGTCTATCCGGAGAGGAAAGTACCCTAATTAGGCGAAATCTCTTACGACCACTCGTTTAAAGACTTCTGTGGGGATCAAGAAGCTCTACGAGTACCGTTGGTTGGAAACTAGATAATTGTAGTGTTATTAGTTTTCGATTGATTTGATTGACTAACGGTTGTTGAAACTATGATTGCACCTAGTTTGTTTATTCTTGAAAATCTTCTCTTCTGAAATAAAACTCGCTCAAACTAGATCGAAGTATCGATGGGATTTTTAGAATTGTTTTTAGATCTAAAGACATCTTGTGATAATCCCATTGTTAACAGAATCCGTTCTGTGCGTCATTGATCACAAGAGATTCAAGTGGTGTTGTGCAGGTTTGATTGAAGATTAAAGAATATTTTAAGACGAAGAAGATTTCTTATTGGTTTCTCATATATTTGTGTTGCACAAACCTTGATCGGATGGGATCCAACTAGAATCGAATTTATTCGATTTATTAGTTGTGTGAGATCGGCATTCACAATATATCTCTTTGAGATTTATTTGGATTGAGTGCAAATCTAAACTTGACTACTTTTGTAGTTATTGGATAGATTGATCTAACCAGGAAAAGGAGTTTATTAGCTTAAACGGAAGAGCCTTTGCATATGACTTGAGATATCTTATCTTAAAGAATCAATAGAGTTGATACCAAACAAATTTGTTGTTCTTTTACTGTTTGGAATAAGATCCAAAGGAATTGTTCTAGTGCGTGCACTCATCGAAGTCGGAAGCGCAAGGATACTGAGGAAACTAAGTGAACTAGGGGTAGTTGCTTGGTCTCAACTATACGAAGATGGTTTAGATTTTGTATAGCGGCTTAATTCTGAGAGTATTCAATTCTGGACTTGGTCCCGGGGTTTTTCTGTATTTACAGTTTTCCTCGTTAACAAAATCTCGCTGTGTGATTTACTTTTCTATTTCCGCAATTATGTTTGTTTATATAATTTAAAGTAAATTACACAAACGTTAACTCTGCTGTACTTGATAGTGATCCTATAAAGTTTTTTTTAAGTCCGAACCTATTATCAAGTAATCACACTTTGGTTGTCGTATTGTCTCGATCTCGTATCCATAGAAAATTACACAAAGTGTGAATACCGATTTGTAGTATTGTATCGACTTTATCCATAGACAATCACTTTTGGTAAGAGGACTTATAAGTGGATAATTTAAAGATTGTGGTGTATTTGGGTACCCTCGTCTTTTCAGATTGAAAGTATAGAGTTTGATTATTTTGGTAGTCAAAGTTTAGATTGATCTAACCAGACAAAGGAGTTTATTAGATTAAACAGAAGAACCTTTGTCAATAACTCACATATCTTATTACCCAGATTGAATAGAGTGGGTACCAAACAGATTTATCCTTTACTGTTTGGAATACGATCTAAATGAATGGTGATTCACGTGTGTAACTCTAGAAGTCGAAGGCGCAGGGATACTGAGGAAACTAAGTATCTAGGAGTAGTATACTTGGTCTCAACTATACGAAGCTTGTATTAGATTTTTTATAACGGCTTAATTCTGAGAGTATTCAAAACTGGACTAGGTCCCGGGGTTTTTCTGCATTTGCGGTTTCTTCGTTAACAAAATCTTGCTGTGTCATTTACTTTGTTTTCCGCACTATTATTATTATTATAATTAAGTAAATTGCACTTGTACGTTAATTTCATATCACTTGATATTGATCCTATAGAGCTTCGGTTAAATATCGTACCCATTATCAAGTGAACACTTCGTTGTCGTATCATCTCGATCTTGTATCCATAGTCAATCACACAAGTGATCTTGTTGTTGTGTTTTCTCCATCTCGTATCCATAGACGATCACACGAAGTGTGTACCAAATTTGTTGTATTGTCTCGAATCTGTCCATAGACGATCACACTTGGTAAATGACTTATAGGTTGATAAATAAAAGATTGTGGTGTATTTGGGTGCCCTCATCTTTTCAATTGGTATCAGGGCAAGCAAACACAAAAAGATCTAAAAATCTGTGTTTAGTGCAATCCAACCTATAAGATATGAGTCAATATAAGAAAAGTAAAGATAAAATTATAAAAGACTCAGTTAGCGTACATCAAGATCTTGAGAATAATCTCTCAAAAAGGGTCAATGGAAATTGGTCTCGTAATTCTTTCTAAAAATCAAGTTCAAGGTCTATGACTCATAAACACTTGACTAAGAATCATGCTCATGATAAGAAAAGAATGCATCCAAAACATGAGGTACAAGTACCTAATTTAAAATATGTTTTGGATCCGGTTCCAATTACTGGTGAAAAATCTTCAACTACTATTTCCGGCTGTAAGAAATATTTAAATTCACCATCCTATTCTAATCCTGAGCTTGTGACTGGATTGCAAAGGTTTTTCAAGAAAGTCAAAACTTTTTCAAAAGAAGGAAAATCCATTGATTGTCTGGAAGATGTCTTAGAACTTATTGTTTAACTGAATGTAAGAATTTGTGAAACGAAGCGAGAAACACTTAGCCTCAAAAATAATCTAGCAGATTATTCGAAATAAAAATTAGCTATGTGTAAAGAAGTGAATCAAAAAACTTCAGAGTGTGAAAGTCTTACACAGTCGCTGGATCATTCACAAATAAGGAATAAAATCCTTGATAGGGAAATTCTTACAGATTCATGTCAAGAGGTATGCTTTGGCAAATCTTTAGAAAGATATTTTCAACAAGGTTTGGATACCTTAAAAATACATACCGAAAGTCTTGAAACAAAGATCTCTGCTATTTGTAAGATTTCTGATCAAGACTACGTGGGTTCGAATAAAAAGGAAATACCATCCTGGGCTCATAAGGTAGTCAAGAATATAACATCCTGCAATAATCATGATAAGAAGGATGTATCAACCTCTTTCGAAGCCCATACAAGGACACAAGATCATGTATTTAAAGATGAGAAAGAAGATGTTGCTCCAAAGGTACTTGGTGAGGAAGGTTCCTCTCACCCTAACACTTAAAAAATGTTGGAAAGTGCATCCTTACCCATGCCCAATCTTTTGATGTAAGGAAGCAAAAGTATCTGGGCATTTAAAATCCTGTTAAAATCTCTTATTCAACATAGAGAGAAATGCACAATCTACTTGAGGATATTTAATAATTATTTATATGTAGAAAAGTTATCTTACAACAACTTGTGTAAATAGGATGAGTTTTCTTGTCTAAGTATTTTTAACTACATGATTTTGAAGATTGATTCTTTTCCAAAAAGATCTTTAGGATTTGAATACACATAAGATACGAATTTATTTTCGAATCTTATCAGAATTATTTATTTAAGGTTGATACCTATGTTTGGTATGTGTTGAAATTCTCTGGTATATATACTCATCTTGTTGAGAACTTATGCTAAAAGATGTATTCTCAAACCAGATCTCAAGCTAAGATTCTGAAATCCTTGAGTGAAATGATTTATGGTGAAACTATTAATCTTGTTGATTACTTCAAGAAGTATGGTAGTGAGAATAAGGGAAAAGAAAATGAAGATGTGACATCTCATGCAGGAGTTACTAACCTCCTTGTACAAAACAGTTTGGATGCTAAGATTGATATTCCCAATCTTCGTCAAGTCCTCCTCAGTACTGTTGAAACTCATCATAAACATGCATCATTACTAAGAACAGTTATCTGTAACCAAACAAAGCTGATTAAACTTGGAATCTGTAATATGGAGTATGCACGGAATATTAATCGAAAGATTAATGCCTTGGCCTGTGAACATAATCAAGGTATTGTGTGTCGAATCCTGGAAATCAGTCGTGATGCTGTAGATGAAGATTCCGAAAAATTTGAGGATATTAAAGATGATCTTTGAGAAAGACTGTTCAAAGATCTAATCAGAAAAATAGACATCCATTTGTTGATTTATTTTGATATTTTGTATAAAGTCTATTTGAATAAAACTATCTATTATTTATGAATGAATAAAATTATTATTTTATAATCTTTTTTTATTATTTGATAGTGTTAGAGCACTGCTCGGTCGAACTCAAAAGCGTTGCTATCTCAAGCTTGTTTGTCAAGTTTAGTTGTCAAAACTATAAGTCTTGATTTCTAGTTTACTTATAGCTATGTCTCGGATTAGGATAGAATGTGTGGTTGAGCTTTAGACTTCACGGCGTTCATTGATTGAAGACGAAGAACTACTAAGGGGAGCTTGTGGAACTTCATCAACAAAAGGTATGTGGAGACTTGAACTCATCTATCACTCAAAGGTCAATTTCTATTATATCTCCAATTGAGACAAAAGTCGTATAGCTATACAGACTTTACTTTTTACACAATTGATATTTCGAGTTGAGTTTAACTCGCTTACATATTTCTCAAAATATGTGTTGGTAAGCAAGTTCATCTTTTATTCTTGACGAAAGTCAAAAGATGATCATGTGAAAATCGTCTGGTAACATCTTACATGATTTGTGTGAGACAGTCATTTGATGTAGACTCGGAATGTTTCGTATTGATTATTTGATCACTTGAAAATTTCTTTGAAGATAATAGTTTGTGTGAGACAACTATTCCCGTCTTCTAAGAATGTTTCAATGATTGAAATGGGAGTTTAGAACAATTAACCTTTGATTGGATATAACACAGTATGCGTACTTGTATGCTAATTATTGCAAGAAATATTCCAAGTACAGGAATTGAGTATGCATACCCGTATGCGTACTAATTCAACAGTTGAAGTCCGGGAACTATAGTATGCATACCCGTATGCGTACTGGTTTCAACTGAGTTCGGTCATGAACGACAGTATGCGTACCCGTTTGCATACTGGCGAACAAGACCAAGTCTGGGAACTCAGGTATGCGTACCCGTTTGCATACTTGAGTGGGTTAATTTATAAAATCGGTTATACTCATGAACAAATACATTTATATAATAAGGAATGAAATCTTTGCAAACCGTGGCTATAATGTTCATGAATAAATTCGAGTTATTCAAAACAGATTTTGCTTCAATTTTGTCTTGTATACTTTTATAAGAATATAAACAATTGAACAACTCTAGAACTAGTTTCATTTGAGTCATTTGAACTAGTTGTGATTGAGATGAATAAGGTTGATATGAAAGTGTTCATATGGCTAACTTCGGTTAATCATTGTTGAGCCAACTAAGTGTACACGTGTAGGTACGGTTACCCAAATCTAAATATAGGTACTTTTCGTTTGTGTGTAGCAAGCTAAGTTCAATCTAACGGTTGAAAGATATTAGTTTGAATCTAATCAGGTTTTCATCTAACGGTGAATATTAAATGCTTTGTAACCAAGGTAACATTGATTGCAAACCCTGATTTGAAGACTATATAAGGGAGAACTCTAGCAACTGGGAAACCTAATCCCCACACCTCCTGTGTGATACTAGTTGCGACTAGAGTCGATTCTCCTTTAAACTAGGTTTTTCTAAAACCATTATAGGTTAACGACTTAAAAACTTCATTGGGATTCTTAAGCCAGACCCAACTATTTTCTCTGTAGTTGCGTGTTCTGATCTTACTTTGTTCTATCCTATTGAGTACTATCTTATCTAAGATTTGCTCGAGATTTAATCTACGATAGGTAAGATAAAAAGTAATCACAAAGCTCTTCGTCTCATTTTTTGTGATTCCATAATATCTTTTTCCGCTACCATACGGTTAAGATTATTGTGAGGTGATTGATATTACTAGGCTGTTTTTCGGGAATATAAGACCGGTGTATCAATTGGTTCCTGTTCACCATGATTTATCAAAAGACGGAACAAAAACTCGTAGGTATTTCTATGGGAGACAGATTTATCCATTCAATAGACTTTTCTGTGTGAGACAGATTTGTTTATCAAGTCTTCGACTTTGGGTCGTAGCAACTCTTAGTTGTGGGTGAGATCAGCTAAGGGAATCAACTGCGTAGAGTCCTGCTGGGATTAAGAGGCGTAAGGAACGCGACTGTACCTTAATCAGTGTGAGATTGGTTAGGGCTCAACTACATTCCAGTCCGAAGTTAACTTGTAGTAGTCTAGAGTCTGTAGCGTCTTAATACAGTGTGGTGTTCAAATCTGGACTAGGTCCCGGGGTTTTTCTGCATTTGCGGTTTCCTCGTTAACAAAATTTCTGGTGTTTATGTTATTTATTTTCCGCATTATATTTTCTATATAATTGAAATATCACAGGTTGTGCGTAGTTCAATCAATTAGATAATCCAACCTTTGGTTGTTGATGTAAATTGATTGACACTTGAACATTGGTATTTGAAACCATTCAAGTTGTTTCTCATAATAATCAGGCTCGCGGATTTCTATCTGTTTGATTTGCTGATTACATTGAGAAATAAAGATATAACTCTTGGATGTATTTTCCTTGATTGAGTCTGTCTGTCTAGTTGATTCTCTTGGAATTATATTGGAGTTAGTCCATACAGATTGCCGAACGAAAAATTGGGAATGGTTGTTATACCCTCGCTTTTTCAATTGGTATCACAGCAGGAAAACACGTTTAAGACCTCATAAGTATGTGTTTGTAGCAATCCGACTCTATGGACAGAAGCACTATCTCTATAAACGTTCCGCCAGTCTTTGATGGTTCGAATTACTTATGGTGGAAAATTGTTATGCGTTCCTTTCTTCAAGCGCATGATTTTCAATCATGGGTTTGTATAGTTAATGGCTATGATCCTCCAGTTGTTACAAAAGGCGATGTAACTGTTCCAAAGGATATTGGTGCATATGATCCTGCCGAGATTCCCGCTGCAAAGCAAAATTCTGACGGGTTAAATGCTATGATCCATGCCATTACCCCAGATCTTCAGCACCATGTGACTACGTGCACTAAGTCTAAAGAAGCCTGGGATATCTTAGAAACTGTATTCGAAGGAAATAACCTTGAAACACTTTCCAGAAACTCACTTATTGGAAAGTTAAGAGTTCTTGATCATGATCAGAACACAGACAGAACATCCACATTCAATGTTGTAACCAACTTCAAGTAGTTCTCCTCCCTTGACTTTGGCTGATGAATGTTTTTCAAATCATATTGATCCTGACAGGTCATTGTTTTTACAAAAGATCAAGGATATTATGAGAAGAAAAAAAAGATCTGAGGAATGTCTCTTTGTCTCTGATGCTTCAGATGATTCAATACAAAGGAAATCAATTCTGTTAGTCAATCCGCATTCTTCTGATGTTTGCACAGAAATTTCAGCTCGACGCAGAAACTTCTATTAACTCAAATTATAATTCAGAATGCGAGTCTGACACTGACATTTTTGAATTCTTGGATAAAAATGAAGAAATTCACCAAGAAAATCTTCAACTAAAAATGAAGAAACTTGAATCATCACTTCAGGTGAAAAATCTTGAGATTGACTGTCTTTATGATGAATTCACCAGAACCGTATCTTTAAAATAAAAAGAGATTAATACTCTTAAGTGTGACCTGCAAAGGTTATCTGGAAGCTCTGACAAGATTTCAGCAATGTTATTCGGTCAGAATTTTTTTGGAAACACAAATGGTTTAGGGTTCAAAAGCAAGACTGTGAGAACAAATAATTCCTTTGTTCCGGCCGGTTCTGGAATAATAGGTGTTAAAAGTTGTGATAAACAGGAGTCAAATCTGCAAAGCGAAAATTCATCTTCGAAGTGTTTGTTTTGTGGAAATGCAAATCATGTTAAAAATAAGTGTTGGAAATTCAAGAGGAACAACAAACGAATTGCCAAACTTCAGAATGACATACAAAGGATGAATCTGGTTTTGGGTAATCAACAGGGAACTCCTGAAGACAAGAAGAAGTCTAAGAGAACCAGAGTCAGACGAGGTAAGAAATCTGTTTATGCAACAAACCTTGATAAGTCACCATGTGACACAAGATGTGAGTATTTTGCTCACTCCATCACTATCTAATTATAGTGATGTTGGCATCCTCATTATTAACTTGAGAATATGAGGATTGCATCAAGGTTTCTCAAGTCTTGTGTAGTTGTTAAATTCCTATCCTTGGCAGTTCAAGATTATTTAAGTTAAGATTTGCAATTGAATATTTTCTTATCAAAAATAGATAATGGATCGTGAACCGTGAAGACTTTTTCAAAGTTTTTGTTTAAGATTTACTTATCCGGTACTCTATTTATATTCATTTGTGATCAAAATGCCCTTCACTCCTTTCTCTTTGAAAAATACAGTTTCATGGCTCCTTTAACTAGAGGTACAACAAAAAGGGATGCAGTAGAAGCAGTTGATGTGTATCTTTGTGAAGGAATCTAATCCTCAAGGAAGAAAAAGGAGAAATCCACAAATTATGAAAAAGGTTCTTCCTCTAACTGTTTTTATCTATTTGTCTATATGATAATAACTTTAGGGCTATGGCGAAGGATTTCATCAGCAAAAGAAATGATTTAAAATATCAAATCATGTTCTCTTTGGAAAGGATAGCTCACTATGAACAAATGTTATCTCTGACAAAAAACACCTTGTGTGAACTGAAAACAGAACTTAGTGAGTTAACTGATATTTCTGAAGATATGGAGGAATTAAATGATCCCATAATCAATGAGTTCTTCAATAATGAGAAAGAATTCTCAGTAGATGCCGTGAGAAATCTCTACAATGTCTAGGAAACTTCTTATGAGAATTTATTCTTGTGTTTTAAGAAGGATAGCTAGGGTTTGGAATAGCCTATATTGTGTTTACACATAGCTATTGCCAACGTTTTTTTATCTTGTAATGTTTTTAGATTTATTTTCCTAAAGTTTATTTGGAAGATGATTTTACAGTATTAATCTTTATTGGTTTTATATATTGCAAATAATGTTATGGGATATGTGTGTTTACGTCCGTGAACTATGATTGTCCCATATATGTCAAAAGTTAAGTTTATTATGTCATTATACAAATATTGATGGAAAATAGAATGAATTTTTGATGTCAAAGATTAAGTCTATGGTATCATTATGCAAATATTGAAAAAAAAAATAGAATGAATCTTTGAATATTCCGCAGTATTGATCTTTCCCTGATCCACTTCTATGTGAAAGTATTGTATGGCTCCGTAATTTTTCTTATGTTGAGCATTTCCGATTAAATTAATCATTGAGGTTCCTTTGTGGTTAATTTAATTGACTTTTCTGGATAAAAATTCATGTTTCATGTAATTTGTTAATGTCCAAAGAAATCCTTCTTTTCTTGTAAAAATAAGGTCGCTCTTGTTGTTCTTTCGGGAATGACATTTTATGGGGGAGAATTCTTAATTGTACTTGTGCTTAATTGCCAAATCTTTGTGGGGAGTGCGGCTATGGAATATTGTAAGAGTTATCTTGTATCTTTATAAACTCCTTGATGAATACACTAAGTTTCGACTATGTGAAATCATCGAAACAAAGTTGATAAGTTCTCTTTTAGTCATGAAGTATCTCAATGAGAATTTCATTAGGATCCCACTAGTTTTTGTACCTTTGCAAATTTATATTGACAAAAAAGGGGAGGATTATTGTGTAGTTCACACTATAAATACATATGGTTTACGTATCATTATGTAAGGGGGAGTGGTTTTCATTGTGAGATAAAGTATTGACTAAGGGGGAGTGATACATATCACCATAGTATTATTGTCAAAGTTGTGATACAATTGAACTTTGATATTGTGTAGTAATACTATGACACTGTATAACAATACGAAAACATCTTGTTTTTATATATTGTTATGGCTATGGATCTTCAACAACTATGATGCTGAGTTGAACACGTTCAGAATCACTGGAGTACTTGGAAGGGACGAAGATTTCGAGTAATGTTGAAGAACAAAGGAAATCAAGCATTTGGATGAGAAGCTACAAAGTTTATTTATTTTTAATCCAGATGTATTCATAGTTTTGTCACTAAAATTGACAAAGGGGGAGATTTTTAGAGCACTGCTCGGTCGAACTCGCAAGCGTTGCTATCTCAAGCTTGTTTGTCAAGTTTAGTTATCAAAACTATAAGTCTTGATTTCTAGTATACTTATAGCTATGTCTCGGATTAGGATAGAATGTGTAGTTGAGATTTAGACTTCACGACGTTAATCGATTGAAGACGAAGAAATACTAAGGGGAGCTTGTGGAACTTCATCAACAAAAGGTATATGGAGACTTGAACTCATCTATCACTCAGAAGTCTATTTCTATTCTATCTCCTTTTGAGACAAAATTCATATAGCTATATAGACTTTACTTTATACATATTTGATATTTCGGGATGAGATTAAATCGTTTACATATTTCTCGAAATATGTGTTGGTAAGCTTTCGCTTTAACCAATTTCATCTTTTATTCTTGATGAAAGTCAAAAGATGATCATGTGAAAATCTCCTGGTAACATCTTACATGATTTGTGTGAGACAGTCATTTGATGTAGACTCGGAATGTTTCGTATTGATTATTTGATAACTTGAAAATTGCTTTGAAGCTAATATATTGTGTGATACAGCTATTCTCGTCTTCTAAGAATGTTTCAATGATTGAAATGGGAGTTTAGAACAATTAACCTTTGATTGGATACAACACAGTATGCGTACTTGTATGCTAACTGTTGCAAGAATATTCTAAGTCCGGGAATTGAGTATGCATACCTGTATGCGTACTAATTCAACAGTTGAAGTCCAGGAACTATAGTATGCATACCCGTATGCATACTGGTTTCAACTTAGTTAGGTCATAAACGGTTACCCAAATATAAATATAGGTACATTTTATTTGTGTGTAACAAGCTAAGTTCAATCTAACTGTTGAAAGATATTATCTTGAATCTAATCAGGTTTTCATCTAACGGTGAATATTAAATGCTTTGTTACCAAGGTAACATTGATTGCAAACCCTGATTTGAAGACTATATAAGGGAGAACTCTAGCAACTGGGAAACCTAATCCCCACACCTCCTGTGTGATACTAGGTTCAACTAGAGTCGATTCTCCTTTAACCTAGGTTTTTCTAAAACCATTATAGGTTAACGACTTTAAGACTTCATTGGGATTCTGAAGCCAGACCCAACTATTTTCTCTGTAGTTGCGTGTTCTGATCTTACTCTTTTCTATCCTATTGAGTATTATCTTATCTAAGATTTGCTCGAGATTTAATCTCCGATAGGTAAGATAAAAATTAATCACAAACCTCTTCGTCTCATTCTTTGTGATTCCACAATATCTTATTCCGCTACCATACGGTTAAGATTATTTTGAGGTGATTGATATTACTAGGCTGTTTTTCGGGAATATAAGACCGGTGTATCAATTGGTTCCTATTCACCATGATTTATCAAAAGACGGAACAAAAACTCGTAGGTATTTCTGTGGGAGATAGATTTATCCATTTAATAGACTTTTCTGTGTGAGACAGATTTGGTTATCAAGTCTTCCACTTTGGGTCGTAGCAACTCTTAGTTGTGGGTGAGATCAGCTAAGGGAATCAACTGCGTAGAGTCCTGCTGGGATTAAGAGGCGTAAGGAACGCGACTGTACCTTAATCAGTGTGAGATTGGTTAGGGCTCAACTACATTCCAGTCCGAAGTTAACATGTAGTAGGCTAGAGTCTGTAGCGGCTTAATACAGTGTGGTGTTCAAAACTTAACTAGGTCCCGGGGTTTTTCTGCATCTGCAGTTTCCTCGTTAACAAAATTTCTGGTGTCTGTGCTATTTTTTTTTCCGCATTATATTTTCTATATAATTGAAATATCACAGGTTGTGCGTAGTTCAATCAATTAGATAATCCAACCTTTGGTTGTTGATATAAATTGATTGACACTTGAACATTGGTGTTTGGTACCCTTCAAGTTGTTTCTCATAATAATCAGGCTTACGGATTTCTATCTGTTTGATTTGCTGATTACATTGAGAAACATAGATATAACTCTTGGATGTATTTTCCTCGAATCAGTCTGACTGTCTAGTTGATTCTCTTGGATATATATTGGAGTTAGTCCATAAAGATTGCCTAAACGAAATATTGGGTGGGGTTGTTAGACCCCCTCTTTTTCAGATAGTTTCCGATTGCATAGCCTGTGTAAATATTTTTGCTTTCGGTTATGAGATGTTTAGTTTCGGTTTATTTTAAATAAAATATTCGATATCAATTTGTGTAAACCCTTATGGTTTGTGTGGCCTTTTGATTTAGCGGGATTAAGTTCTAGCCCATGTTGGTAGGCTTTATCAAAGGATCATAAGGTGTTCCGACTGAAATTCATATGTCAAAAGTCACAATATGTTGATAATCAATTTATGTTTACATAAGTTGTGTTTAGCATAACATATGTGTTTCGGGTTTGAACTTTTGCTATTAGCACACATTATTTAAAACCGATTCAACCTTTCTCTGGTAAAGGTTGCTTTTATTGTTGTTCTTTTGTTCTTGCAAGAGGATGAAAACACACTGGGGGAGAGTTCTTATTTGAACTGGCGCTTAAACGATATATCTTTTTGGGGAGAAGTGGCTACGGAAATCGAGGTAACTATTTTTTTATTGTTAGTTAATCGTTTTTCGAGTTTAAGAAAAACTTGAGTTTATTGCATATATTTTGCTTTTGCTTAACAAAATTTCGGTACAATTGATATGTTCCATTATTATGTATGGATTGATTTTTATGATTCAATTGTTTCCGGTTAAGAAAAACTGTGTCAATTTATTTTGGCATATGATTTGGTATCTTCTTTATTGTTTAGTATCAATTGTTTTTGCTTAACGAAATTCGGTGCAATTGCGGTGCTTACAATGATTATATTTGTTTCAATTGCTTCCGGTTGAGAAAAATGATAGCAAGTCAATTTCCTTTGGTTTGTATTCATTGTTTTAGACTTAACAAAATTACGGGATCATGTGTTTAGTCCACTTGATTCCAGATAAGAGAAACTAAGTTAATTCTGATCTTAGTTAGACTTATAAAATGGAGGATTCGGTTATTCGAGTCTCATCGATTGCCTTGACAAGAAAAACTAGTTATTTGAGCACTGCTCGGTTAAACCCACCAGGCGTTGGTATGTGAAGTTTTGTTGTCATCTTTAGTTCCAAAACTCGAGTCGCTTAATAAGTGAACTAGAGTCAACTTCGTTAGGTGAGGATAAAAATGATAGAAATATTATGCTCCAGTTACTCACAAAGATCTGAAGATGGATTGAAGACAACGAAGACATTATCCTTCAGCTTGAGGTTAGTAACTACAGACTTGACTTGTTCCATTTTTATCTTGTTTCTTTCAAATCTTTTAGATTGAAAACATAATATGCGAAGTTATATATAAAACTCTAGTATTAGATTTTGTCATATTATTATGATCAAAGTGTCAAGGAAGTATATTGAATTACGAAGTATAACATTTATCTTTTGGACTTCGTAAATACGACATCAACATAATCTATGTATTTAGTTACTTGATTATGTGTAGGATATAGGTATGATTTCATCCTAGGAAACTATGTATTATATATTACATTGGTTTAAGGAAGTAGATGTATGGACTTGTTTCATAATCGAAAGGGAAATCATGGGTTGTTGGTCCGGTTCTTCATTGAATATATTTGGATGACCAATACAAGATGACAAGGTAGAACCAATCTTAACTTATGTTGAGAATCAAGGTATAACCGATCATAGCCTATATTGTGTGACAAGGTATAACCAATCCTACCTAATTACTTTTTTCAGGGTAGTACCGGTTCCTACATGATTATATTTATAAGGTATAACCGGTCAAAACCTAGGTAATTGCATTGTTATTTTAGTTTTCGACTATTTATTTGATTGACTAACGGTTGTTTAATCTTTGACTGCACCTAGTTTGTTTGTTCCATGTTCATTCTCTTATGATATAAGGACACTCAAACTAGATCAAAGATTTAACGTTTCTACGGATCTAAGTTTTTTTAGATTGGTAAGATAGATTCATTGATTTTCCATTGTTAACAGACTCTGTTATATGCGACAAATCGATAAGGAATCAAGCTTATTTTTGCAGGTTGTTACTTTGAAGATTAAATCGAAGATTGAAGACTTTGAAGACCTTGTTCCTTTGTTTTGATCTTGGTGTGACTTTTTGTGACTTGATTTTTCGGGATTAAAAGGTTGTTTATTTTCAATAAACGCAAGTCTTTTGAGATCAACAATTTTTTTATGATTTTATCATAAAATTTGTAATCAAGATTGATTATTTCGGTAATCATTGTCTTGTTTGATCTCGTAACCTAGGAGCTTCGGATCTGGTAATAGATCTTAAAAATAGAAAATCCCTAACTGTGCTTTTATCATACATTTCGGTATTGCGATTAGAAAGTGAGTTTGGTTAACAAACAGTTTTGATCCTTTACTGTTTGGAATACTATCCAAAGGAATTTTGTCTTACCATTTGAAAGATTGGTGGCAGAAGTTATTGTGAACCATTGAGAAGATTTACTAGATTTAATCTTAAAGAGAACTTCTGTTCTGCTAGGATATCTAGTATCAAACGTCTATTGAGAACTTTGGTTCTGCTAGATATTATCAAAAAAAGAATCTTGATGAAGCTGAGTAACTAGGATTTTAGATTTCTTGGTCTCGTATACATGAAGTTGCAGGTTTACTTTTTGTAGCGTCTTAATTCAGTGAGTATTCAAAACTGGACTAGGTCCCGGGGTTTTCTACAAGATTGTAGTTTTCCTCGATAACAAAATTCTGGTGTGTACTTTGCTTTATTTCCGCATTATAATTGTCTTTATATTATAATTAAAGTAAATAACTTGCACGTTAACTAGGCACTTGATATTAATTCTATTGTATCTCGGTCTTGTACCATAACTATTATCAAGTGAACATCTTGTTGTTGTATTGTCTCAATCTTGTATCCATAGACGATCACACAAGGTGTATTGTGATTCGCCACTTGGCTTTGATTTCTCACATTGTTAGGCCGGTCCGGACTAACCTTGTTCCAAGTGGACACTGTGTTGAAATATTCCTTTAGTGATTGTTGCTTAAAGAGGTTTATACACGATGGGTCTTGAGTAGGTTGTGATGAGACGAAAAGATTGTGGTGTACTTGGGTACCCTCGTCATTTCAATTGGTATCAGAGCAGGTAAACACGAAAAGATATAACAATCTGTGTTTGGTGTGATCCAACCTATAAGATTTGAATCCAATGGTTGATTCAGTCAATATACCGCCAGGGTTTGATGGCTCAAACTATCTATGGTGGAAAATGGCAATGCAATATTTTTTTCAATCCCGTGACTTTAACTCTTGGGGTTTAGTTATTGATGGATATGAACACCAAAAAGTACTTGTCAACAACTCAACCACTGAGTTTAGACTAAAGGAATTAAAGGAGTTTAATGATGAAGAAAAATTGCTTTCGAAGCAAAATTCTGAGGGATTGAATGACATTATACGTGCGTTAACTCAATACCTCCATCATCATGTAACCACGTGTAAAACATCAAAGGAGTCTTGAGATATTTTAATGTCGTATTTGAAGGGAATGCCTCTGAAAAGGAAGCTAGGCTTCAAACTCTATCTTCTAAATGGGAAAACCTTCGTATGGTTGAGATAAATACCTTTGATGAGTTTGACCAAAAACTTTCTGAAATAGTGAATGCCTCTTATGCTTTAGGAAAAACTATTTCAATAAGGATATTGTGTGTAAAACTCTAAGGTCTTTACTACCAAGATACGAATATAAGAAGCATGCCATCATGGAAGAAAATGATCTTTCCACACTATCTAGAAGCGCTCTAGTTGGTAAAATAAAGATCTTTGACCTTGAATACCAATCCAAGAATGAACTGGGTATTACCCTTAAAGCCGTGACTAAGACTAGTTCTTCGGCAGAAAATTCTTGTGAAACACAAACTGAGGATTGTTGTGTCAATACGACTGCACGACAATTTAGAAAGTTATTAAGACAAAATAAAGGAAACCTTCTAAAGATGCATCTTCTCCTTCTCTAAAATCACAGAAATATGTAAAGAATGGAAATCAGAATGATGATGATATCTCTAATTGTTCCAAGGATCAAGAGAACAAAGCTTTCACTGCAATTGTTGAATGCACGCCTGAAAAGGATATTGAAGTAACTCCAGAACCAAAGGCACTTGAATGTGATCTTCATAAAGAGAATGAAAGTTTGAAAAAGGAACTTGATGATTTGTATAAGGATATAGAGATTATTGGTATTGGTCATTATCTTGAATGCATGAAAAGTTACAGAAAACAAATCGAAGAAGGTCATGATCGAGAAGTGAAATTACATACGGAGCTAAAAAACCTAAAGAACATTGAGGTAAGTAAGTCTCCTGAATCTGGAATATATCTTAAAGTTCTAATTGAAAAATTTAAGGTTGATCTAGATAACGCCCTCGAAAAGGTAAAAACGTTGGAAAAAGAGAATATGGGTCTAAAAGCAGACTTGAAAAAGTTCGATGGTAGCATAAACCAATTGGACTCAATGTTGAAAGAAATTAGAGTTCATCGTGACACACGAGGATTGGGCTACAAAGGTAAACAAACTTTGGATGATAAACATGAGACAAAGTTTATAAAGCCTAAAGACTCTGCTGAAGAAATTGCTTCAAAAGTTGCCACAAAAGATTGCTCTTCCATAAAAGGAAAATCTGTAGCACCTTCATCTTCAACAAATGATGGAAAACTTAAAATCCGTCAAACTCCAATACAAGTGGATCCACAACAAGGTAGCACTAAACCTCATGATTCTTGTGTTACTAAGAACTATTTTTATTGTGGAAACAAAGGACACTTAGAAAGAGGATGCAGATTCCGTAAAAGGAATGATAAATCCATAGATGCACGCGTGTCCGCGAAATTGGTTGAACTCAATGCTGCTCCTCGTACTAAGTTAGGTCATTATTGTCTAAATATAAGCAAAAGAATTATTATAATGATAGTTCAAAATTTGATTACCGGGATTCTACAAAGTTTTCTCATAATCAATCGAGCAATAAAAGGAGAGATAACTTTGTAAAGACAAGATCTGATGTACCAAATTGGAGAAGGTTAACTCTCAAAATTTCCAACATGGCAATTACCCTAACGTTTCCTCAAAATAGTCGTCAAATATTTCAGGAGAAAATAATAGGAAGAACAAAGATACTCCTGTGAAACCCATTTCTAAATGGATTCCAAAGTCTTTTCCAAAGACAAGCAGGGAGGTATCAAAAGTTAGCCACAATAATGACACTCGAATGATATGTCTCAATACTCGTGATATTCACAACATTGTGCTAAACGTACTTGATCAAATTAATATATCTCCGAGTTTCCATCGGTGTATGAGATAAACTTTTGGTTTTTATCTCATATTGGTTACCTTTTTATGATTTAGTTACGTTTGATTTAGTGGATTTCATATCTAACCTATTGGGATACTTAATCAAATAATCATAAAAGGATGATGCCAATTAATCTCATATTGAGTCACGGTTATATTATTATCAATTTATGTTTCATAAGTTGTGTATATAGTATACATATGAGTTTTCGGTTAGGCTTTTCTTAATGGCACGTAATAGCTAAAACCGGTTTCAACATTTCTCTGGTAAAGGTTGCTTTTGTTGTTGTTCTATTGTTCTTGCGAGAGGATGACAACAAATTGGGGGAGAGTTCTTATTTGAACTTGCGCTTAAACGATATATCTTTCTGGGGAGAAGTTGTTGAGGAAATTAAGATAACGATTTATTGTTAGTTAATCGTTTTTCCTGTTTAAGAAAAGCTTGAGTTTATTGCATATATTTTGTTTTTGCTAAGCAAAATTTCGGAACAATTGATATGTTCCATTATATTGTATGGATTGATTATTGTGTTTCAACTATTTCCGATTAAGAAAAACTGTGTCAATTTATTTGGCTTATGATTTGGTACTTTCTTTATGGTTTGGTATCAAGTATTTTTGCTTAACGAAATTCGGTGCAATTGCGGTGCTTACATTGGTTATATTTATTTCAATTGCTTCTGGTTAAGAAAAACGATAGCAAGTCAATTATTTTGGTTTGTTTCTATTGTTTTTGGCTTAACAAAATTACGAGGTCATTTGTTTAGTCCATTTGATTCCAGATAAGAAAAACTAATTTAGTTCTAATCTTAGTTAGACTTATCAATTGGAGGATTCGATTATTCAAGTCTAATCAAATATACCTTGACAAGAAAAACAAGTTAACTAACCTAGTGTTTGTCTTGTCTAAAGGGAAAGGTCTAAGTTATTTTATGGAATAATTAGAGCCTGATAAGAGAAATAGAGTTAATTCTAATCTCTATTTGTGTCTTGTCGAAATAAGCGATTGTACATACACAATCGGTTCGACAAAAGAATAAAGTTATCTTAGTCGATTTGTCGGACTATAGGGAAAATTGTTTCGGGCAATTGTTTCCTTGATAACATGCTAAAGCTAGATTACTTTTGTAGTTTCGGTTTTAGTATTGGGTATCTAAAATTGTATGTGAAACTTTCGTGCTTAACTCTTATAGGTTGTACAAGTTTTATGGATTTGTAATATCCTTTCGGTTTTTCCTTTTATTTGCTCGTACCTTTGTCATTTTCGTGACAAAAAGGGGGGTAAATATATGGAGTAAACAAGTGATTTTTAATCACTAGGAAAGGACATATGTGCTTAAACGTTATATCTAACGAAAGAATAAAGCATAGACTAAGGGGGAGAAACATATCATCATACTGTTTTTATTTCACTAGTTAACTAACCTAGTGTTTTTCTTGTCTAAAGGGAAAGGTCTAAGTTATTTTATGGAATAATTAGAGCCTGATAAGAGAAATAGAGTTAATTCTAATCTCTATTTGTGTCTTGTCGAAATAAACGATTGTACATACACAATCGGTTCGACAAAAGAATTAAATATGTTAGTCGATTTGTCGGACTATAGGGAAAATTGTTTCGGGCAATTGTTTCCTTGATAACATGCTAAATCTAGATTACTTTTGTAGTTTCGGTTTTAGTATTGGTTATCTAAAATTGTATGTGAAACTTTCGTGCTTAACTCTTATAGGTTGTACAAGTCTTATGGATTTGTAATATCCTTTCGGTTTTTCCTTTTATTTACTCGTACCTTTGTCATTTTCGTGACAAAAAGGGGGAGAAATATATGGAGTAAACAAGTGATTTCTAATCACTAGGAAATGACATATGTGCTTAAACGTTATATCTAACGAAAGAATAAAGCATAGACTAAGGGGGAGAAACATATCATCATACTGTTTTTTATTTCACTAGTTAACTAACCTAGTGTTTTTCTTGTCTAAAGGGAAAGGTCTGAGTTATTTTATGGAATAATTAGAGCTTGGTAAGAGAAATAGAGTTAATTCTGATCTCTATTTGTGTCTTTTCGAAATAAGCGATTGTATATACGCAATCGGTTCGATAAAAGAATTAAGTATCTTAGTCGATTTGTCGGACTAAAGGGAAAATTGCTTCGGGCAATTGTTTCCTTGATAACATATTGAAACTAAATTACTTTTGTAGTTTCGGTTTTAGTATTGGTTATATAAAATGGTATGTTAAACCTTCGTTCTTAACTCTTATAGGTTGTATAAGTCTTATAGATTTGTAAGTTCCTTTCGGTTTGTCCTTTGTTTGCTCGTACCTTTGTCATTTTTGTGACAAAAATGGGTAGAAATATATGGAGTAAACAAGTGATTTTCAATCACTGGGAAAGGACATTTTTTGCTTAAACGTTATATCTAACGAAAGCGTAAAGCATAGACTAAGGGGGAGAAACATATCATATTGTGTAGTATTTCATACTACAAAAGGGGAATAACAAAGATGTTCGGATTGAATATTTACCTAGCTTGCCTTTAGGGGGAGTAAAAGCTTTTGTTATTCAAATGTCAACAGCGGCATTTTTTTTTTAAATGCAGGTTATTGTGCTGTTGAAACTTGGAATCAAGCATATGAAGAATGAGTTATTATGTAATTAGTTTAAGTCCATATGTATTAAGAGTTTTGTCATTAAAATTGACAAAGGGGGAGATTGTTAGAGCATAGCTAGGTTGAACCCACCAAGCGTTGGTATGTCAAGTTTGGTTGTCATATTTTAATATCAAAACTCATCTAGAGTCGCTTGATTAAATACTAAAGTCAACTTCATTTAGGTTAGACTAGAAAGTCTAGGAATGTTGAGACGTACAAGTATTACTCTGAAGAACTGAAGAAAGTGAAGAAGTAACGATTACAACGACAACATCATCCTTCCTCTTGAGGTTAGTAATATTGACTTGATCTTGTTTCCATTCCTAACGTATCATTCAAGTCAGATTATATTGAAAACATAACATGCGAAGCTGTATATAAATAATACTCTAGTGGTAAGACTTGGTCTTAACATTATGATCAAAGTGTCAAAGAATTTTTTAAATTACGAAGTATACTTATCTTTTGAACTTCGTAAATACGACATCAACATAATCATTGTATATAGTGTCTTGATTATGTGTGCATGATATAAGTATGATGTCACCCTAGGAAACAATATTTTATAATATTTGTTTAAAGGAAGTACATATATGAACTTGTTTCATAATCGAAAGGAAGTCATGATTGGTCAGGTTCTGATACGTGTCGTAACCATAATAAATTAATTAATATTTTTCCCACTAATTAACTAGTAATATAGCGGTAGTAAGGATCGTTCCCACAGAAAGTTGTGTAATTGATAGGTTATTTGAATTAGCAAAATAAAGTAAAAGACAAAGGGGGGTTGGATTATGGATTAATAAAAAGAAACAAATAAGAAAAGAAAGATATGATCAAAGAATCCTTCGCCGTTACCAAGCGATAACTGAGTTAGTATACTTATCTGTCTTTCGTTAGAATCATTCACCACCAACCGTAGAATAACAACTAGATCAGTGTTATCCCCAAAACTCCTTTTGTCACTGGATACGGAAGTTCTCGACTACCAGATTCTATCCAACCGAACCACCAAGTAGTAAATCACTCAAGGTGTAACCCAATCGAACGCTTTAAGCTTTATTAATTTAGGTTGATCCCAGTAGTTAAACTCTTAGATCAAGGTCCACTTGCTGATGTTGCCTTCACTCGCAATTGCTCCACAGAATCCCTCTGCAAGGTCTCGTGATTTCTACTTGTGTAGAGAGACAAGAAACGATTACAAATCCCCTAACCTCCACTAGCTTTAGAACAATCAGTAGATCAATCTAGTAATCACTCATACACCCTAGATATGGTAAAGACAAACGATGATGATAAAAACTCCGAACAAACTTGTATACTAACAAAGATTCACACTTAGAACATTGAATTCATCCTTAATCAATGGAATTAGTTACACATGGATTTACTAAAACCCATAAAAATTATGTAGAAGAAAGAAGAAAATAGCTTGGTTTCCCCTAAAGGTGTAAACCCTAAAATATGAAATAAAACCCTTTCCTCTCTTTATTTTTCTCTGCGTAAAAGTATATCTTGTGTAGCTCGGCTATTTGGCCTTTATATAGGCTTATGTACAAGTCTTCTACGCACACACAAAATCCTTATTTGATAAGGTGTCCAAGTCGGTCACGTTACTCACCACTCGTGTCTGTTTTTTCGCTTAAGTTATTGTTTTCAAAACAAACTCAAACTTGTCCCCCTTTCACCTGAATTCCCGAGCTTGATACAACCTACACTCTGCCCAATTCTTTCTCATCTTCATACCACCTCGAACTCGAGCTCTCGGTCCATATCAGCTCCCATATAAACTCGATCACAATATATACTCCTCCGTCCATTCCTAGTTCACAGCCTCTAATTCACCATTCCGCCATAATCACTGCCAATGATAGAAGCAACTGCCATTCTTTCTCCAACTGCCATCACAGCAGCAGCGCCACTCCTCGACTCAAGTCCAACACGAGCTTTATTCTCCTCTCATCTTCTATCCCCAATTCGTACCAGCACTTTCCGGAATTGGCAGTAACTCAGCTTTATTCCATCGACAGCACCAGCAGCCATCACCATTAACCCTATGGCCGATATATCATCACTACACCACAGCACCACTGCCAACATCCGTCCAGCTCCATTTCCGGTCACCACACCTTGTTAATCCAAACTCCATCGTAAGAAAACTCTCTTCATCAACAGAATCAACATCAGCTTTGATCGTGCTCCCAAGCTTAATCATTGAGCCATGTCAACAGCACATCATTCTTTGTCTCCCTGACTTCTTCATGCTCGATCTTATCATCACTGCCATATTCATCCCGCGGTCATCAATGGCATCAATCGCCAACAGCAACCTTCCATTATCACCGATGCAAATATACCCATAAACCCTCACAGCAGCACAGCTTCTCCTTTATCAATCATTACGAGCTCGACTGATTCTCTTCAATCATCTCCGTCATTCCCTGTTCAACAGTCAACTCGAGCTCCTCCATATATTCTCTTCCCCGACTGGTTCCGATATGGATGTGAAGAAGACGATGGCAGCCTCTAACGAAGCTGTGGGTGTGTTTTAACAATTTTCAAACCTATAGCAGTGGCAGCCCCTAATATAAAGTGCGCCTGCCTTTAGTATCTGCGTTTAACTGTCAGTCTCAGATAACCGACAAGCTTAACTTCTCGTTTCTCCCATAACCTCCTCATACAGTGTCGGATTGACCTAATTCTTTCGCCGTTGACTTCGTCTTTTAGTTCTCCTCAACATGATGGGAAGAAATTCTGTATTTGAGCGAGTTCCACATGGTCTTTGGTCCTTCTCAACTTATAGACTTCACTTTTGTAACTATTTTCACTTCTTTTCGGATGATTCACCTAACAAAAGAAATAACTAGAAAACAATCATAATACAAGGTAATATGTAAGAAACATAGCTTAAATAAGTATAGAATTGACACTCAAAATATGTAAATATAGTACTTATCAGGTTCTTTATTGAATATCTTTTGAGTGACCAATATAAGATGACAAGAAAGAACCTATTTTAACTTGTTGAGATTTATGGTATAACCAGTCATAGCCTATATAATATAGCTAGTTGTAATCGGTCACAAGTTACATTGGAAATCAAAGTGTAACCGATCACAAGCTATATTGGAATGCAAGTTGTAACCGGTCACAAGTTACTTTGGGATCCAAGGTATAGCCGGTCACAAGATGAATTGGGAAGTTAGTTGTAATCAGTCACAAGCTACTTTTGGGAAGCAAGGTGTAACCAATCACAAACTACTTCGGGAAGCAAGGTGTAACCGGTCACAAGCTACTTTGTGAAGCAAGGTGTAACCGAGTACAGCCTATCTTGGGAATCATGTTATATCCGGTCACAACATATTTTGGAGTAATGGTATAATCGGTTCCATGAGCAAAACCAAGTTTCCATGGTTCACATATTTCTTCATGATGTGTGTGAATTAGGGTTTTGGGGTTGCTAAGATGAGAAGATTCTAGATGTCGACATTATTTGAACATGTACATAACTCTTATCATTAATTTTTCAAAGATATTCGGTTATACTCAAGGTGATCCCAGGTCCGAAAAAGTGAAAAGCATTTAATTATGATTTTCATCATATATGTTTTAATTACTAGCAATTAAAGCATATCCTCTGGAAAATATTATTACTTAATGTGCTAGACTAATAATAGAAGTTTTCTATGATATTTTTCGGAAATATTATTTGGCATTTAAGTGGAAATAGGAAAACCGAAATTAGGTACTTTAATGTGAATATCTTGAGAATATTTTCGGTTTTGGAATTTCCTTGTTATCCATACAACCTTGGTGTATAAATACTTGAGTTTGCATTTCTTGCAAACTATCCTAAGAGCCAGGAAAACTTCATTCTTGTTGTTTCTGGTGGAGTCGTCTATTTGGAGAGGAAAGTACCAAAATTAGGCAAAATCTCTTACGACCGCTCATTTAAATACTTTTGTATGATCAAGAAGCTCTACGAGTACCGTTGGTGGGAAACTAGATAATTGCATTGTTATTGTTATTTTCGACTATTGATTTGATTGACTAACGGTTGTTAAAACTTCGATTGCACCTGGTTTATTTATTCTTGAGAATCTTCTCTTCTGATATAAGGCTCGCTCAAACTAGATCAAAGTATTGACGGGATCTTTAGAACCATTCTCGAATCTAAAGACATCTTGTGATAATCCATTGTTAACAGACTCCGTTCTGTGTGTGATTGATCACAAGAGGATTCAAGTGGTGTTGTGCAGGTTATTGAAGGCTATAGAAGATTTGAAGACGAAGAAGAATTCTTATTAGTTTTTGTATCTTGTGGATTTAGTGAACAAACCTTGATCGGCTGGGGTCCAAGTAAAATCGTATTTATTTTTGATAGACTTGATTGATTAGTTGCTTGAGATCGGTATCACCTTATAGTTTCTCTTTGAGATCTATATTGATTGATTGCAAATCTAGAGTTTGATTATTTCGGTAGTCAAAGTTTAGATTGATCTAACCAAACAAAGGAGTTTATTAGATTAAACAGAAGAGCCTTTGTCAACAACTCACGCATTTTATTACCAAGATTGAATATAGTGGTCATCAAATAGATTTATCCTTTACTGTTTGGAATACGATTTAAAGGATTAGTGATTCACGTGCGTGACTCTAGAAGTCGAAGGCGCAGATACTAAGGAAACTAAGTAGCTAGGGGTAGTCTACTTGGTCTCAACTATACGAAGTTGGTATTAGATTTTGTATAATGGCTTAATTCTAAGAGTATTCAAAACTGGACTAGGTCCCGGGGGTTTTCTGCATTTGCGGTTTCCTCGTTAACAAAATCTTGCCGTGTCATTTACTTTGTTTTCCGCATTATAATTGTTATTATAATTAAGTAAATTGCACTTGTACGTTAATTCCATATCACTTGATATTGATCCTATAGAGTTTCGGTTTAATACCGTACCTATTATCAAGTGAACACTTCATTGTCGTATCATCTCGATCTTGTATCGATAGTCAATCACACAAGTGATCTTGTTGTTGTGTTGTCTCGATCTCGTATCCATAGACGATCACAGGAAGTGTGTACCAAAGTTGTTGATTGTCTCGGTTTTTTCCATACACGATCACACTTGGTAAAGGACTTATAGGCTGATAAATAAAAGATTCTGGTGTATTTGGGTACCCTCGTCTTTTCACTAAGAATTCAAACCCATTATCAGAACGAAGCTTTTGAAGTTCTGAAATTAATAAAAGAAGCCAGAATCGGATGATACATTCTGGATACATTTTTCATGTTGAGTTATAACTTGATTGAAAAAATAGAATAGATACTTGAGCATTTCAAAATTTTCTTCTATTAAGAAAACCCAACTACACCTAGTGTGATCATCCACAATGGTTAAAAAGAAACGATCACCATTTAAAGAAGGAAAAACAAATGGTCCCCAAATATCACTATGAATCAACTGAAAAGGAGAGGTGCTAAAACTAACACTTCTATTAAAAGGTAACCGAGATTGTTTTGCCATATGGAAGACAATATGACCGAGGAACTTTCTCTCCTCACCGATCACATACAAAGTGGAGACTGTTGTTATCTACCGCAACAACATTGATTTCCTGACGAAGCAACTTCATATTAAAGTCATATGATTCAGAAGCATTTAATTTGAATTCCCAATACACCTTCATCTTCAGAAGGCTAAACCCACCAACTAATTCGTAAATGTAAAGGGCTCATTAGATGGAGGATCAAAGACTATGTCTATCATCATAGTTTCAGCTCTTTTGGTCTCTGGAAAAACACTAACCTTGGTATTAACGTCAACAATAGTTTCTAAAGCAACGCCAGCCGTGGTCTCAGCATCAACGATGGTCTTAGGAGAAACTCTCATGACTGGCTTCATCAATTTTCCATCCTCTACAAGAGCAATGTTGAAATTGATTGACACTTGAGCATTGGTCTTTGGTACTATTCAAGTTGTTTCTCATAATAATCAGGCTCACGGATTCTATTTGTTTGATTTGTTGATTACATTGAGAAACAAAGATATAACTCTTGGATATATTTCCTTGATTGAGTCTGACTGTCTAGTTGATTCTCTTGGAATTATATTGGAGTTAGTCCATACAGATTGCCGAACGAAAAATTGGGTATGGTTGTTATACCCTCGCTTTTTCAATTGGTATCACAGCAGTAAAACACGTTTAAGACCTCATAAGTATGTGTTTGTAGCAATCCGACTCTATGGACAGAAGCACTATCTCTATAAACGTACCGCCAGTCTTTGATGGTTCGAATTACTTATGGTGGAAAATTATTATGCGTGCCTTTCTCCAAGCACGTGATTTTCAATCATGGGTTTATGTTGTTAATGGCTATATTCCTCCAATGGTTACAGTAGACGGTGTAACTGTTGCAAAGGATATTGATAGGTATGAGCCTGACGAGATTCTTGCTGCAAAGCAAAATTCTGACGGCTTAAATGCTATCATACATGCCATTACCCCAGATCTTCAGCACCATGTGACTACGTGCACTCAGTTTAAAGATTCTTGGGATATCTTAGAAACCGTATTTGAAGGGAATACCTCTGAAAAGGAAGCTAGGCTTCAAAACCTAAATTCTGATTGGGAAAACCTTCGTATGGCTGATGAAGATTCATTTGATGAGTTTAATCACAAAGTGTCTGAAATTGTTAATGCATATTTTGCATTGGGTAAGACTATTCCTGAAAAGGACATTGTGATGAAAATTCTCAGATCGTTGCCAGCTAGATACGATTCTAAGAAACATGCCATCGTTGAAGGAAATAACCTTAATACACTTTCCATAAATACTCTTGTTGGGAAGTTAAAGATCTTTGATCATGAGCATACATCCAAATCTGGAAAGGATATTGCTTTCAAAGCACAAAAGAACACTAAATTGCTTGACAAAAGTGAAAGTGTTGGCAACTCTGTAGTTGATGCTATTGAGACTGATTCATCAGATGAAGATCTTGACAACTCAGTTTCACTGATCACAAGACAGTTTAGAGATTTTCTTTTGAAGAGAAGTAAACGGTTCATTAGAGATAAACTGATGTGATTTCAATTACGTTGTAGTAAGATGACTCGTTCAATACTTGTGAAAGCATATTTTAGACTTAATTTTAAAACTAAAAATACAGCAAACTCAAAATAAAAAGTGATGTGAAGATTTAAAAATAGACCAAGGCTCCGGATTCCACTATTCCTTCTAGTTGATTGGTTTACAATGATATTTAAAAAAATATTATTAAGCTCTTTTCTCATTAATTCACTATTAATCTATAAGGTGTCCAAATGGTAAATTGCAATCCCTAAGCATGAATTATCAAAGAATTAATTCTAAGCATAGTACATCAAATTGATTTACAACTAATTAAGAAAACCATTTTTATCTTTATGTTGATCCTAGTGAATTAAACAAAATAAATAAATTAAAGAAATTGTAAAAGAAATTACCAATCAAGCATGAGTGAATAGTTTCCTCCGTTGCCTCAGTCACCGGGTACTTAGCCTCTCATCATCATGGAAACACGCTCAAAAGTTGTTTTCATTGCTCAAAAAGTGGTTTACAAATGATGAAAAGATGAGAAATGATTAAAAATGGGTATTTGTAACAATTATTACTGTTGCAAATTAGTGTTACAAAGAAGGATAAAGGAGAAATGCCATTGTCATTGTTGAACTGTTGCTGCAAAACTGTGGCAAATCCTAAGAATAGATGACAGTTTTTTATGACTGTCTTCTGCAGTATTATGTTCTTCGAGCTTTCTTCAATGGCAGCAGCAGCAGATCTCTCGAACTCACGTTTCTTTGCTCTGTTGTCTCTCCAATCACTTCATAACCCTCCTACAACTCCTCGGAACTCTATATATACTCGACATGGCCTCAAAATCACCGTAATAACTCCGGAATAATTCCCAATTACTCTGCCAGACACGGGAAAATATTCTTTCCTTTTTCTTCTCCTGCACGCGTCTTACAGCTGCAAACTCTCCTAAATTATCTCTGACACGCTCCAAACTGTTGCCCAAGTCAACAAACATGCGCAGAAATCGTTTAAACTCTCTAAAACTCATGCAATCCTGTGAAACACCTCTCTTGTGTACGTGTTGCTTTGTTTTCTTCTCTCAGATTATCCAGCCAAAATTAGTCGAACAAAAAGGCCATGCCAACCCTGTTTAGCCAAGATGAACAAACCCAATCAAATTCAGCCGTTGAATCTCCTTAAATCCAGTCCAAAAAGCGAACCCTAATTCTGCCATAGCCTATGAACTTTTCCCTCCAAAAGTGGAATTTTAAAACGATGAAGATGGTGTCCCCCTAACCAAACTGGGGGTGAAAAGTAGATGTCTAACTGAGGTGCCCCTTATTAGTAGAGGTTCCCCTTATCCAAAGTGGGTGTCCGTTTAGCAAATGTCCTCTGGGGGTGCTCCGAGTAATTTTTCGAGCCGAATTTTCCAAAAATGTTTATTTCCCAAAAATACCTACAAACGCATAAAACACCATAATAAGTACAAAATCGAGTACCAACAATACATAAAATTGAGGACAACTTAGACACAAAAATGTGTCTATCAAATACCCCCAAACTTATTATTTGCTAGTCCTCGAGCAAATCTAATCTAGAAAATAAAATCCTAACTCACTGTCGCAGGCATCGCGATTGCACTTAGCGTGTGCAACAAGCCTTTGAACCCCTAGGTGGCCCTAGTGGCCGAGTTATAGTCTCGGAAGGGTTTACAAGAGGTGTACCCACAAAACCTTGACTTCTAATTGGTCACAAGTATCCAAAGAGCTATGAGGACATACATATTCTCAACCTATCGCCAAGTAACTAGAATGCCAGAGAAATTAAAGGTACCCTGCTCTATAGCTGAATAAAGAAAAGGGGAGACACATCCGATATACTGCTAGATAAAGAGATATCCGCTACACAGCTAGATAAACATTATGAGAGAGATAAAGATGAGAGGGACATCTGCTACACAGCTGGACAAATTACATGTGATGAGTTGAACCAGTGTTAGAAAGATCTTGTGCCAGATGGAAACCGGACTAACAAAGAAACCAATATGCATCTCTCTTCGACTCTCTCATAGTGCTCAGTAAAAACAATGTCTTCTTCGGCTTCAACGGTTGATGATAAACTCTCGAACCTCGTAGAACCTTGACAATTAACTTTTTTCTTCGATTTCTTGCTTGAAACTTCCTTAGATTTCTACTTCCCTATGGCTTTATTGAACAAAAAGCTAACAACAAAATTTCAATGTATATATCATTTATTTATTTTTCTCATTTTTTCCAGTTTTTTTCAACAACAAAAAAAATCAATTTTTTTTATTTTTTATTTTTTTGTAACACAGTAATAACAAGACTAATCTTTACATGGACAAGAGAGAAGGACTTTAGCACTTGGATCTTCGCAACTTGTAATGTCTTGGTATCATGAACTTCAACAACTTACATCGTTTGATTTTCTTTGCTCTTGTGACTAAGTCTTCAACTTTGATTTTTGAATTCTGTTTTTCTATTGTTGCTTCTAAACCTTAAACGTCTTCAACTTTATTCATAGATTTTGATGTCGCTCCGCTTGTTGATGATGATAAGTTTCTAATGAGATAGAGTCGTAATCCAGTAACTAAGACTACATTGTGAGGTTGCTTTGTCTTTCTGGCATTTCCTTCTGACCGAATCGTATTTCCATCATGGATGGTGTTAGAGCATTGCTCGGTTGAACCCACTAGCATTGGTATGTCAAGTTAGTTGTCAATTTTAGTTGCCAAAATGCATTCTTGATTTAGTATACTAAAGATAGTTTCGGACTAGATTAAGTCTAAGAAGTAGAATCGAAGCTATCCTTGAAGGATAAAGTTTGAAGACTACAAGAAGACATCAACAAGGACTTCATCAACAAAGTTAAGTGGTAATTGATTTCATTTGGATTCTTGTTCAATTCTACCTTTCTAATCTATCGAAACAAATGCTCACTCTATGGAACAATTCCTATGACGGTAAATATACATTTATGTATATATACTCGAGGTTATTTGAGCCACGACTTTTGTGACAATAACCTTTATCCCTGGAAAGGTTCTCATGTTATAGTGAATGAGCTTACGAATTCAACGAGCCAAGAATCACTCAATTCCGAGTTATAACGATGAACTTATGAGTGATTTATTAAAGTAACAATTATAAGTGTTGCTGTAATTGTTACAGTTCGTTAGTAGGAAACAATCCACGAACTGTTTGTAACGGTTCACGGACTTGAGCCCATTTACGTGACTAGAAGCCATTTTTGGTCATGTTTATGATGTTTCCTTATCTAGGCAATATAGCTATTACTCCAAACATATTTGATTACCATATTAAAGTGTTTGTGATTCCTTCCTAATATAAATTGTGATTTATTCACATAAATACAATATTTGCTAAATTAATTAATTAATTAATTATTTTGGCAAGAGTTGTAACTTAGGAAAGACTCCCAAATTAGGAGAGTCTTGAAAAAGGAAAATAGCTTTGCTTAGTTTTCAAGCTACCTTGTTCACTATAAATAAAGGGTTCGTGAGTGCTACACGTTTTTATCCCCTTTGGAAAATTGGTGTAAGCTTCATAAGGTTGTTTTCCATGTCTTCTGTTCTTCGTGAACAAGAGTGAGATAAAAGTCTTTGTATTGGGGATCACAAAGCCGAGTTGGATTTAATCTTCGTGATTGATTATACAACTTGTAATCTAGGTTTTTCACCTCATGTCTGGTTTTCTCTTCTGATATAAAACCATTCAAGAGTTGTTGATCATAAACCCTAGGTTTTGATAGATTTCAGTTTCCGATCGTATACCAACACTTGTTAGTCGAAATCGGAAGCTAGAAAGAAAACTTCGATTAAGGTATCTCGTAAAAGTCCTTAAGAAGTTTTAAACAAGATATCTCTAGATTTATTCTAGTTGTTCTTGTTGTAGAATTATTAGGGTTTTCTTAACTTGGAAATTGATCTTTGGAATCGCCCAAGTTCACTTACGAAAATCAGGTTCACGGACTCCTTGTGTGTACGCATATTTATTGTAAGTTAAAACCCTAATCTACAAGTTTGTTTCGATATCTCTACTTTTATCTGGTAGTTGTTCGAAAATAACACAAGATTTCCAAAACCTTGATTTACATCTAAAGGGAAATCAAATCGATGTTTTGTGAAAACAAAAGATCGAAAAATATCAATAGTGTTGTTGTATCTTTTGAAGAGAACTTTGTTCTGCCAGAAGATTTTCGGGAATAACTTCTAAAGAGAATTTTTGTTATGCTAGAAGTTATACGAGAAGAATCCCTAAAGAGAATCGGTGTTCTGCTAGGAGTTCTATTAGTGCTGAAGCAGGTATTACATCTAGTCCAGTAGGTAGTAGGAATTTGGTGTAACAACTTATAATCAGTGTGTGTTTATTCTGGACTAGGTCCTGATAGACGCATTATTGTGTCTAATATGTCTCAATTGTATATATTGTTAGTGTTCGATTTTTGTATTTATTTTGTTATTTTATGTCTTTGTAGGTATTTTTAGAGAAATAAGCTCTTGCGGCGAAATTGGCTCGAAAAGTGGTGTTTTACACCCCAGGATAGAGTACTAAAGGCACCCCAGAAATGCACCGGAAGCACCCCAGAAATGTGTCGGAGGAACCCCGGAAAAATTACTATCTACGCCCAAAAATTACTATTTGCACCCCATAAGACAAGTGCTAAAGGGACACCCGTGCAGGATTAGGGGGAGGACATGTTCTTCTCAAATTCAAAAAATGAATTTTGGCGGGAAAATATTTTCATTAACAGCAGAATTTCAATCGGATATTTGGACGTGATTTAGTGAGATTCAATCCCTGAAACTTAGTGGGTAGACGTGATATGACTATAGAAAGCTAGTATGGGTGATTTTATCGATCAAATTTGGCTGGATAACTTGGTTTAATCCAAACAGGGAGTTGGAGGAAAAACATGAGCTTGCATGAGTTGTGAGAAATTTAAACGTGTACTGCACGTGCTTGGAAGATTTAATCGATATTATAGAGCGTGAAGAAGGTATAGAAGGAAATAAATACAGCTGCAGATGCGTGAAAATCAAAATCAATGAAAAAAATGGAAAAAAATATACCCGAGTAAAAGAAGATTATTTGTAGTTAATGGAGGAGATTCAATGTCGCAATTATGTATAAATAGGTTCCTAGGATCACATAGAAGGGGGGTAGATAGTTTGGGGTCGAGAGGAGATCTCAGGAGGCGTGAATCAAGAGTTTTCAGAACTCTGTTGTTGCTGCTGCTCGTGAAGAACAGGGAAACAGCGACGGTTTCTTCAACTGGTTGTAACAGTTTCTTCAACTGGTTTGCAACATTTATCCTCGTTGTAACAGTTTCTTCAACTGGTTTGCAACATTTATCTTCATTGTAACAGTTTCTTCATCCTCTTCTGCAACATTTATTTTCATATTTGTAACGATTATCTTCATCATAACAGTTGAGAGTTGAAACAGTTGGTCTGTAACGCACCTGTGCTGTTGCAGATTTCCTGTTTCATTATTTTCTCTTCTTGTAAACACTTTTTGAGCCATGAATACATATTTTGAGTGTGTTTTCGACATGATGAGTTAAACCCCAACACTGGGACGACGGAGGAGGCCGAACTTCATACATGGGTAAATTTATTTTTATTCTTTTTATGACTTTTGCATTAAAATTAATTGAAATATGATTTGATTAAATTGGTTGTCATTTTATTAGATGGGTCATGCTTAGCTTAGGTGATTTGATGTCCCATGCTTAACATTTACAATCAATGTTTTGAGAATCTACCTTGGCAAAAATAGAGTCCATGTTTATATTTCTTGAGCTAAAATCGTTGAGAATAAATAAGTGAACCTTATGTTATAAAGATTGGCTAAATCCTTAGTCCCAATACCTCTCGCCCATTGTTAATAGTCTTTGTATATATTTATTTAGTATTTTTAAAAACTTTAATCTCTACGAATCCGAGTGAACGACAACCCTATTTCTTACCACTATCTAAAATTACATCAGGTCCCGATGTTTTTCTGCATTTGCGGTTTTCCTCGTTAACAAAATTCTGGTGTCTGTGTTATTTCTTTTCCGCATTATATTTTGTTATATAATTGAAATATCACAGGTTGTGCGTTGTATCGATCAATTAGGAAATCCAACCTTTGGTTGTTGATTGAAATTGATTGATCCTTGAATATTGGTCTTTGGTACCGTTCAAGTTACTTCTCTTATATTCAATCGGACTCGCTAATTTCTATTTGCTGATTGCAGCTTGAATTAAGAGATAGAGATATAAACTCTTGTATATACTTTTCTCTAGATTGAGTCTGACTGTCTAGTTGATTCTCTAGATATTGGATTAAGTCCTCTCAGATTACCAAACGAATTGTTGGGTGTGGTTGTTGTACCCCCGTATTTTCAGATGGATAGGTCCATCACGATTACCCTCTAAAAGGTATATGTTCTCTCCTTATTGTCAATGATCTCTAATGTCTTTTTCTCTAATGTATCACTAGAATGTTATCCTTGGCAATTCTAATTTCCATATTTTCGGTGAGAAACAATATGTAAACTTAGCTAACCGGATACTATGTGACGCTAGAAGTTTTTCCCTTACCCCAAAACTTAAATCTAACATTTTCCTCAATGTTTATAATGAAAGAGCAATACCAAAAAGCAAAGTAACACGAGGAATCAGTAAAGAGATAAGTCGGAAAGATAGTACCTGGGTGAAGAGAGAAATCAAAAACAAATATACAACATACAATCGCCTCGATGGTCAATCAAGGGTAAGAAGGGTCCTCCAGAGGGACCTCCTCAACATTACCTGTAGGAAAGGGCTTTAAACAGTACTACCATCCGGTTTCTCGATCTCAACAGCTCCATGAGGAAAAACAGTACGGACCACAAAAGGACCGGTCCACCGAGAGCGTAACTTCCCAGGGAATAGATGCAAACGGGTATCATACAGAAGAACTCTTTGACCTGGAAAAAATGACTTTATTAAAATATTTCTATCATGCACAAGCTTTATTTTGTTCTTATACTCCTTAGCACTATCGTATGCATCTCTACGAATCTCTTCCAACTCATTGAGATGAGTTTCCTATGGGCTCCTGCCTTGTCGAGTGGAAAATTTAGCTGCTTAATAGCCCAATATGTTCTATGTTCTAACTCAACGGGTAAGTGACATTCCTTTCCATACACAAGTCGATAAGGTGACATTCCAATGGGGGTCTTAAACGCAGTACGGTAATCCCCTAAAGCATCAGTAAGCCTAGACGACCAGTCTTTCCGAATAGGATTAACTGTTTTCTCTAATATACGTTTTATCTCCCTATTGGAAACCTCTACCTGACCACTAGTCTGTGGATGATACGGGGTAGCTACTTTATGTGTAATACCATATTTCTTCATCAAAAGCCTAAAGTTCCATTACAAAAGTGCGACCCTCCATCACTAATTATAGCTCACGGTGTACAAAAACGTGTAAGTATATTATCTTTCAAGAACTCAATCACAACCCTATGGTCATTCGTTTTACACGCAACCACCTCAATCCACTTAGAGACATAGTCTACAGCGACAACGATGTATAGGTTACCAAAAGAATTTGGAAACGAACCCATAAAGTCAATGCTCCACAACAAGCCTAGACAAGTGGTCTGCTACTACATTTTCTGCACCTTTTTTGTCTCTAATGTCTAAAGAAAGTTCCTGTAACAAGAGAATCCATCTAATCAATCTAGGTTTAGTATCCTTCTTGGAAAGAAGATACTTCAAAGCAGCATGATCAGTAAAGATTATGACCTTAGAACCTAAGAGATAGGGTCTAAACTTGTCTAAGGAAAACACAATAGCTAATAGTTCCTTCTCTGTGGTGGTATAGTTCAAATGGGCCTCATTCAGAGTTTTGCTAGCATAGTAAATCACATGAATTAATTTGTTTTCTGGCTGTCCTAGCACAACACCAATAGCATAATCTGAAGCATCACACATGATCTCAAAGGGTAGGTTCCAGTTGGGTGCCTGGACTATGGGGGCGGTAGTGAGTAAAGTCTTAAGCTTCTAAAAATCCTCTAAACAAGCATCATCAAAGACAAAATTAACATCTTTTGCAAGCAAATTGCAAAGAGGTATAGAAATCAAGCTAAAATCCTTAATGAATCGGCGATAAAAACCTACATGCCCTAAGAATGACCTAATATCTCTTACGGTTTTTGGGACCTGTAAAGTCTTAATAAGGTCAACTTTGGCTTTATCTACCTCTATAACCTTAGAAGATACGATATGCCCTAAAACAATTCCTGAACGAACCATGAAATGATATTTCTCCCAATTGAGCACTAAATTATTTTCTTTACACCTAGTCAACACTAATGACAAATGATGCAAGCACTCATCGAAATATGAACCAAACACTGAAAAATCATCCATGAAGACCTCTAAGAACCGTTCTACCATGTAAGAAAATATGCTCATCATACAACGCTGAAAAGTCGCAGGTGCATTACATAGCCCGAAAGGCATGAGTCTATACGCAAAGGTACCAAAGGGACAGGTAAAAGTGGTTTTCTCTTGGTCTTCTGGGGCAATATAAATCTGATTATAACCAGAATAGCCATTTAAAAAGAAATAGTGACTATGTCCTGATAATCGTTCTAGCATATGGTCGATGAGTGTAGGGGAAAGTGGTCCTTCCTAGTGACCTTGTTCAATTTCCTATAGTCGATACAGACACGCCATCCCGTGGTCACTCGGGTTGGGATTAACTCATTATTATCATTCTGGACTACAGTAATATCGGATTTCTTGGGGACAACCTGAACATGGATGGCCCACTTACTGTCTGAAATAGGGTAGATAATGCCTGCATCTAATAACTTAAGAACCTCGGTTCGAACTACTTATTTCATATTAGGGTTAAGTCGACGTTGCATCTCCCTATAAGTTTTGGTGTCTTTCTCTAAATAAATATGATGCCTACAAACAGTAGGATTTATACCCTTAATGTCTGTTATGGTCCACCCTAAAGCTTCCTTGTTGTTTTGAAGGACGGTTACTAGCCTACTTTCCTGATCACTATCCAAGTCGGATGCTATAATCACAGGTAAAGTTTCATATGGGCCAAAAAATACATACTTCAGGGTATCTGGTAATGGTTTAAGGTCCAACTTAGGAGGCTCTTCAAACGAAGGAACTAGGGTAGACTTAGAAACATGTAGTTGTTCGAACTTAGGTTTCCACCCATTACTAGTGTCTAACAAAGGGGTTGAATCTAACAAAGCATTCACCTCATTAATCACATTATCATCATCAAAATCAATCCCAAAGTGATCTAGTCATTTCTCTAATGGATCTTCTAACAAAGTGTTTGGTAATGACTCCTTGACTAATGTACCTATCATGTTTACCTCTTCTATGCTCGAGTCATCTAGTTCAGAGGGTAGCTTACTAATATTAAAAATGTTCACCTCAATAGTCATGTTACCAAAAGACAGATTCATAATACCGTTTCGACAGTTGATGATCGCATTTGATGTAGCTAAAAACGGGAGACCTAAAATTACCGGTATCTGGTTCTCTGGGTCAGGGACAGGTTGGGTATCTAGGATAACAAAATCCACTGGATAAATAAACTTGTCAACCTCAATAAGAACATCCTCGATCACACCACGGGGAATTTTAACGGACCTATCAGCTAACTGAAGTGTCATCTGGGTAGTTTTCATCTTCCCAAGTCCTAGCTTAAGGTACACATGGTATGGGAGTAAGTTCACACTGGCTCCTAAGTCAAGCAACGCTTTCTCAACACGGTAATTACCTATTGTGCAAGAAATGGTAGGGTACCCTGGGTCTTTATACTTAGGGGTAGTGGTATTCTGAATAATAGAACTCACGTGGCTAGCTAGAAAGGTTTTCTTCTGGACACCAAGCTTTCGCGTACACATATCCTTAAGGAACTTGGAATAAGCGGGAATCTGCTTAATTGCTTCTAATAATGGAAGGTTGATAGTTACCTGCTTAAAAACCTCCAATATATCATTAAAGTTGCACTCCCTCTTAGTTGGAACTAGTAGCTGTGGGAATGGGGCTCTGGAAACAAAGCCGAGCTCATCAGGACCCTCATTGGCCTCTTTAAAGACTCTACCAGTCTCTTCATTTTCTGGATCAGAAGGTGAACTACAACATGTTCACTGTCAGGCATGGAAACCTTATTGTCAACTTTGTTTCCACTCCTAAGGGTTGTAACATAATTCACATAATTGTACGATTTCTCTCCTTTAGGATTAGGATCAGTATGACTAGGGAACCTTCCATTATCTCTCTCACTTAGAGTTTTATCTATTTGACCTACTTGAAGTTCTAACTTAGCAAGAGTCTTGGAATTGTTTTGAAAACTAACCTGGCTCTTTACTAACATTTCCTGGCTCTGTGCTAACATATCCTGGCTCTTTCTTAATATACTAAGAGATTCCTCTAAGCTAGTCATTTTATTCTCAGAAGGGTTCTGGAACTGGGCTTGACCTGAAGAGTTCTTATTATAACCAAAACCTTGGGGAGGCTGAGAATTACTAGACTGATCTTGATTCTGGCCTTTAGACCAAGAGAAATTAAGATGGTTTCTCCAACCAGGGTTGTAGGTCTCCGAGTATGGGTCAAACTTCTGACGGTTTTCAAACCTAGAGTTGTTATAGATAACATGGGTTTGCTCTTCACTAACTTGACCTTCCCAAAACGATTTATCGGGTTCTATTCCACAACTAGATACTTGAGAGGCTTTATTCCTAGCATCAGGTTCAACAAGAGACCTATGTTTAGACTGATTCAATTCCAAAGCTTCTAACCTTCTAGACAAAGCAGCAAACTTAGCATCTTATCCAAAGCTTGTATCTACCATATTAGTGTTACTTCTATTGACCAGGATTCTTTTAGGGGGTTCAACACAAGACTCCCACTGTTATGACTTTTTAGCTACTTCTTCTAAAAATGAATAAGCTTCATCATCAATTTTATTTTGGAACCTACCAGCGCATAATGACTCGAACATGGCTTTGGTAGAATAGTCTAAACCTTCATAAATAATTTAAAATAGTTTCATTTTCTCGAAGCCATGGTGAGGACATTGCGACAAGAGATCATTAAATCTCTCTAAAAACCTATAAAGAGATTCTCCTTCTTGTTGCACACTGGCACTAATTTTCTGCCTAACAGATGTGGTTCTATGCTTAGGGTAAAACTTTAAATAGAATGCAGCAGTAAGTTCGTTCCATGTTTCTATAGACTCGGATGGTAGGTTATGCAGCCAGGACTTGGCTTTATCTCTCAAGGAAAAGGGGAACATCCTAAGTTTCAAGACTTCATCACTAAGGTCTTTAATCTTAATTGTTCCACAAATTGCTTCAAAGTCCCTAACATGAAAGTAAAGGTTTTCATCATCTTTTCCTAAGAATATAGGGACCATCTGAAGAATACTAGGTTTAAACTCATAATTAGCCGTAGAGGCTGGCAATTTAATGCACGATGGTCGGTTGGTCCTAGTTGGGTACATGTAATCTTTCAAAGTTGACATTGCTGGAACAACTGAAGTACTAGGGGTACTTTCCTCACGAAGAGACGGATTCTCAAAACTGAAGTTTCCAAAAACAGGGCTCTCAAAATAAGAGTCTTCGAGCTCCCCACTTCCACAAGAATAACTACTAGGTTTTTCACTAATCAATCAACCTAGATTGTCTCTTTTACAAGCCCGCTCTCTAATAACCTCGGGCATACACTAGAAAAACAAAATTAAAAATAAAAATCCTAAAAGGAAGGGAAGTTCTACACAAACACACACAAGGCTGACTCCACCAAAACAAACCTACTGATTCTAGCAAACAACAAGCATGATGGCTCCCTTATATTGTTTCTAGACCATCTTCTACTCTTCGAAGAGGAACCTAGGTAAAATTTTAGCAAACCTCGTAGGACGATCCGAATAAATTAAGTCGAAGAGAAGTGGGAGAAGCTCAGAGGAGCTTTGATACCCCCACCTCTTTGGCAACGCTTCCCTGGGTTACAATGCGGCTCTAATCGAATTCCAGTAATCTTCCTGAACTTTGAGCTAGGATAACAAGATACCCAATACGATCCTTTTGAACGACTTTCCTATAAGATCGTTACCCTATCTGTCTCGTTCTAGTCAGTATTTTAAGCTTGGGTTCGCGTTTGGTATCGTTTTCCTAAAGCTGGCAAGAAGAGAACGGTGACGAAATCCGAACCCTTATCTTGTATGGCCAGGCCTTGCCCTTTACTAGGAAATTAAATCGTTTTCAGTCCTCAACATATAAGCATACGAAGGAAGACAGTAAATCCGCTGACAGGGGATTCGCGGGTGTGTCGAAAAACTTACCTCCCGTACCATACGGGCGAAGAACCGTTGTAGTCAACTCGGGCCACCGACTCCTATGTCAGTGTACGAACCCGAGGGGCCGAGGCAATATCGTAATTGTCGTCCTTCTCTGCAAACAGTTTATATTTAATACTACCCTTCCGTAGAGTTTAAAAATAAAAAATAATGTCCCAGTGTCCAAAAAGGAATGTGCAAAAGAAAATAAAATTTACAAAAATAAAAGATATACTAGTACAATTTCTATAAAGAAAATCTAAAAAATTAAGAGAAAAATAAAACTAAAATCTAAAAAATAAAATAATCAAAATTCCGTGTCTTTCTTTTCCTTTTCTTTTAGCTTTTATCTTTGACTCCAAATCTTTTAGTCACCAAAGTATTTGGCTCAATTTCTTTTCGGTCCAAATTACAAACCTGTAGCACAAAGATAAATACCCAAAGAAACGTAAAATAGAACAAAGTGAAAATAATAATAATAAAAAAAATATCTAACTTAAAAATAAGTCCGCGTCGGTGGCGCCAAAAATTGATGTGATTTCAATTGTGTTGTAGTAAGATGATTCGTTCAAGACTTGTGAAAGCAGATTTTAGACTTAATTTTAAAACTAAAAATACAGCAAATTCAAAATAAAAAGTGATGTGAAGATTTAAAAATAGACCAAGGCTCTGGATTCCACTATTCCTTCTAGTTGATTGGTTTACAATGATATTTCAAAAATTATTATTTAGCTATTTTCTCATTAATTAACTATTAATCTACAAGGTGTCCAAATAATAAATTGTAATCCCTAAGCATGAATTATCGAAGAATTAATTCTAAGCATAATACATCAATTGATTCACAACTAACTAAGAAAACCATTTTTATCTTTATGTTGATCCTAGTGAATTAAACAAAATAAATAATTAAAGAAATTGTAAAAGAAATTACCAATCAAGCATGAGTGAATAGTTTCCTCTGTTGCCTCAGTCACCGGGTACTTAGCCTCTCATCATGATGGAAACACGCTCAAAAGTTGATTTCATTGCTCAAAATGTGGTTTACAAATGATGAAAAGGTGAGAAATGATTAAAACTAGGTATTTGTAACAATTATTACTGTTGCAAATTAGTGTTACAAAGAATGATAAAGGAGAAATGCCGCTGTCACTGTTCAACTGTTGCTGCAAAATTGTGGCAATTCCTAAGAATAGACGACAGTTTTTTTACGACTGTCTTCTGCAGTATTATGTTCTTCGAGCTTTCTTCAATGGAAGCAGCAGCAACAGATCTCTCGAACTCACATTTCTTTGCTATGTTGTCTCTTCAATCGCTTCATAACCCTCCTACAACTCCTCGGAACTCTATATATACTCGACAGGGCCTCAAAATTACCATAATAAATTTGGAATAATTCCCAATTACTCTGCCAGACACGGGAAAATATTCTTTCTCTTTTCTTCTCCTGCACGCGTCTTACAGCTGCAAACTCTCCTTAATTATCTCTGACACGCTCCAAACTGTTGCCCAAGTCAACAAACATGCGCAGAAATCGTTCAAACTCTCCAAAACTCATGCAATCCCGTGAAACACCTCTCTCGTGAACGTGTTGCTCTGTTTTTTTCTCTCGGATTATCCATCCAAAATTAGTCGAACAAAAGGGCCATGCCAACCCTGTTTAGCCAAGATGAACAAACCCAATCAAATTCAGCCGTTGAATCTCCTTAAATCCAATCCAAAAAGCGAACCCTAATTCTGCAATAGCCTGTGAGATTATCCCGTCAAAAGTGGAATTTTGAAACTATGAAGATGGTGTCCCCCTAACCAAACTGGGGATGCGAAAAGAAGATGTCTAACTGAGGTGCCCCTTATCAGTAGAGGTGCCCCATATCCAAAGTGGGGGTCCGTTTAGCAAATGTCCTCTTGGGGTGCTCCGAGTAATTTTTCGAGCCGAATTTTCCAAAAATGTTTATTTCCCAAAAATACCTACAAACACATAAAACACCATAATAAGTACAAAATTGAGTACCAACAATACAGAAAATTGAGGACAGCTTAGACTCAAAAATGTGTCTATCATAAACCCATGTCATCAATCAAACCTCATGACCGTGCTCCTCATAAAAACAAGGACACCGTCGATACTGATGATGAGGATATGCCACAGTGCTTCAAGTGTAAAGGTTTTGGTCATTTTGCTATTGAGTGTCCAAATCGTAGAAAATACACTGGGAACAAAGGTCTTGCTGCAACTCTTGATGAAATGTCTGATGACTATGATTCAAATGAAGATGAAATGTCAAGTGTTGCACTCCTTGGTGAAAATATTAATTTTGATTATTGTAGTACATACATCAATCTTGATATTCTTCCTGGAGAAACTTCTTCAACCACTTTGGAGGATAAAATGGATTTTTCCCTGTCTACTGAAAATTTTATCTCACATGTTTCAGGTACCTCAATTTATTTAGCAGCATGCTCAGCTATGGTGTCTGAACCGTCCTCCACATTATTGTACTTTTAAGGGTCATGAACTCTATAAGTGTTTCAAGTACAAACATAAAATAAGATATGTCAACAAACTTCAACGGAGAGCAAATCGATTAGAAAACTAGCTCAAACTTGTTCAGAAGTCGAATTCATCTCAGGTATGTAAACTCAACTCATCTCCGAAGAAGTTAATTTCTAAAGAAAAAGATAGACCTCTACAAAAAAGAACAAGGTCTAAACAATCTATGAAAAGGGGTATTAAGAATTACGTACAAGAATTGTATGGTGGATAGATTATTGTTCACCCAAACACAGTTTAATTGTGTTGAAGGTGCATCTTGTCTCATGTGCCTGGTTTCAAAGAAACAAGTTTTGAGCACAAATCGGGCTTTAGGAAAAGAAATTTTTTGTTTCGTTTTTCTTTTTGTTTTCTGGAATTCTGTTAATATTTTCATAATTGATATCGAAAAGGTTTACCCTGTTTTTGATTATTAAAAAAGGGTTAAAATCGACAATGCTCCCTTCTTTAGGGTTACGAGTTGGTCGTACATGAATCCTAATCTGTATATAGGTTTTGTAACCCCACATTTCTTTTTTTTCCTTCTCTAAAAACTCTTTTTATCAAAAGGGTGCTTGTGGAGTCAGTTTGTGTGTTTTCTTCACATTCCCATATCTTAATGGAGACTCCAAGCATCATGTCTTCTGATGGAAAAGATGTTAATATGATTGTTAAGCCATCAATCATGAAGGAAAAAGGTAAATCTCATCCCTCTACAACTCTAAAGAGAAAAATGAAGAATATGAAGAAACCAAGTGCTAACCCCTCAAATCTTCAGAAGTTTTTTTTCTGTTCTTGAAGAGTTGAAAGAAACAAGGATGCAGATTTAGGGCTATCGTTCTTAGAACGCTTGAAATTCAGAAGGCCCTGGTTTGGCATCAGTCAAGAAGATTTGTTGGAATTGACTCCTTTCTTCACGAACCTTATGTTCCAATGTCTGTTGACGACAAGGAGTTCGGGGACGATAAATAATTTTTCAAGAATCTTAATGTCTATGAAACTTCTTATGAGAATTTATTCTTGAGTTTTAAGAAGGATAACTAGGGTTTGGAATAGCAAATATTGTGATTACACATAGCTATTTCCAACGATTTTCATCTTGCAATGTTTTAGATTTATTTATTTAAATTCTAAGTTATTTGGAAGATGATTTTGCAGTATTAATCTTTATGGCTGTATATATTGGGAAAAAATTATGGGATATGTGTTTTTACGTCCATAAACTATGATTATCTCATATGACAAAAGTTAAGTCTATTATGTCTTTATGAAAATATTGATAAAAGATAGAATGAACTTTTGTATATTCCGCAGTATTGATGTGAAAATACTGTATGGCTCCGTAAGTTTTCTTATGTTGCGCGTTTCCGATTAAATTAATCATTAAGGCTCTCTTGTGGTCAATTTATTCGAGTTTACTGGATACAAATTCATGTTTCATGTGATTTGTTAATGTCCATAGAAATCCTTCTTTTCTCGTAAAAGTAAGGTCGCTCGTGTTGTTCTTTCGGGAATGACATTTTATGGGGGAAGAGTTCTTAATTGAACTTGTGCTTAATTGCCAAATCTTTGTGGGGAGTGCGGCTGTGGAATATTATAGGAGTTATCTTGTATCTTTATAAACTCCTTGATGAATACACTAAGTTTCGACTATGTGAAATCATCGAAACAAAGTTGATATGTTTTCTTTTAGCCATGAATAATCTCTTTGAGAATTTCATTACGATCCCGCTAGTTTTCGTACCTTTGCCAATTTATGTTGACAAAAAGAGGGAGAATTATTTTGTAGTTCAAACTACATACATATGGTTTACAGATTATTATGTAAGGGGGAGTGGTTTTCATTGTGAGATGAAGTATTGACTAAGGGGGGATGATACATATCACCGTAGTATTATTGTCAAAGTTGTGATACAATTGAACTTTGATGTTGTGTAATAATACTATGACACTGTATAACAATAATTGAGAACAACTGTTTTCTTATTGTTATGGCTACGGATCTTCAACAACAATGATGCTGAGTTGAACACGTTCAGAATCACTAGAGTACTTGGAGTGACGAAAAATTCAAGGAATGTTGAAGAACCAAGGAAATCAAGCATGTTGGATGAGAAGCTACAAAGTTTATTTATTTTGTAATCCATATGTATTGATAGTTTTGTCACTAAAATTGACAAAGGGGGAGATTGTTAGAGCACTGCTCGGTCGAACTCGCAAGCATTGCTATCTCAAGATTGTTTGTCAAGTTTAGGTGATCAAAACTATAAATCTTGATTTCTAGTCTACTTATAGCTATGTCTCGGATTAGGATAGAATGTGTAGTTGAGATTTAGACTTCACGGTGTTCATCGATTGAAGACGAAGATCTACTGATGAGAGCTTGGAGGAACTTCATCAACAAAAGGTATGTGGAGACTAAAACTTATCTATCACTCAGAAGTCTATTCTATTCTATCTCCTAATGAGACTAAGTCGTATAGCTATATAGACTTTTACATTATACACAATTGATATTTTGAGCTGAGTTTAACTCGCTTATATCTTTCTCGAAATATGTGTTGGAAAGCTTTTTTCTTTAACTACGTTCATCATTATTCTTGACAAGTTTATTTGGAAACAATTTATTTGTTGTAAACTAAATAATGAATCAAAAGATGATCATGTGAAAATTGCCTTGAAACATCTTACATGATTTGTGTGAGACAGTCATTTGATGTAGACTCAGAATGTTTCGTATTAATCATTCGATCACTTGAAAATTATTTATAAGCTAATAGTTTGTGTGAGACAGCTATTGTCATCTTCTAAGGATGTTTCAATGATTCAAATGGGAGTTTAGAACAAATAACAATTGTATGGATATAGCACAGTATGCATACCAGTATGCAAACTGTTGTAGTATGATTCGGGTCCGGGAAGCAAGTTTGCGTACCGGTATGCGAACGGTTTTAACTGTCAAAATCGGGGAACCAAGTTTGCATACCAGTATGAGAACGGTTTCACCTGAGTTAGGTCCGGTACGACAGTATGCATACCCATTTGCGAAATGTCAGACGTAACAAAAGTCCGGAACTTTAGTTTGCGTACCCGTTTGCAAACTGAGTTGGTTTAAGTTCTAAAATCTGTTAAGTATGATTTCATACTCATGAGCAAATACATTTATAAATTAAGGAATGCAATCTTTGCAAACCGTGGCTAAAATGTTCATGAACTGATTCTCTTGAACCAATCCGATTTTGTTTCAATTGTGTCTTGTATACTTCTATAAGAATATAAACAATTGAACAACTCTATGAGTAACACAATTAGATTCATTTGATTATCATTTGATCTAGAATTGTTAGATGAATATGGTTAATACAAAAGTTTTCATATGGCTAACTTCGGTTAACTGTTATTGAGCCAACTCAATATACACGTTTAGGTACGGTTACCCATATCTAAATGAAGGTATATTTCATTTGTGTGTAACAAGATAAGACCATCTAACGGTGGATAGATATTTCTTTGGTTTTAAGCAAACTTAGTTTGAATCTTAAATCAGGATTTCATCTAACGGTGAATATTGATTGCTTTGTTTCAAAGCTATCAAACCCTGATTTGAAGACTATATAAGGGAGAACTCTAGCAACTGGAAAACCTAATCCTCACACCTCCTGTGTGATACTAGTTGCGTACTAGATTCGATTCTCCTTTAACCTAGGTTTTTCCTAAAACAATTATAGGTTAACGACTTAAAGACTTCATTGGGATTCTGAAGCCAGACCCAACTATTTTCTCTGTAGTTACGTGTTCTGATCTTACTTCTTCTATCGTATTGAGTACTATCATTTCTAAGATTTTCTCGAGATTTATCTCCGATAGATAAGATATAAAAAGTAATCACAAAGCTCTTTGTCTCATTCTTTGTGATTCCACAATAACTTTTTCTACTACCATATAGTTAAGTTATTATGAGGTGATTGATATTTCTAGGTCGTTCTTCGGGAATATAAGATCGGATTATCAATTGGTTCATGTTCACCTTGATTTATCAAAAGATGGAAAAAAACTTCGTAGGTATTTTTGTGGGAGACAGATTTATCCATCAGAATAGACTTTTCTGTGGGAGACAGATTTGTTTATAAAGTCTTTGACTTTGGGTCATAGCAACTCTTAGTTGTGGGTGAGATCAGCTAAGGGAATCAAGTGTGTAGAGTCCTGCTGGGATTCAGAGGTGTAAGGAACGCGACTGTACCTTAATCGGTGTGAGACTTGGTTAGGGCTCAACTACATTCCAGTTCGAAGTTAACTTGTAGTATGCTAGTGTCTGTAGCGGCTTAATACAGTGTGGTGTTCAAATATGGACTAGGTCCCGTGGTTGTTGGATAGATTGATCTAACTAGGCAAAGAAGTTTATTATATTAAACAGAAGAGCCTTTGCGTATGACTTGAGATATCTTCTTCTGAAAGAATCAAGAGAGTTGTTACCAAACAGATTTGTTGTTCCATTACTGTTTAGAATACGATCCAAAGGAATTGTTCCAGTGCGTGCACTTATTGAATGTCGGAAGCGCAGGGATACTGAAGAAACTAAGTGAACTAGGTTTAGTTGCTTGGTCTCAACTATACGAAGTTGGTTTAGATTTTGTATAACAGCTCAATTCTGAGAGTATTCAATTCTGGACTAGGTCCCGGGGTTTTTCCGCATTTGCGGTTTCCTCGTTTACAAAATCTTGCTGTGTTATTTACTCTTTTTTCCGCAATTATAATTGTTGTTGTTATAATTTAAAGTAAATTACACAAACGTTAACTCCGTATTACTTGATAGTGATCCTATAGAGTTTGGCTAAGTCCGAACCTATTATCAAGTAATCACACTTTGATTATTGTATTGTATCGATCTCGTATCCATAGACAATCACACAAAGTGTGAATACCGATTTGTAGTATTGTCTCGACTTTGTCCATATACAATCACTTTCGGTAAGAGGACTTATAGGTGGATAATTTAAATATTGTGGTTTATTTGGGTACCCTCGTCTTTTCAATTGGTATCAGAGAAGGCAAACACGAAAAGATCTAACAATCTGTGTTTGGTGCGATCCAACCTATATGAAATGAACTCTAGCTCACATGAATCGATTTCAGTTAACATATCGCAAAGATTTGACGGAAAAAACTATCTATGGTGGAAATCTGCTATGAGATCTTTTCTTCAATCAAGAGACTTTAATACATGGCTATTAGTCGTCGATGGTTATAATCGCCCGAAAGTAGAAAATTCGGAAACTGAGTTTAAACGCTTAGTGGATTATTCAAACGAAGAAAAGGCTTTTGCAAAGCAGAATTCAGATGGTTTGAATGCTATTATACATGCTGTAAGTCTTGATCTACAACATCATATATCAACATGCCAAACTTCAAAGGAAGCTTGGGATAATCTTCGGATCGTATTTGAAGGTAACACATCAGAGAAAAAAGCTAGACTTCAAACTCTCACTTCTAGTTGGGAAAACCTTCGAATGGATGACAATGACACTTTTGAAGAGTTTCATATTAAACTCTCTGAGATAGTTAATGCTTCTTTCTCTCTTGGAAAGACTATTTCTGAAAAAGATATAGTGTGCAAAATTCTCAGATCGTTGCCATCTAGTTACGAATCTAAGAAGCATGCAATCATTGAAGCAAATGATCTTTCAACTCTCTCACGAAGCACACTCGTTGGAAAGTTAAAAATCTTTGATCATGAATCACAATCTATTCAAGCTAAAGGAATTTCTTTTAAAGCTGCAAAATTTCCAAAAGCTCCAATGGAGAAAGATAGATTCTGATGAACTGATTGCAGAAAATTATGATGATGAAATTGAACAATCATTATCATTGATCACTAGACAGTTTCAAGATCTCTTAAATAAAAGAAATAAGAGATTCATAAAAGATGTTCATCGATCTTCTTGGCCCCATGATCGAGTTCCTGTCAAGAAATGGAAAGATTAGGAAGAAGATGATGAATATCAGCCTCAGTGCTTTAAGTGTAAAGGTTTTGGTCATATGGCTAAAGACTGTCCTAATCTTAGGAAATACACTGGGAGCAAGGCATTGGCTGTAACTCTATACGAGACCTCTGATTCATATGATTCTGAAGAAGAGGAAACAACTAATATTGCATTAGTTGTCAATGTAATTCCTTCTTCCTCCATTAGTGATTTAACCATTTGAAAAATGGACATGTCTTCTGATGTGAATAAATCATCTAATGGTAAATGGAAAAATAAGACAAAATGCAAAATTGTCTAAAAAAACAGAAATGCTAAAAGTTGCATATGCAACTCCAATCAATCTCAAGATACTTCGTTAATTCGAGGTAACAAGAAAATAGTTTTTCATACGATACTAGATCAAAGACACACTGGTTTTTCCAAATCCCATGATGAAAGAAAATCTCATACTAATACCACCTAATCGGTATTAAAATTACATCCTTACCTTGTGTGCCAAATCTTTGTGTGAGGAAATAAAAATCAAGGCACTTATGTGTAGATTATGGGGAAAAAATCTAGTAATTGAAAATATATTTAAGATATTCGTATTTATAGGAATATTATATTTTCGAAAGTATGAAAAATATAAAAAAGATCCTTCTCCTTCTTTGGTCATTCCTTGTCCGAACTATGAGTCAGGATCCGATGTCTTCTCTTGATAAGGTGCTTGATATGAAAGATCTCCTTAAGAATAAGTCTGCACCTTCTCTTGATGTTGAGAAACCCAAGAGGAAAATAAAAAAGAGAGATTGGCTTAGCAAGAAGGAAAGAGAGAATATGCTGAAGAAAGATCAGTGTATTAAGGCATTGACACACTTTTTGTTCAATCAAAAGACAAAATTACATGTTCTTGCAGAATCCTTCACGAAAACCTCTCAACTACAAGAAATTCTGGTAAAACAACAAGGTTATCTACTTGAATAAATTCACAAGATGAAGACTGAAAGTAATAATATGCCTTCCTCTAGCACTGATATGAAGTACTAAGTTGCAAGAAAATAGACATCAGTTTTTGATTTATTTCAATTATTGTATAAGGTCTATTTCTGAATAAAACTATTTATTATTAAAATAAAATAATTATAAATGAAAAACGACTAAAATTATTATTTTATAATTTTTCTTGTGATAGTTTTCCGATTACACAACCAGTGCTTGAATGTTTTATATTATTACTATGTGTTTATGGGATGTCTTATTTCAGTTTTCATAACCTTAATATTCGATCACATATGATGAGAACCCTTATGGTTTGTGCGGCTTTTTGATTTAGCGGGATTAAGTTCTAGCCCATATTGGTAGGCTTTGTCAAAGGATCATAAGGTGTTCCGATTGAAACTCATATGTAAAAAGTCACAATGTGTTGATCAATTTGTGTTTACATGAGTTGTGTTTAGCATAAACATATGTGTTTCGGGTTTTCAACTTTTTCTATTGGCACGCATTAGTTAAAACCGATTCAACCTTTCTCTGGTAAAGGTTGCTCTTTGTTTTTGTTCTTTTGTTCTTGCGAGAGAATGACAACCTAATGGAGGAGAGTTCTAACTTGAATTTGTGCTAAATGATATATCTTTCTGGGGAGAAGAGGATGCGGAATCTGAGGTAACGAATTTGTTAGTTAATCGTTTTCCTGTTTAAGAAAAGCCTGCTTATATTGCATATATTTTGCTTTTGCTTAAAAAAATTCGGTACAATTGATATTTATTCCATTATGTGTGTATGGATGTGTGTGTGTGTGATTCAATTGTTTCTGGTTAAGAAAAACTGTGTCAATTTATTTGGCTTATTTTTTGATATCTTGTTCATTGTTTGGTATCAAGTGTTTTTGCTTAACGAAATTTCGGTGCAATTGTGGTGCTATAATGTCTATGTTTGTTTCAATTGCTTCCGGTTAAGAGAAATAATTATGCAAGTCAATTTATTTGGTTTGTATGTATTGTTTATGTCTTAACAAAATACGAGATCATTTGTTTAGTCCAATTCGATTCCGGATAAGAGAAACTAAGTTAATTCAGATTTTAGTTAGACTTATCAAATGAAGGATTCGGTTATTCAAGTCTAATCGAATGCCTTGACAAGAAATACTAGTTAACTAACCTAGTACATGTCTTGTCTAAAGTGAAAGGTCTAAATTATTGTCTGAATAATTAGAACCTGATGAGAAAAATAAAGTTAATTCTGATCTTTATTTTGGTCTTATCGAAATAAGCGATTGTATTTGTGCAATCGGTTTAGCAAGGGAACTAAGTTTCTTAGTCAATTTTTTAAACTATTAGGGAAAATTGCTTCGGGCAATTGTTTCCTTGATAACATATTAAAACCAAATTAATTGTAGTTTCGGTTTTGATATTGGTTATCTAAAATGGTATGTGAAACCTTTGTGCTTAACTCTTATAGGTTGTACAAGTCTTTTAGATTTGTAAGATCCTTTAAGTTTGACCTTTATTTGATCAAACCTTTGTCATTTTGTGACAAAAAGGGGGAGAAATATATGGAGTAAACAAGTGATTTGTAATATCTAAGGAAAGGACAATTGTGCTTAAACGTTATATCTAACGAAAGAGTAAAGCATTGACTAAGGGGGAGCAACATATCATATTGCTATTGTAGTTATCTTGACTACAAAAGGGGAATAACAAAGATGTTCGGATTGAAAATCTACCTATCTTTCCTTTAGGGGGAGTATTAGCTTTGTTATTCAAATGTCAACAGCGGCATTTATGGATTGAATATATGCAGGTTATTGTGTTGTTGAAACTTGGAATCAAGCGTATGTGTAATGAATTCTTGTAATTTGTTTATCCATATGTATTAAGAGTTCTGTCACTAAAATTGACGAAGGGGGAGATTGTTAGAGCATAGCTCGGTTGAACCCACCAAGCGTTGGTATGTCAAGTTTGGTTGTCGTATTTTAGTGAATCAAAACTCATTTAAGAGTCGCTTGATTATGTAACTAGAGACAACTTCGTATAGGTTAGACTAGAAAGTCTAGGATTATGAGACATACAAGTATTACTCGAAGACCTGAAGAATGTGAAGAAGCAACAAGCTACAACGACGACATCATCCTTCCTTTTGAGGTTAGTAATATTTGACTTGAACTGTTTCATTCCTAACGTATCTTTCAAGTCGTGATATATTGAAAACATAAATGCGAAGCGGTAAATGATTATACTCTAGTAGTGAGACGTGATCACATGATCATAGTGTTAAGGAATTAGAATACGAAGTATAACGCTTATCTTTTGAACTTCGTATATATGCCATTGACATAATCGTATGAATGTTATTGTGATTATGTGTATGGGTAAAGGTGAAGATTTCATTTTAGGAAACAATGTTTACATTTTTTTGAAGGAAGTACATTCATGAACTTGTTTTATGATTCGAAAGGGAAATCGCTAGGCTTATTGGTATTGTTATTCATTGCATATCTTTGGATTACTAATATGTGTGAGTTAGTAGAATCGATCATAACTTGTTATGTATCTCGGTATAACTAATCACAGTGCCTGACTTATGATTTTTTATGACTTTATTAGTGTAACCGATCCTAAGTAATCACCTGAGATGGTATGATCGATATTTATAATTGGTGTGACCGATCCTAGTAATTGGTGTGACCGATCATAAAAGAGTTGTGTAATCGATCCTTGTAATTGGTGTAACCGGTCCTAATAATTGGTGTAACCGATCCTGGTAATTGGTGTAACCGATCCTAGTGACTTGTGTAACCGATCATAAGTAATACCATGAGTATATGGTAACCGGTCCTGGTAATTGACGTAACCGATCCTGGTAACTTGTGTGTTCGATCACAAGCAAACCATATTGAGGTAGAACCGATCCTTGTGTTTGGTAGAACCGTGAACCCATGATAGTGATTTGATAATTGATCAATCACATAGTTGTCTTGGAACACAGATGAACCAATTCTAAACTTGTTTGGAAGTGTGGTAGAATCGATTCCAGGATTATAAATATGAAAGAGGATTTACAAAGAAAAAGATGTCAACATACTTTGAACACGAACAGTTACTCTTATCTTTTATTGTTCAAAGATATTCCTTAATAACTCAAGGAGATCCCGGTCCGAAATAAATTAAGAATCTTTTAATTAAGGTTGTTAGTTTTATATGCTTTAATTACCAGCAAATAAATGCATATCTCTAGAAAATAAAAATTGGTAATGCGCATTTACTAATTGGAGATTTTCAATTGAGAGATTTCGGAAAATATTGGACAAAGCATTTCAAGGAATTATGAAAACCGATTTGGGCATTTATTGCATATCTTGAGAATATTCTGTTTTGGAAATTCCTTGGTGTCCAAACATCCTTGGTCTATAAATACCCAAGTTTGCATTTCTAGCAAACTATCCTAAGAGCCAGGCAAACTTCATCTTTTTGTTGTTTCTGGTATAACCGTCTATTCGGAGAGGAAAGTACCCTAATTAGGCGAAATATCTTACGACCGCTCGTTTAAAGACTTCTGTGGGATCAAGAAGCTCTACGAGTACCGTTGGTGGGAAATTAGATAATTGCAGTTTATTTTAGTTTTTGATTGATTTGATTGACTAACGGTTGTTGAACTTTGATTGCACCTAGTTTGTTTATTCTTGAGAATCTTCTCTTCTGATATAAGATTCAATCAAACTAGATCGAATTGTCGACGGGATCTTTAGAACTGTTTGTAGATATAAAGACATCTTGTGATAATCCATTGTTAACAGACTCCATTCTGTGTGTGATTGATCACAATAGATTCAAGTGGTGTTGTGCAGGTGTTTATTGAAGATTAAAGAAGATTTTTTTTTTGGTTTCTATATCTTTGGGTGTGCACAAACCTTGATCGGATGGGATCCAACTAGAATCGTATTTATTCGATTGATTAGTTGTGTAAGATCGGCATCACCTTATAGTTTCTTGTTGGAATATATATTGATTGATTGAAAATATAAACTCTGCTAATTCGGTAGTTGTTGGATAGATTGATCTAACCAGGCAAAGGAGTTTATTATATTAAACAGAAGAGCCTTTGCGTATGACTTGAGATATCTTCATCTGAAAGAATCAAGAGAGTTGTTACCAAACAGATTTGTTGTTCCTTTACTGTTTGGAATACGATCCAAAGGAATTGTTCCAGTGCGTGCACTTATTGAATGTCGGAAGCGCAGGGATACTGAAGAAACTAAGTGAACTAGGTTTAGTTGCTTGGTCTCAACTATATGAAGGTTGTTTAGATTTTGTATAACGGTTTAATTCTGAGAGTATTCAATTCTGGACTAGGTCCCGGGGTTTTTATGTATTTGCGGTTTCGTCGTTAACAAAATCTTGTTGTGTTATGTACTTTTCTTTTCCGCAATTATAATTGTTGTTATTATAATTTAAAGTAAATTACACAAACGTTAACTCCGTATTACTTGATAGTGATCCTATAGAGTTTGGCTAAGTCCGAACCTATTATCAAGTAATCACACTTTGATTGTTGTATTATCTCGATCTCGTATCCATAAACGATCACACAAAGTGTGAATACCAGTTTATAGTATTGTCTCGATTTTGTCCATAGACAATCACTTTCGGTAAGAGGACTTATAAGTGGATAATTTAAAGATTGTGGTGTATTTTGGTACCCTCGTCTTTTCAATGGGTACTCTAGCCTCTGATGAAAAGCATACTGTTAGATCATAGCTCGGTTGAACTCACCAAGCGTTGGTATGTCAAGTTTGGTTATCATATTTTAGTATCAAAACTCATATAGAGTCGCTTGATTAAATACTAGAGTCAACTTCGTTTAGGTTAGACTAGAAAGTTTAGGAATGTTGAGACATAAAAGTATTACTCTGAAGACCTGAAGAATATGAATAAGTTACGAACTACAACGACGACATCATCCTTCCACTTGAGGTTACTAATATTGACTTGAACTGTTTCATTCCTAACGTATCTTTCAAGTCGTGCTATATTGAAAACATAACTGGGAAGTTGTATATACTGTACATATTGTATATAATACTCTAGTGATGATACATGATCATAATAGTATGATCATAGTATTAAGGAATTAGACTACGAAGTATAACGCTTATCTTTTGAACTTCGTAGATATGACATCGACATAATCTTGTATATAGTGTTATGATTATGTGAATGGGTTATGGTGAAGATTTCATCCTAGGAAACAATGTTTTACATTTTTTAAAGGAAGTACATTCATGAACTTGTTTCGTGAATCGAAAGGGAAATCAATAGGCTTATTGGTTTGGCTATTCATTGCATATTTTTGGATGACCAATATGTATGAGTTGGTAGAACCGATCTTAACTCAGGTTATGTATCTTGGTATAACCGATCACAATGACTAGACTTATGATTTGGTATGACCGGTCCTGGTAATTGGTGTAACCGATCCTAAGTAATTACCATGAGATGGTATAATCGATCCTTATAATTGGTGTGACTGATCCTGGTAATTGGTTTGACCGATCATAAGTGTTGTGTGATCGATCCTTGTAATTGGTGTAACCGATCCTAGTGACTGGTTTGACCGATCACAAGTAGATACCATGTGTAGATGGAACCGATCCTAGTGACTGGTGTAACCGATCACAAGTAGGTACCATATTTAGGTATAACTGATCATAGTGATTGGTATAACCGATCCCAACCCATGTATGTGACTTGGTAGGACCGATCACAACTAACCATTGTGATTTGGTATGACCAATCACATAGTAGTCTTGGAATACTGGCAAACCAATTCTAAACTTGTTTGGAAGTGTGGTAGAACCGATTCCAAGAAGCAAATCCATGTAAGTATGAAATAAGGATTTGCAGTGAAAAGATGTCAACATACTTTGAACACAAGCAGTAACCCTTATCATTTATTGTTCAAAGATTTTCCTTGGTACTCAAGGTGATCCTGTACCGAAATAAATTAAGAATCATTTAATTAAGGTTTTTGGTTTTATATGCTTTATTACCAGCAATTAATGTATAGCTCTAGAGAGTAAAAATTAGTAATATGCATTTACTAATTGGAGATTTTCTAATGATAGATTTCGGAAACTATTGGACCAACATTTATTGGAATTATGAAAACCGAATTTGGGCATTCATTGCATATCTTGAGAATATTTTCGGTTTTGGAAATTCCTTGGTGTCCAAACATCCTTGGTCTATAAATACCTGAGTTTTCATTTCTAGCAAACTATCCTAAGATCTAGGCAAACTTCATTTTTGTTGTTTCTGGTGAAGCCGTCTAATCGGAGAGGAAAGTATCCTAATTAGGTGAAATCTCTTACGACCGCTCGTTTAAAGACTTCTTTGGGATCAAGAAGCTCTTCGAGTACCATTAGTGGGAAACTAGATAATTGCAGTGTTATTAGTTTTCGATTTGATTTGATTGACTAACAGTTGTTGAAACTTTGGTTGCACCTAGTTTGTTTATGCTTGAGAATCTTCTCTTCTGATATAAGATTCACTCATACTAGATCAAAGTATCGACGGGATCTTTAGAACCATCTCCGGATCTAAAGACATCTTTGATAATCCATTGTTAACAGACTCCGTTCTATGCGTGTTTGATCACAAGAGGATTCAAGTGTTGTTGTGTAGTAATTTGAAAGCAATAGAAGATGAAGAAGATGAAGAAGAATTCTTATTAGTTTTCGTATGTTGTGGATTTAGTGCACAAACCTTGATCGGATGGGATCCAACTAGAATCGATTTATCTTTGATAGATCTGATTGATTAGTTGCGTGAGATCGGCATTCTATATATTTTTCTTTGAGATATATATTGATTGAGTGCGAATCTATACTTGACTATTTCAGTAATTAAAGTTAGATTAATCTAACCAGACAAAGGAGTTTATTAGATTAAACGGGAGAGCCTTTGTCAAAGACTCATCTATATCTTTAGCAAGATTGATTAGAATGGTTACCAAACAGATTCTTCCTTTGCTGTTTGGAATACGATCCAAAGGACTTGTTATTCACGTGCGTGACTCTAGAAGTCGAAGGCGCAGGGATACTAAGGGAACTAAGTAGCTAGGGGTAGTCTGCTTGGTCTCAACTCTACGAAGTTGGTATTAGATTTTGTATAACGGCTTAATTCTAAGAGTATTCAAAACTGGACTAGGTCCCGGAGTTTTCCTGTATTTGCGGTTTCCTCGTTAACAAAATCTTATTGTGTCTTTTACTTTTTTTTCCGCATTATAATTTTTATTATAATTAATTAAAATACACAAGTACGTTAACTCTGTAATACTTGATAGTGATCTTATAGAGCTTGGTCATTACCGAACCTATTATCAAGTAACACACTTTGTTGTCGTATTGTCTCGATCTTGTATCCATGGTCAATCACACAAGTTATCTTGTTGTTGTATTGTCTCGATCTCGTATCCACATAAAATCACACGAAGTGTGAACCGAATCATTGTATTGTCTCGACTCTGTCCATAGACGATCACGTTCGTTATATGTTGAAATAAAAAGATTGTGGTGTATTTGGGGACCTTCGTCTTTTCACGTACGGCTTTTATAACTGGTAAGGATTGTATTGTTTCAAGGCCATGCCTTTTGGTCTGAAAATTACTGGCTCAACCTACCTAAGGTTAATCAATAAGATCTTCAAAGACCTCATTGGGGAAACAATTGAATGTAACATAGACGATATGGTGGTCAAGAGCTTAAAAATAGTTGATCACCACTGCGATCTCCTGAAAATTTTCTCTATCCTGAAACAATTTAGATTGAAAGTGAATTCGTCTAAGCGTGTTTTTCAAAGTTCAGAGTGGAAAGTTCATATGCTTTATGGTAACAAGAAATGACATTGAGGTCGATCCCATGAATATCTGATCTATACTTGAAATGTCACCTCCAGACTGCAAAAAGGATGTCCAACAGTTGACTGGAAAGCTAGTAGATTTAAATCTTTTCATCACCAGATTATCTGATAAATGCAGAACATTCTTTAATCTATTTCAGAAGAAGAAAGATTTTGAGTGAGACCTCGAGTGTCACATAGTTTTTGACTAGATCAAATCTTATTACTCATCTGCTCTAATTCTCTCCCCACCAGTACCAGGTGAAGAACTTTATCTCTATATAGCTCATAATTCATCAGATGTAAGTGATGTACTAGTGCGAGTTGAAGGAAATAAGAAAAATCATATATTTTTTATCAGCAAGTCACTGACTCCACCTGAATCCAGGTAAAGTGATCTTCGCTATCTATTTCTCTTTTGTCAAACTCAAGCCATACTTCTCGAGCTGGAAAGTGAATGTAGTCAGAAAATACCTAATCTAGAACATGCTCTCAAAAGAGAATAAAACTAGCATATTAGCTAAATGGGGGTCCATCTGAACTAATTTGGGCGGAACTATTTTCCTATAAAGGAAATCAAAGGCCAAGCATTTGCAGATTTCTTAGTAGATTTCCTAGTTGAAGATCCAGTTTTCGATCTCAAGTTCTGTGAAGAACAACTGGAAATATTACCTGAGCCTGAGCCTAAGCCTAAGCCGGAAATACACCCCAAACTGTGATGATTCATCTTTGAATACCCATATTCGTAGATGGATCTTCAAATGAACAAGGAGGTGAAGCTGAATTATTGTGATAATCACATCAGAAAACAACTTTATCGAATATTCTTAAATCTTGGCTTTCAGCCTAACTAATAACCAAGTTGAGTAAGAAACACTGCTACATGGACTTCTAAATGCAAAAAGTCTTAATCTGAAAGAGTTTATTCTCTATACTTACTCTCAATTAACTTCAAAACAGTTGAGAGGTCAGTTTGAAGCTTGAGATATTATAATGATAAAATACAGAGATTTGGTAAACAAGCTGCTTGAGAGCTTCGATATAGTAAGCATAAGACAAGTAGCAAGAAATAAAATTCATGTAGATAAATTGGCATTCCTAGGATCTGCAATACCCGTAGTTTGCATAAGAACAATAAATGTTGGAGTCTTAGAGGCACCAGCAATCTCTGAAATGGAAAGTGTTGAAAAACAAATCCAGAGATCGAATCTGACTCAAAATGATATAAGTGAGTCATGTATGAAAGATATTTACATTTATCTGAAATCCAAATTGTTTCCAGCTGACAAACTAAAAGCAAGGAAAGTGGTCACAAAATTTGCAAGATAATGGATCTGCAATACCTGGAGCTTGCAGGAGAACAGTCAATGTTGGAGTTCTAGAGGCACCAACAACCTCTGAAATTGAAAGTGTTGAAACAAAAATCCAGAGATCGAATCTAACTCAAGTTGATACAAATGAGTCATAGATGAAGGATATTTACACTTATCTGAAATCTAAGCTTCTTCCAGCTGACAGGCTAGAAGCAATGAAAGTGGTCACAAAATCTGCAAGATACCAACTGGTAGGCGATGATTTGGACAAAAAGTCCTATCTAAGACCTCTGCTAAGATGTGTAAGAGAGCAGCATGGAAAACAGGTAATGGATGAAATCCATTCATGAGACTGTAAAAATCACACAGGAAAGCGATCTCTGACATACAAGCAAGATCTCCGGAATACTTCTGGCCAAACATGGATAAACTGCAAAGCTGATTAAGCAAAAAACTGTCATAGGTAAGTAATATCAAACTCAGTCTTTATCTAAAAATGACATTCATAACTCCTATATAAAATGAATATGAGCTCATCTGAAATTTCTCAACTATAAATTTTAATTATAAAAAAAATCCATTGGATTATCCGTTTCCAATCTATCCATCCGTGCATTCATTGGATGCAAATTCGTTGGATGCCGGACCATACTCACCCTGTTAATAGTACTTGTCAAAAGTACAACCACAACAGAAATTTGTTTTTTGACCAAGCCCATGCCCATCCTTAGCCCAGGCGAGGAATTATTCTAGTTCTTCAGACTCGGAGGAGGAAGATAGAGAGAGTAGTCATGGCGTGTGCTTCAGCTGGAGGATGTGGCGGCGCTGGTGGTGGTTGCTACAAGGACGAAGAGGAGAAGCAAGTGTTATTTTCAGAAAATCAAAATCAACATCATTATATCTGTTTAAAGTGTAAAGTAGAAGAATCCATCTCTTCTTCTTCTGGGGATTTTACTAGTGATCTTTGCTTTGTATGTTTTCGTTCTAATCTCTTTGGTAAATTCAAGCAATCAATCACTACCAACGACTTGATTTCCCCTACTGATAAAGTTCTCGTTGCCTTCTCTGGTGGTCACTCCTCCAGGTATTATTTCTATACTCAAAGCCCCAATTTTTTTCTCTTCAATCTCCACGATTAGCAAGAATTTTAGTCATTGTTCATGTGTGTTTTCTAGGATAGCTCTACAATTTGTGCATGAGTTGCAAGAAAAGGCACAGAAAAATTCAGAAGCTAGTAAAGATAAAGCGTATCCTGTATTTGGTGTGGGAGTTGCATTTATTGATGAAACCAACATTACTTCTCTTGAATTGGACAAAGCAATTGAGGACTTAAGATTGATTGCTTCGAGTTTGTCGCCACCTGAAAAGGAATTGCACATTATGCCCATTGGAAATATTTGTTCCTCGGACCCTGTGGAAGGAAGGAACAAGATGAGTGAATTGTTGTGTAATGTTACTGATGCCACTGGCAAAGAAGATCTCTTGCGATATCTTCGTATGCTGTGCTTGCAGAAGGTTTACTTTTGTTTTTGTCTTTCATTAGCTTAATGTGGTGTGATGGAAAGAGATGAGGTTCTTGTATTAATGAGTATGTTATGATAACTACAGATTGCTTATGATAATCAGTATACTAAAGTGGTGCTAGGATCATGCACATCATCGATAGCTTGCCATATTATTTCAGCGACTGTGAAGGTATGTTTTCGATCTTATGGTATGGTGTTAGATCAATGGGGGTGCTGCTAAAATCATTTTCCCTTAAAAGACCAGAGCTAAGGAAAAAAATGTCTCAAGGAGCTGTCACAGATTATCAGAAATTCAAACTATGTTCTTAAGGAGCTTTTTATGCTCACGAGGAGCTGTCACAGATCATGCTCTCAAAGAGCTATCAATTGTTCAAACTATGATAGCTCTTTGAGAGCATGACTTGTGACAGCTCCTCGAGAGCATAAAAAGCTCTTAAAGAGCATAATTTGGACATTTGATAGCTCTTTGACTTGAAACTCTATTTCGACAGTTTAGATGTGTAGGTTAGTTTCTTCATTTGGCTTTTCAGTTATTGGAAGAATAAAAATCTTGATACGATGAAAACACAGGAAATTGTTGAACTATTCCAAATTCTGATGATTACATTGTGAGTCGGAATTAGGATTAGTATGATTTTTTATTTTTCTTCACTTCCTTAAATAGTTCAACATTCCCTTTTAAAATTTGTAGATACCAGACCCAGGCAGTCCCATCTAAGTGCTAGGGGCACAGCAGCAATTGTATTACAACCAATGAGTAGCAGCCTGAGATCTGAATCACATACATTTTTTGTTCTTTTCACCAGGGACAAGGTTATTCTTTACCGGCAGATATGCAGTACATTGATGCGAGATGGGAGATCCCAGTGGTGCTTCCTCTGCGAGACTGTGTTGCACAAGAGCTCAAAATGCTCTGCTGCCTAGACAGGTTTGTAGTAATTCTTTGCTATTGCATATTTAGGGTAAAGAAATCTGTGATTCTCTCACGAGCCCTTCTACTCTTTCTGAAATACAGTTTAAAGACCTTGGAGGTGCTTGATGGTCCTCGTTCTGGTATCAATGGCTTGGTGTCATCATTCATTCAAGTTCTTCTGGTAAATATAGCAATTTATGTGGTGTATATGGGCTCCTCTTTCTGCTGTCATTCTTGCTTTCACCAGTAAACTGAACTCCTCTGGTTCTTCTGAATATCTGCAGGAAGAAAACCCTGGACGTGAACGCACCATTGTTAGAACAGCAGAAAAGCTCAGTCCATTTCATTTCAATAGGCTCCCAGAAGAAAGCAAAGACTCCAATAACAGTCATTTGCCATCACGATGGCGTCGCAGGAAGAAACAAAATCTAAAATCTCATGATGAATCCATGACGTCGGAGTTTCTCTGCCCAATCTGCTTCAGTCCACTGACCAAATCAGATTTTGAAAGTTTAACAATGAAGCTTGGGAGTTCTGACACATGTAGTGAAAGTGAAATTTTTGGATCAAGCTGCTGCCCCAGTTGCCAGTTTCAGATACTTCCAAAAGAGCATTCATCTATGGAGCAGTTCTATTCGCTTCTGCCCCAGCCGATGATAGCACGAGCACCAAAGGAGAGCATGAATGGTGACCAGGCTTGGCTAAGGTGATAATTTGCTTTTTGTTGTTGTCTATGACATTCCTTTATTACTCCCCGCGTTCTATGTTTTATGTTACGAAATGAGAAAACAGAAAATTGTTCCTAACTGAACTTGTTCTCCATTGGGTTTATGATTACGTTTCTAGGGAGCAAATAAAAGATTGCTTGCTCTCTGACGGTGAGGATGGAACATGAATCATGCTTTCTTCTGCTCATGGTAACCAGGTGTGCGACTGTGACTGGGTCCATATTAACTAGTAACCAAGTCGCGGCATATTCTTTATTGTTTATTTTAACTGTGATCTGTGGCCAGGTGACTGCAGGAGAACAACCTATCTAGTGGTGTCATTGCATGTTGTTCAGTATTGGAATTCCTTATTTGTACCTTGTATTAATTCAAGGCGTCTCAGCTAATTCTGAGATAGAGAGCGGACCATTTATTTAATGTAAACATGATTTAAGTGATGCGAATTTTTGCCCTATTAATTTATGCTGATTACTGGTAATGTTGTGCCCTTATTATGTCTGGCTTTGGAGCCGGTTCATTTTTCAGTAGATGAAGAGACAATTTTCTGTGAGCATCCAAGTGTTCAGGCACCCCAGTTTTGCTTAAATCTCACTCTGACACATTCTCCAGGCTTACCACCATACATCAACTCTTTGTTCATCAGATAAAACTCAAATATAGTCCCAAACTGAAGGGCCGTAACAAGGAGCCAATTTTATTTTATTTTTGAAAATTAAGTGGATTGAAAAGAGAAACTAGCACAGAGGATTTTCCGAAGTGTTGGTTTTCCTCGTCTCATTTGACAAGGAGCCAATTAGACATCTAGAATTTTACAATTTGTCATTTAAGGGCAATGGTAGTCAGCAGCGCCCACCCAAGGTTCATAAAGCCTTCTTAACAGAAGAGGAAAATAAGGGAGCAAGGAAGAACAGCCCAAGGGAAAATCTAAGATAAGAGAACTGAGAATTTCCATGGGCTGCAATGAATGTGAATGATTCATTGGTAAACAGAGTGGTCACCTACACACTTTCTAGTGAAGAGAAAGAAGAGAATGAGGGCATTTACTCAACTCTTTCACTTCTCTATTTTGGATGTAATGAAGTAGTTAAGAATGACTGGCCAAGAAAGCACCAAACTGCTTTCTTGAGTGCTCTGGGATCAACTTCGCTACAATCTCAGCTGGCACTCCTTTCAGTTCTGATCATTATCAGCAGCAGGAACATGACGACCAAACAATCTGTGTTAGTATAATCATATTGTATTATAAAATGTACATGGAAATTACATAACATGATTATCAAAATTGGGTTTGCCACTAAAAGTAGTTCACACATACCATGGGGTTTGAAATTGAAGAGTGGGGGTAATAAACGTCCATTTGGCAGGCGACTGTTTGGGTCTCTTAGCTCATCAAAAAATGGATGGATCAAAGCTTCCAACTGCAATACAAGTAATTTACAGACCCCTATAAGTCTACACCGTGCTTCTTGACCAAAGAGATGAAAAACAAAGCAAAAATTAAAGAAAGCTTATATCTGTCGGCATAAAACCCATACAGCTGTGCACCGTAGGTTTGGTGAGTACTGCAGAAGTCTTGACACCAGATCCACAGCTTCTGGTGGTGTGCGCTTGTGGAGTATCTGGAAGCAGACAACAATTCAGACATCATTTTGAAAGCCTCATTAACAAGCTAAAACGAAGGGTAAGCGTTTTTAGCAAGTATATTCGGCTTTCCAGTACCTTATGCCAAGGGTGAGCTTTGATCTGTGGAAATTTAAACTCCGTGTAGTTGGGATTCATGCACTTAATTTCCTCCCTAGTTGGGGTACCCAAAACCTGCAAATTAACACCAATGGTCATAAATGCGAAAGATGTGAAGGAGTACTCTTTTTTCGGAATAGGCGATCAGCTAGACAGAGAATCTTCCTACTAGAACAGCATGTATGTGTATGTGCAGGTTGTTCCTAGCCACCATTTACAGGATTCTCAGTGATGTGAGGGTAAGGAGATACTGTACAGGCACTTCTTTCAAAACTATATCTTTCAAGTCATTAAAAGATTGAAATGTTCACCAAAGAGAGTTAGAATCAAATAGGATTTGAGCAGCAACTTGTTCTGATGAAAAACAATTTCTCACCACTGACTGTAATAGAGATTCCACTACGGTAACATTGTCGTTGTAATATCATGTATAATCCAGACAATGTGTAGACTGAAGTGGAAGAGATTTTAAGAAGAGCAACAGTTACCTTGATTATTTCAACAAGCTGGTCCACTCCACTTTCACCAGGAAACAGGGGCTGGAAAAACGAATAAGAAAGAAAACAGAAAAGAACTTGATACGCATAGTAATCATAATTGTGATGTTTGTGTTCCAGGAGAGAAGCGGATGGCTTAGCCTTATAGGGTTGTTGACAAAAAAGTTACCTGCCCAAGCAGTAGCTCAGCAAGAACACAACCAGCGGACCAAATGTCAATAGCTGTAGTATACTTGGTGGCTCCAAATATAAGCTCAGGAGCCCTGTAGTACCTTGAACAGATGTATGATATGTTTGGCTCTCCTTTAACCTATTAAGGTCGAAGCAAATAAAATTTCTACGCTGTGAGACTAGAAGGGAAAGAAAAAGAAGAAAAAAAGAAGAAGCATTAGTAGATAATGTATTCAACAGCCTACCAAGACTTTTGCACTTCCAAAATCACATATTTTTAACTGATGAGTATGTGGATTGACCTGTCGCAAATAAACAAGAAAGTGATTTGAAAAACTAACTCGCTACAGAAAGCAAACAAATCACATTACAACTTCAGATTTGAAGAAAAATGAAAGTAATTCCTAAGGTAACAGGGTTTAACACCTATTGACAATTATTTATGACATTAAACATATCCCAAAAACCCCATCCAGCAAATCACCAGGTAGGGAAGGTATAAGTAAAAAGGAGAAACATAAATCAATATCATGTCCACACGTTTATTAGCCCGTGGTTATAAGGAAAAGAGTTGACAAGGACAAATGCATCAACTTGTAAAACACTTGTATGTTTATGGAGTTGGTTTAACCCACGTCATATGACACCAACACATAAAAGAAGTCCCACCCAAGGGATGGTTGGATGCAAATTTCAGAGGCGACACTAAACAAATCACAGCTATCGAGATCACTCATGGGATGTGTTTCATCTGACAAAAAGTTGAGCTATACTACCTCGTTGTGAACTCACATGTATTGCATCTTATCGATTTTCAGAAAATCACACTTTACATGATATATTAGTCCTCGTGAAAGCGAGAATTTACTCATTTTTTTTTGCAGATAAACTACATATATGCCAGTAAAAAGTGCAAGATATCAAAATGGTTTGTCGACGTACCAAAAGATTCTGAGGTTTAATGTCTCTGTGGCAGACCCCAATACTACCATGAATATAAGCCAATGCCCTACAAATCTGCAAAAACCAACAGTCTTGAAGTTTCCGCAGATATAGATAGTTGTGCCTATTTTAAAGTGAGGAATGAAAAAGTATAGCGACTCAAAAGCATAGATAAGAAAATGTGAGTTTGAAACTTACCACAAAGTAAGAAGCACATAGCAATAACTAATTACAGAAAGTCAACAAAAGAAAAGAGCTTAACTAACACCCATTTTCCGTGGAACGAGAAAAAAAAAGCACTACTTACTCTATGGGTGATTGCCTCTCCATTTAATTATAGCAACTCGTAAATCCGTAATACCATCACGTCTAACCACTCTAAAAATTGGCTAACCCAACTCGGCCAACCAATTTTTTGGTGTTAATTTTTTTTTACAATGATCTGGTTGGCTGGTTCTTTGTGAAGATGTTTTACGTGGCAATACCTCATCCTCAATCAAAAAACACAGTACAGAAGTACAATTTCCTCTAGATAAGCTCAATGAACACTACTTCTGATCCGTTTTTAGGTATAGGCCGAGAAGCAGTCTCCTAGTAATTCTAGAAGTAGTTTCCTAATACTAGAAAGAAAACTTAGGAGTCCTATTTTTAGAAGATTACAAACATAGGAGAGTTTCCAAACCTAGAATGACTCGAATATAGAAGTAGTGCTACCTATAAATAGGGTGCAAGAGAGTACCTGTAGGAGGGCAGAGAAAATACAATGAAGAAGAAAAAGAAGAAGAAGGGTACAACTCTTTCACTAAGGTTGAAAACGTTGAAATTACCTTTCACTAGGAGGGCTGAAATTACCTTGAAGGAAAACGTTGTAAAACTCTTTCACTTAAGCAATAAAACTAAGGTTCCAATTGCAATCTGTTTGTTCTTTTATTCTACTTGTTTAGCTACTCTATCTATCATATTGGGGTCCAGAAATTGATCAACTTCAGTAAACAGCTCAGCATTAACAAGCATGGTATTTATTAGGAAATGCACTTATATTTAGAAGAAATCTGATACTTAATTGCTTCCAACTGTACAGATTTCCGATGAATCAACAACCAGTGTTTAAAAAAACGTTTTGAAGCACGTGTTAAAGCTCGCTTTTTTGAGCTTCAGTAAGAAAATGCTTCAAAGTGTACTCTTCAGTAGTAGGTCCGATATTTGAAGAAAAAAGGGGCATTTGGGATTTAAAATTTAGCCCTGATATTTCCTATTTTGTCTTAAAGTCTAAGGTAACATAGAACCCTAAGAACTATTATAATTCTTTAACTACACATCGCTTTTACGCTTCGCTGAGAGAGCGATTGTTTTACACTTTCACTTTTTTAAGCATTGTCAACAAACATGTCCAAGTTGTCAACATTCACTAACATATTCACAATCCATAATGACACATACCTGGTAAGTATAAAGTTTCACATATATCACCGGCATCCGTTGGTTCATCTTGTTATAGTGTTTGATGACACGGTGAACAGTCTCAGGGACATACTCAAGTACCAAGTTGAGATAAAGCTCATCCTTCTCAGTCGTTGAAAAGAAACAGTGTTTCAAAGAAACAACATTTGGGTGATCTAGAAGACGCATGGTTTGTAGTTCACGGTTTTTGTACCTCTTATCTTGAAGGACCTTCTTAATAGCTACAGTTTCACCTGTTTCTAAGCATTTGGCCTGTGAGCAACAACAGGAAAGCACCAAGTTTACACTTCATTTTTACAATCAAATGCCAAAACATGAAATCACCGAATCGACAAATGCTCTCATGAATCGTAACCAGACATGAACCAGTTGCACATGAACAGTTTTCTGTGTTCACAACAGACATAAAATTACCAGAGAAAACACGTACCTGAAAAACAATTCCAAATGATCCATGCCCAACAACCCGCTCTGCCATATAGCTTATGGTCTATAATAAAGCAAAATAATTGTATTAAATGAAAACAACCCAAAGAAAGATCATAACTAGAGAAAAGGGTTATAAAACTCAGCCCCCAACTATACCTGCTTTGGTTGACCATTTCTTCCACCAATGGTTGTCACAATTATATGACCTGTTTCCGTGCCAGTTCCATCAACCAAAGTTGCTTCAATTTCCTAAAAAAGGATCAATTTCTTGAATGTATGTTATAGTACCAACAGTTGACAACAAAATTTAATGACAAAAATATCACTCCACTTACATTATCATCCCTAATTTTCATTTCGTTCATTTCCTCAGGCAGCCTATCAACACCTGCAGTATTACTGCTAGGTTCTTTGAACCCAGCTGTAGGTGGTACGCTAACTGAAGCCATTGGATGAAACAATGGTCGCCAGCTCCCAGTTCAACCACCTTGCTGATTTAAGGTCTCAACTCAAGGAAACCAATCCATGCCCCTGCAAGAAAAGAATGTTTCAACAATCCATGCACATGCAAATCAATGTAAACCACTAGGTCGGATGCTAACAGGAAAACTAATGTAAAGAACTGAACACATAGAAACAGATGCTAATAAAATGTAAATAGTAGTATAGTACCACAGGGAACTATGTCCGACATAGTAGGTAAATGAACACCAGTAGTGCTTCTACGAAATAATTCATGACTTCCAAGTATGGAAATTGCTCTTGTTTTTACGACATATGCAACAAATCCAGTTGAACGAGTATAACAATAAGTGCCTAGACATCATATTCCATAATAGTTTGTTATTCAAACTTTCCAGTGAAGGATCTCGCCAGATTAACTGAAAAGCTCTTAATGGTACCCTAAGAAAGCTCATAAAACTCGACATTAACAGTAATCCAAATAAATTGCTCAAGAATATAAGTCCGCGTCTTGTTTTGAGTCATTTGAAAAGTCAAATTATACAGCAAAGAGAACAATTGCAAGCTCAACAAAAAAGCATGTATAACCCTACAATTTATAGTTCGCCTGTTTTCCATCTAAAGAAACTTCACCACACATTGTCCTTAAAAACATCAACCCTACTGCATAGCTTTTCGGTGCACACAACGGCAAAGGGGTAGAACTCATGAACACAGGGGAATGGACCCGACCATCCAAAAGTGTGTTGTCTATGGAAGAGCTGTCCATAATACCTCTCTTTATGAACACAACTTGTTCTCATGTTAACATTTCAAAAATTCAAGAAATTATTATGACTAAGCAGCAAATGTAATTTTAAGACAAAACAATTAGATATCAGATCAATGATCACAGAAACAAAACCTCAAGCACATAATAAGATCAAGATTTCGTTTTTCCTGATACAAACAAAGATCATAATAGATACTGATCCCACTGAGCTGTTATCTGGATTAATAACAGTGTCACTTATAGATACAAAAAACGATATGATTGAAATTTCAAGAAAATTAAATAAATAAACAGAGGGATCTAAGCTTTGGATTTTCTTACCTCCTTCGGTGCCCCTTGTTTTTGGTGGTGTGTATTGTAGACCAAAAGGGATGACAGTAAAATAAGACCTAAAACAATGAAGGCTACTATACACTCCAATAGAGGGGCTTCACTTGGATTCTTAGTGTCCAAAAAAGTGGTTATGGGATATCCTAACACCAAAACAAAATGTCTAGATTACCCTTGAACTAAAATAAAAACTTAAAAACCTAATCTTTTCTATTCTAATTCAAGAAAAAAACTGCTCCTCTTCTCAGCATCTCAATCAACCACCAGACCAAAATCTTCATCCTCAACAACCGATTCAAGAAACTGAAGAATCAGAATTTCAAACTCCCCAACAACAACCCATGGTGTATGTTAGGTAATAATCGAACAAACCCATCTTTGTTTACTCGTTTTTGTGCTTAAAATAGATTAGATTGAATGAAATCGAAGTAAAATTAGGTTTCAGTTACGTTTCTGCTGGTGTTACGTCTGGGTTCGGGTCTAGGTTTCTAAACGTAAAATTTGATTATGAAGAACTTACGTCTAGGTTTAATTGAATTCAACCGTAAACTTGGATTTGCATGTAGTCTTACGTCTAGGTTTAGTTGAATCAAACCGTAAAATTGGATTTGAATGAGTTACGGTTGGGGTTTGTCATGCCACTTTACCAACCGTAATTAATCTTTTGTCCTATTGAAAACCAGTTACGGTTAGGAGTTCATCCAAACCTAACCGTAAATATGGATTACGGTTGGAAACAAAGCTCAACCCAACCGTAAAATCCCATGAAAGTCGAAAAATCTGATTTTTTTAACGTACTTTAGCTAATTTTGTGCGAAATTGAACTCATGGGAGATAGTTAAGAGGCATACCTGTTGATTTTCAACCATTGGTTCTTCACTTTGTTGATTTATTTCTTCACTTTCTTTAATTATTATCTAATTAAATTAAATTAAAATTAACTAAATAAGGGTTGTTTGGTCATTACAAAATTATTTGAGATAAGGGGTTTTTGAAATTACTTATGGGTGACCCGTTTTTGTCCTATTAGGTGACGCCCCTCTAATGGAATGTGACGCCCCAATAATAGCCTTCAAAACAATACTAGCGAAGGAAACACAATGAAAATAAAAATGGGGATATGCGACACATGAAAAATAAATCAAAAAATAATACTCCCTCTGTCTTTTTTTATCTGTCCTAATTTCTACTTTGGTCCGTCTTTTTTTATCTGTCCGCTCTGTTTATAGACATATTTTTCCCTTAAACTATCAAATATACCATTTATTTTTTATAATCATAAAATCATTTTTAATATAAACTTAATTCAAAATATTAAATATTATCACCATATATATCTATTCAATATCTTTGTATTAATCGTCATTCCTTTTTTAAATAAAAACATTTATTGATAGTTATAAAATTCCTAATAAAACTTCTACTTATTCTTACATAATTTTAGTTTTGGTAATAACATAACATTAAATAGGACTAGTCAAGGGTTAGTCATGATATTTTATAGGATTTCCTTAATATTTTGACAAAGTCAATTATGACTGTTAATTAAGGACGGAGGTGGTAGTTATTAATATTAAAATATAAGATTACACGTCGTTTCAGAGAGAAAAAAAGACCGAGAATGATAGATACATTGAAGCGGTGCACACCGGGCACTAATAGCAGTGGCCCCTGCTAAGTTCCAGGGGTTATGGGCCCCACCATCCCTATTAGAGCTCGGTGCAAACCGAAGTGGAAAACTTCGGTGCATCTAGCACAGTTGAAAAAAGACAAGCAATTACACAAAGTTTGTAGGGTCAGATGACCCCACATGGCAGGGATGATCTAAGCTACAATCATATCAGAGCATCGCAGCCGTACAACCAAAAAGAAAAAATAGTTAAGACCTGGATTATCTTGGGTGGAACATTTGGTACTCAACTCGCCAACCCAACCCGATCCGTGCACGAGCAGGTTGGACTGGAGACTCTAAAGCCCGATATGAAAGGCTACTTTTAGAAACCCAATAGTTTCCGGATTTGAAAAATTTTATTAGAAGGGAAAAATAGAAGTTCCCGGAGAAAAACTAAGGCATATAGCCCTAGCCACAAATACAATTCAGCCTAACTACAATCTAAAATTACAGCCCAATTGAAAATCAAATCCCTGAAAGTAACAGAAAAGAACCAATTTTAAAGAGCGCCCCATTTGTAGATATGTCTTTTTATTTCATTGATAACCTCTTCTTTGTATTTATGTTGTTTCCCCGCCATGACTCTGTCATAACTCTCAATCCAAACTTCCCACAGCATAGCTGCTGGGAGAAGAGGCCATATTTTCCTCCCCCTGTTTTTCCCTTTGTTGTCTAGCCATTCTTCAAGATGTTGTTTTATATTTGGCTTGAAACTCCTTCCAATCCCATACTGAGATAAGAAATATTCCCATATTTGTTAGGTGTAGATACAATGTAGTGGTGGGTGATCTACATCTTCATCTACGGCGTTGCATTGTATCACACCCTCTTTTCAACAGATTATTGACAGTATGAATAGCAGACCAGACAGACTTTTTCTTAGGAGGAACATACCTAACCCAAATACACTTATAAGGGAAATTGCATGTATCATGTGTGGTTTGCTGAGAGAGTATCCACTAGTATCCTTCCTTTGTAGTGTATCGTGTCATTGAATCTTCATCTTGGTTAAGCTTTGGAGTGTTCCCCAAGAGGACTAGCAGTTCATTGGTTTCCTGCAATTCCTCATTGTTAGGTCGCTTCTTCATTGCTATTTTCCATCTACTCTCTTCAATCTGATCAGCTACCATTTCATTATTTTGTACAACAAGTTTGAAAGTTTTTTGGTGAGAAATGACTAAGGGGTGTCAGATATCCACTTATCATGCCAAAATTTGATGGATTGCCCATTTGCCACTCTGATTTTAGTGGTCTTATCTGCAAGCCATTTCTCTTTTTGTATGCATTTTCAGAATCCCTTCCCTTGAGGTTGCTTGTACTCAGTTGCAGTGGGAGCTTCCTTCCCAGATTTAGTCTTCTGATGTACAACTCTTTTCCATAAGGCTTTTTACTCCTTAGAGTACCTCCAATTCTATTTAGCTAATAAAGCTTTATTCATGAGTCTCAAATTCTTTATGGCCATTCCTCCATCTTCCTTTTTTTTGCACATCTTGTCCCAAGACACCCAACATATCTTCTTTTTTTCCACAATAGATCCCCACAAAAAGTCTCTCATAATCTTCACTATTTTCTTTTCTATTGAGGCTGGCATATGCATAAGTGATATGAAGTACAGTGGTAGGCTAGCCAAAGCTGAGTTGATAAGCATAATCTTCCATGCTTCAGAGAAAAATCTTATTTTCAATAAGTTTCTTCTTGAACTTCTCTATGATGCATTCCCAGACACTTGTCTGTTTTGTGATTTGGGTGTTAGTTTTAGAAATTCACTAGACATTTGCACTTACTAGGTTTAAAAGTAAATTAGGATATTTATCGACTACATAGTGGTATTTTATATTTCGAAGGTGTAATATAACTTTCGTTGTTTTCTTACAATAGTTCAATCTATATGGGCTAAACAATACTACAACAACAATCTTTGATATATAATTCATGATGTAAACTTCCAATCTGCTTATTTGGGTGTTGGAATTCTTTTATATCAATTGAGTAAATAGGAGTAAAAACCATAAAAGTTATTCTCGATAGTTTGAAAATTTAAATGCATCTGATGAACTAATGCATGGCTGCAGATGCATATATAGTTTTATAGGAATCCAGAGTTCATAATTTTATAAAGAATTAATACTTTCGAATACTTGATTCATGTGGCTTAAAATTATAAAATATCACTCAATCAACCAATCTGCATAGAATATTCATTTTTTTTATCATCTTTTATCTTTTGTTTATTTGATATAAGCGTATTTTGCATGATTGTATTTTTATTTATTTTTGAAGCATGTGTGGTGTGTTCAATGATATAGAGACAAGAAATCAGGTGATATTGATATTAGAAATCTGTTAGACCTATCTGCTAATTCGCAAATCCATTGGATTATGTTCTTTACGCAGATGGAAAATTTTCAAATTCGCCTACGGGTAAATTAATTGTAGGTAGGATGAAATCATTAGATCTCGTTCGTAGATCAGTCATACATAAATCTATTAAATAATTATTGAGTGTTAATGTAATGTTCAAATGTAATAGGAGTGTAAGAATATAAGTATCGGTAAAATAATAAGTGGACACTAGTGTGCCACATATCCTCTTATCTTTATGGTCTTATGTTGACCAAGTAAAGAGAGAAGTGAATTATTGAGAGAGAAAATGATTGAGAAAAATTAATAAAATATAAGAGAAATAGAGGAACTACTTTCCCCTTCTCAATTTCAATCAAAATCATCAAAATCAATCAAATATATTCAATCAAAAAACCAACAATTGGTATCAGAGCTAGGCCCGTATGAAAGTAGAGTGAGAGTAGACCCAAAAAAATGGCTACCCGTCTATCCGTACAAAGGTCCACGACGTAGAGGTGCTCACGGAGCCCTACACATGGAGGGGGCATAGTGGAAATAATAATCCCACATTGCTTAACCCCTTAAATATAAATATAAAGTGCGGAGCCACTCCACTCATTGCCAATTGGTGAGTTGGAAGCCCACACATTTCTATCATGGTATCAGAGCATAAATCAAGTTAATCTGATCTTGGAACGTGAAAAAAATCAATCAATACCCATTAAATCAAAAAAAAATCAACAACAAATAAACTTTTTAAATCTAGATCTAGAAAAGAAAAAACCCAATTTTTCAATCAATCTTCAATCAAATCAATGGAAAGTAGTAGCAACTTAAATCTATACATTCAACAACCTTCGGTACCATTTTTTCATGGAGAAAAATATGATTTTTGGGCTATCAAAATGAAAACCTTGTTTATGTCTCAAGATGTGTGGGAGATTGTTCAAAATGGGTATGATGAAATTGAAGATACATCAAATATAAAACAACCCCAAAAGGATTTACTTAAGGTGAGTAGGAGGAAGAATACAAAAGCATCCATGTACATTCAACAAGGAGTTGGAGACACTATTTTACCAAGAGTAATCCATTCATCTAAAGCTAAAGAAGCTTGGGATCTTCTACAACAAGAGTATGGAGGTAATAAGAAGGTCAGAGAATTAAAATTACATTCACATAGAAGAGATTTTGAGAATCTTAAAATGAATGATAATGAAAGTTTGAATGAGTTTTCATCTAGAGTTGTTGAAGTTGTTAATAAAATGATGATGTGTGGTAAGAAGATGGAAGAGTATGTGAGAAGATTTTGATATGATTGCTGGAAAAATTTGAACCCATTGTGGCGTTTTGGAAGAGACTAAAGATTTATCTACCTTAAAGTCACAAGAATTATGGGACTCTTTGAAGGTGTATAACTAAAGGTTGTTAAGACACTCCGAAAAATCAATTGAGAGTGCATTTCAATCAAAATTGAACCTGAACTCAAAAAATTCAGCAATGAAGAAGAATGAGTACAAGGGTGATGTTTCATCTAGCTTCAAAGGAAAAGGAAAATGGAAGAAAGGAAGAGCAAACTCCAAAAACTACACAAAGAGTTATTCTTCACAAGTACCGAGATGCAATTTTTGCAAGAAGAATGGTCATTTGGAGAAGAATTGTTGGAATAAAGGAAAACCCCAATTTCATCATTGTAAGAAGTATGGACATTTCGAGAAAGATTGTAGATACAAAGAAGATGAAGAACAAGCCGGTAGAGCCGTTGAGAAGGAAGATAAACAAGATATGTTTTATGCTTTTCAAAGTGTCGTATAAACTTCCAAGAGTGAAGTATGGTTTGTAGATAGTGGTTGTACAACTCATATGTCCGGTGAGAAGAGCTTGTTTGTTGATATGGATACATCCATAAATTCTCTAGTAAAGATGGGGGAGGGAAGCATGGTTCAAGCTAACGGAAGAGGTGCAATTTGCGCGCAAACTATCAATGGAGAAAAATACATTAGGGATGTGCTATATGTTCCGGATTTGGCACAAAATTTGCTTAGTGTCGGGCAACTTGTGGAGCTTGGGTACGCGGTCCATTTTGAAGATGGATATTGCACCATTTATGACAAGAAACACAAGGACAAGAAACAAGTAATGAAGAGTATCAAGATGGTGAAGAATATAAGCTTTCCAATTGTGTTTGAAAAAGAGAAGAATTTTGCATTGAGAATGGAAACCATTGATGAAACATAGTTATGGCATAAAAGGCTTGGGCATTTGAATTTCAATAGTCTCAAGGTACTTTCCAACAAGAATGGTGCAAGGACTTCCACAACATATCAACCATAAAGATGGAGTGTGTGAAGGTTGTGAACTTTGGAAACAACATCGCCAACCATTCCCAAAAGGTGTAGCATGGAGAGCAAAAGAATTTCTTAGTTTGGTAACATACCAAAGTGTGTGGACCAATGAAGACACCAACTCATGGAGGTAATAAATACTTCATTTTATTCATTGATGACTTTACTTGTACGACTTGGGTATACTTCATGAGACAGTCCGAAGTTTTTAGCATATTCAAGAAGTTTAAAGGCCTCGTTGAAAATCAAAGTGGTCACTACATCAAAGTTTTGAGAAGTGATAGAGGCAAAGAGTACAACAACAAAGAGTTTGATAAAGGCAATTAACCGTGGGTTATACTCCTCAACAAAATGGTGTTTCCGAGAGAAAGAACCAAACTGTGATGGAGATGGAGAAGTCCATGCTTCATGAGAAGGGTAAGCCTAAATATTTTTTGGACAAAGCCGTTAACACTGCCGTCTACTTGATGAATAGATGTCCAACAAAAGTCGCATGGGATAAAACTCATTTTGAAGCATGGAGTGGGAGAAAACCATTGGTAAGACATCTCAAAGTTTTTGGTAGTGTGTGTTATTCTCAATTCCAAGGTGAAGAGAACAAAGCTTGATGAATCAAGTGAGAAATGTATATTTCTTGGATATAGACTCCAATCAAAGGGTTATAGGTTTTTTAGCTTGAAAAACAACACAATGATCACAAGCCGTGATATCTTGTTCGATGAAGGTGCTTCATGGAATTGGGAAGAAGGTAAAATTGATAAGAGAACCATTATTGTTGATGAAGATCAAGAAAATTCAGAAACAAATGAAGTTGAAGAAGGTGAATAAAATGAGGAAGAACTACCTCAAACACCACCAAATACAATACAAGAAGCATCTCCAAGTATGTCTCAAAGTACTAGTGCATTATCATCACCACCAAAGACACCAAAGAAGATGCAAAGGTTGAGTAAAGTGTATGAAAGATGTAACTTTTGTACGGTTGAACCGGAAAATTTTGAAGAAGCATCAAAATAACCGGTTTGGATAAAAGTTATGGAAGAAGAAGTTTTTGTCATTGATGAGAACGATACATGGTAGAAAGTAGCAAGGCCAAGTGACAAATAAGTTATTGGTGTGAAATGGATCTACAAGATGAAGTACAATGCAGATGGATTGGTTCATAGGCACAAACCAAGGTTGGTGGCAAAGGGATACTCTCAACAACCAGGCATCGACTACAATGAGACTTTTGCACCTGTTACTCATCTTGACACCATTAGAGCCGTGATTTCTATGGATTCTCAAATAGGTTGGTTACTACATCAACTTGATGTGAAATCGGCATTTTTTAATTGAGAACTCCAAGAAGAGGTCTATGTAGAACAACCACAAGGTTTTGTGATTGAAGGAGAAGAAGACAAGGTATACAAGTTAAAGAAATCTTTGTATGGCTTAAAGCAAGCACCAAAAGCTTGGTATAGTAAGATGGATGGATACTTCAAAAGGAAAAACTTCAACAAAAGCAAGAGTGAACCTACACTTATGTGAAAACACAAGGTACATCTATTCTCATCGTTGCTTTATATGTTGATGATCTTATTTTTACGGGAAATGATATTCATATGATTGAACAATTCAAGAGAGAAATGATGATGAAATATGAGATGGGTGACATGGGTTTGCTCAAGTACTTCCTTGGTATAGAAGTTCATCAAAGTGAGGATAGAGTGTTCATTTCTCAAAGAAAGTATGTCGAAAAGGTGTTGGAAGAAATTTGGTATGCTTGGTTGTAACCCCACATCAACACCACTTGTAGTGAATGAGAAACTAAAGAAAGATGATGGAGGAAGAAAAGTTGATGAGACTTATTATAGAGGTCTTATTTGAAACTTGTTATACCTTATAGATACAAGACCCGATATTATGTTTGCTACAAGTATGCTTTCTAGGTTCATGAGTTCACCTAGTCATCTACATCTTGGCGCGGCAAAGAGGTTGTTAAGGTATATTCGAGGAACAATGAATTTTGGAATCATGTATTCTAGAAATTTGGATGTCAAATTAGTTGGCTATTGTGATAGCAACTTGGGAGGATGTATTGATGACATGAAGAGTACATCGGGGTATGCTTTTTCTCTTAGTTCGGGTATATTTTCTTGGGCATCAAAGAAGAAACCAACGGTAGCTCTATCCACGGCAGAAGCGGAGTACATTTCAGAATCAATAGATACATCTCATATGGCTAAGAAGAATCATAAAGACGTCCAAGAGAAACAAGAAGGGTGCACCGAAATTTTTTGTGACAATAAATCGACAATTGCTATGTCCAAAAATTCGGTTGAGCATTGTAAAGCAAGGCACATTAAACTCAAGTATCACTTCATTCGAGAAGCGGTTGAAGATGATGAGATAGAACTCAAGTATTGCAAGACGGAAGACCAATTGGCGGACATATTCAAAAATAAAAGATTCTCAAATCTGTAAGAATGTTGAAATCTCTAAGGGAAGAAAATTCAACAACCGAAAATTGATGACCTAACCTGGTTGTCATAAACATGAATCCTTATTTCTTTATCCTCAAAAGTAAACAGTAAGTATATGTATGTAAATATTTTAATAAAAATATTTTTAAATAAATTTTCGGTCAAGGAATTAAAAGAAATAATATTCTCAAAGATTGTGAGAAAAACTTCTTTTATTTATAATAGGAAAGGTTTTACATTTCATTTCATAGAGATCTGACAGAATGTCTACCTCTAGCTGCAACTCTCGCAAAGTTGAAAAAGTCTGGACTATATTGTTTCCTAACAAGAAACTTCGTCTCAAATCTTCAGAAGGTGATTCAGACTCATCTCCAGAACTTCATCAAGATGTTCCTAATAAAGAAATCTCATCTCTTAATGATAATCTTCTCAAGAATCTTTCACTAAAATTATATCTAATCTTCAGTAAGGAACATGGAAAAGGATTTGCGAAAGGAAGTAAAGGAAGTCAATGACAATGTTATTAGTCTTGAATCAAGATTGGTAATCATAGAAGATGATTGGAATCTAGTGAAATCTTCTGATTTGACTCCAAAAACATCAGAGAAACTCTAAAGGAATAAAATTAGAGTCTTGCATCCAAGAAAATAGACATATGTTTTTGATTTATTTCGATTATTGTATAAGGTCTATTTTTGAATAAAACTATCATTATTTATGAATAAAATTATTATTTTATAATTTTTCTTGTAATTATTTCCGATTACATAGCCTGTGCTTGAATGTCTATATTTTTCTATGTGTTTTCGGTTTATGGGATGTCTGATTTCGGTTTTCATAACCTTAATATGCGATCTCATATGATGTGAACCTTTATGCTTTGTGTGGATTTTTGATTTAGCGGGATTAAGTTCTATCCCATGTTGGTAGGCTTTATCAAAGGATCATAAGGTGTTCTGATTGAAACTCATATGTAAAAAGTCACAATGTGTTGATTCAATTTGTGTTTACATGAGTTGTGTTTAGCATAAAAATATGTGTTTCGGGTTTTCAACTTTTTCTATTGGCACACATTTGTTAAAACCGATTCAACCTTTCTCTGGTAAAGGTTGCTCTTGTTGTTGTTCTTTTGTTCTTGCGAGAGGATGACAACAAACTGGGAGAGAGTTCTAACTTGAACTTGCGCTTAATGGTATATCTTACTGGGGAGAAGAGGATGCGGAATCTGAGGTAACGAATTTGTTAGTTAATCATTTTCCTGTTTAAGAAAAGCATGCTTATATTGCATATATTTTGCTTTTGCTTAACAAAATTTCGGTACAATTGATTATATTCCATTATGATGTGTATGGATGTGTGTGTGATTCAATTGTTTCCGTTTAAGAAAAACTGTGTCAATTTATTTGGCTTATTGTTTGGTATCAAGTGTTTTTGCTTAACGAAATTTCAGTGCAATTGCGGTGCTATAATGTCTATGTTTGTTTCAATTGCTTCCGGTTAAGAAAATAATTGTGCAAGTCAGTTTATTTTTGGTTTGTTTGTATTGTTTATGGCTTAACAAAATATAGGATCATTTGTTTAGTCCAATTTGATTCTGGATAAGAGAAACTAAGTTAATTCTGATCTTAGTTAGACTTATCAAATTGAAGGATTCGGTTATTCAAGTCTAATCGAATGCCTTGACAAGAAATACTAGTTGACTAACCTAGTACTTGTCTTGTCTAAAGAGAAAGGTTTAAGTTATTGTCTGAATAATTAGAACCTGATGAGAGTGTTGGGAATTTCACCTCAACTCTTCTGATCTTTAGGGTAAACAAAGAATAACCAATACACCAAGAGATACGATAAACACTTAATCAATCACACAAGACACAGACATGGAAAACCCCAAATCGGGTAAAAACCACGGACAAGAACACAATTTATTCAATTAACCGCAAGGATGATTACAAAGAAGACTCTTACTTCTCTTACATCTCTCACCTTTTGCCTAGAACAAGAAATTCACAAAGAGACCGAAAACCTAGCTTTAGTTTTCCCACTCTTAAGAATAACTCTTCTCTACTGGGTATTAAACACTCTTATGGTCCCCTATTCATAGTAGACACATCTTGTTTTCCAAGTAACCTGTTTCCTAATCTGAATTGGGAAACCATCCTCAACTAGGAATGTCTAACCTAATTAGGTAATACATCCTCAATAAAGAATCCATACTAAAACAGGAAACTACCATAAATAAGACTTCTAGAATTTGCTAAATCTAGACAACTTCTAACAATTCTCCACCTTAACTAGATTTGCAACATTCACAAAATTATTTTTGCTTCTTCAACTAACTGATTTCCATTGTGTTCTTGTCCACCTGCCCTTACGGGCCATTGATCATCAATAATGATGACCAACACAGTCCAAGTTATCCTTGGACTTGCCAATCTTTGGAACCAACTTCTTGACCATACGAGCCTTTGGAACTCCACCCAACGCCAAATTTCCATGGGACTTTTCATTCCCAAAAGTTGACTTGGATTCATCCTTAGCTCCACCTAACCCTGACTTCCTCAGTGTATACAAGCCGCTGCTACGACTTCCTTTCATGATCATAGTAGATCCTTGATAAATCTTTATTACTCCACCATAACAGGAATACTTACAACCCGCAGAATCTAATTGGGAAATACTTATTAGATTCCACTTTAACTCCAGCACGTGTTTTACTCCTTGGACTATTCGAAACTTACCATCAAACATCCTCACGCGAATATCACCGACTCCCTTAACCGATAGTTCCGAGCCATCGCCAGTAAACACTTTACCACTATACCCCATATACCTATCGAAATATGATTGGTGTGCACACATATGTGTCGTGGTACCGCTATCCATTATCCAACTCTTCTCTTGATTTAAATCAACAACAACCAAAAGAGAGTAATCGCTTTCATAGCCTACATGGTTAGCTTGACCTTCGAGACCTCTTGCCGAACCAGTCCCATTGTCTTTCCACTTACAATCACGTCTGATGTGACCTGATTTGTGAAAATTTCAGCAAACACTCTTACCGTGTTTCTTCTTCCCTCCAGTAAATAAACTAACATCTTCAGACGAGCCAATGTTACTACTCTTCACCTTATTTTAGAGCACTAGTAACTTCAGCAAGACTCAAAGAATCTTTTCCATGCTTTAAGTATGTCACCATGTGTTTATAAGATGGTGGAAGTGACAAGATGAGGCGAAGTGCTTTATCCTCATCATTAACAGTTACTTCTAATGCTTCAAATTCAGAAAAAATTGAATTTTAAACGCTGAGATGATTAGCAATAGACGTACCTTCAGCCATCTTCAATGTATGAAATTGCTCTTTCAAGTACAATCTATTCGAACGAGTTTTTGTCATATACAACTCTTCAAGTTTACTCCACAACTCCTTTGATGTAGTAATCTTTGCAATATTATCCAAAACATTCTTTGCTAATAACAGTCGTATCTAACTCGCAGCTCTTGAATCAGTATCTTCCCAGTCTTCAGGCTTAATACCACTTTCCACTTGTCCTTTCAGCTCCTTGACTAATCCAGATTGAATTAAAACATCCTTAAATTGAATTTTCCATAAACCAAAGTTAATAGAACCATCGAACCTCTCAACCTAAAACTGTGTATTCAAAGCAGAAATATTTGTCATCTTGTTTCCCTTAAACCCAAGCTCTGATACCAATTGTTGGGAATTTCACCTCAACTCTTTTGATCTTTAGGGTAAACAAAGAATAACCAATACACCAAGAGATACGATAAACACTTAATCAATCACACAAGACACAGATTTACGTGGAAAACCTCAAATCGGGTAAAAACCACGGACAAGAACACAATTTATTCAATTAACCGCAAGGACGATTACAAAGAAGACTCTTACTTCTCTTACAGCTCTCACCTTTTGCCTAGAACAAGAAATTCACAAAGAGACCGAAAACCTAGCTTTAGTTTTCCCACTCTTAAGAATAACTCTTCTCTACTGTGTATTAAACACTCCTAAGGTCCCCTATTTATAGTAGACACCTCTTGTTCTCCAAGTAACCAGTTTCCTAATCTGAATTGGGAAACCATCCTCAACTAGGAATGTCTAACCTAATTAGGTAATACATCCTCAATAAAGAATCCATAATAAAACAGGAAACTACCATAAATAAGACTTCTAGAATTTGCTAAATCTAGACAACTTCTAACAGAGAGAAATAAAGTTATTTCTGATCTTTGTTTTGGTCTTATCGAAATAAGCGATTGTATGTTTACAATCGGTTTAACGACAAAACTAAGTTTCTTAGTCAATTTGTTAAACTATTATGGAAAATTGCTTCGGGAAATAGTTTTCCTTGATAACATATTAAAACTAAATTACTTGTAGTTTCGGTTTAAATATTGGTTGTCTAAAGAGGTATGTGAAACCTTCGTGCTTAACTCTTATAGGTTGTGTACAAGTTTTTTAGATTTGTAAGATCCTTTCGGTTTGACCTTTATTTGCTCGAACCTTTGTCATTTTTTGACAAAAAGGGGGAGAAATATATGGAGTAAACAAGTGATTTGCAATCACTAAAGAAAGGACAATTGTGCTTAAACGTTACATCTAACGAAAAAGTAAAGCATTGACTAAGGGGGAGAAACATATCATATTGTTGTGTAGTTATCTTGACTACAAAAGGGGAATAACAAAGATGTTCGGATTGAATATCTACCTATCTTACCTTTATGGGGAGTATAAGCTTTGTTATTCAGATGTCAACAACGACATTTATTGATTGAATATATGCAGGTTATTGTGCTATTGAAACTTGGAATCAAGCGTATACATAATGAATTCTTGTAATTTGTTTATCCATATGTATTAAGAGTTTTGTCACTAAAATTGACAAAGGAGGAGATTGTTAGAGCATAGCTCGGTTGAACCCACCAAGCATTGGTATGTCAAGTTTGGTTGTCATATTTTAGTTAATCAAAAATCATCTAAGAGTCGCTTGATTATGTACTAGATACAACTTTGTATAGGTTAGACTAGAAAGTCTAAGAATATTATACATATAAGTAATACTCTAAGACCTAAAGAACGTGAAGAAGTAACGAGCTACAACGACGACATCATCCTTCCTCTTGAGGTTAGTAATATTGACTTGAACTTTTTCATTCCTAACGTATCATTAAAGTCGTGCTATATTGAAAACATAACTGCGAAGCTATGAATGAATATTTTAATCTAGTAGTGAGACATGATCATATGATCATAGTATTAAGGAATTAGACTACGAAGTATAACGCTTACCTTTTGAACTTCGTAGATATGACATCGACATAATCTTATGAATACTATTGTGATTATGTGAATGGGTAAAGGTGAAGATTTCATCCTAGGAAATAATGTTTTACATTTGTTTAAAGGAAGTAAATTCATGAACTTGTTTATGAATCGAAAGGGAAATCGCTAGGCTTATTGGTATTGTTATTCATTGCATATCTTTGGATTACCAATATGTGTGTGATGGTAGAACCGATCATAACTTGTTATATATCTTGGTATAAATAATCACAATGCCTGACTTATGATTTGGTATGACTAGTTTTGATTAATTAGTGTAACCGATCCTAAGTAATCACCTGAGATGGTGTGATCGATATTTGTAATTGGTGTGACCGATCCTAGTAATTGGTGTGACCGATCACAAAAGAGTTGTGTAATCGATCCTTGTAATTGGTGTAACCGGTCCTAGTAATTGGTGTAACTGATCCTGGTAATTGGTGTAACCGATCCTAGTGACTGGTGTGACCGATCACAAGCATGAGTATATGGTAACCGGTCCTGGTAATTGACGTAACCGATCCTGGTAACTAATGTAACCAGTCCTGGTAACTTGTGTGACCAATCACAAGTGTTCCATATTAAGGTATAACCGATCCTAGTGATTGGTAGATTCGATTGAACCCATGAATGTGATTTGATATTTGATCAATCACATAGTTGTCTTAGAATACAGATGACCAATTCTAAACTTGTTTGAAAGTGTGGTATAATCGATTCCAAGATTGTAAATATGAAAAAGGATTTACAAAGAAAAGATGTCAACATACTTTGAACACGAACAATAACCCTTATCTTTTATTGTTCAAAGATATTCCTTAATTACTCAAGGAGATCCCGGTCCGAAATAAATTAAGAATCTTTTAATTAAGGTTGTTAGTTTTATATGCTTTAACTACCAACAATTAAATGCGTATCTCTAGAGAATAAAAATTAGTAATGTGCATTTACTAATTGGATATTTTCTATTGAGAGAGTTCGGAAAATATTGGACAAAGCATTTCCTGGAATTATGAAAACCGAATGGGCATTTATTGCATATCTTGAGAATACTTTCGGTTTTGGAAATTCCTTGGTGTCCAAACATCCTTGGTCTATAAATACCTAAGTTTGCATTTCTAGCAAACTATCATAAGAGCCGGGCAAACTTCATCTTTTTGTTATTTCTGGTGGAGCCATCTATCCGGAGAGGAAAGTACCCTAATTAGGCAAAATCTTCTCTTCTGATATAAGATTCATTCAAACTAGATCGAAGTGTCGACGAGATCTTTAGTTTTGTTTGTAGATCTAAAAATATCTTGTGATAATCCATTGTTAACAGACTCCGTTCTGTGCGTGATTGATCACAAGAGATTCAAGTGGTGTTGTGCAGGTTTTAATTGAAGATTAAAGAAGATCTGAAGACGAAGAAGATTTCTTATTGGTTTCTCATATCTTTGTGTAGCACAAACCTTGATCGGCTGGGATCCAACTAGAATTAAGTTTATTCGATTGATTAGTTAAATGAGTAATCGAATTTTAGATAGTTGTAAGAAATGAGGTTGTCGTTCACTCGGATTTGTAGAGATTAAAGTTTTTAAAAATACTAAATAAATATATACAAAGATATTTAACAATGGGCGAGAGGTACTGGAACCAAGGATTCGGCCAATCTTCATAACATAAGGTTCAATTATTTATTCTCAACAATTTTAGCTCAAGAAATGTAAACACGGACTCTTATTTTTGCCAAGGTAGATTCTAAAAACATTAGTTATAAATCGTAAGCATGGGACATCAAACATCTAAGCAAGCATGACCCATCTAATAAAATAATAACTAATTAATCAAAATCATATTTCAATTAATATTAGTGCAAAAGTCATAAAATAAATAAAATAAATTTACCCATGTATGAAGTTCGGCCTCCTCCGTCGTCCCAGTGTTGGGGTTTAACTCATCATGTCGAAAACACACTCAAAATATGTATTCATGGTTCAAAATGTGTTTACAAGAAGAGAAAATAATGAAACAGGAAATCTGCAACAGCACAGGTGCATTACAGACCGACTGTTTCAACTCTCAACTGTTATGATGAAGATAATCGTTACAAATCTGAAGATAAATGTTGCAGAAGAGGTTGAAGAAACTGTTACAACGAAGATAAATGTTGCAAACCAGTTGAAGAAACTGTTACAACCAGTTGAAGAAACCGTCGTTGTTTCCCTGTTCTTCACGAGCAGCAGCAGCAACAACAACAGAGTTCTGAAAACTCTTGATTCACGCCTCCTGAGCTCTCCTCTCGACCCCAAACTCTCGACACCCCTTCTATATGACCTGGGTAATCTATTTATACCCGAAAGATGCATCGAATCTCCTCCATAACTTTAAAAAATCTTCTCTTTATTATTTTTATTCTCACGACAATAATTTCCATTTTTTGATCTTTCACGCGCATGCAGCTGTATTTCTTTCATTCTATACCTTCTTCACGCTCCAGGATATCTATTGAGTCTTCCAAACACGTGCAGTACACGTTTAAATTTCTCACAACTCGTGCAAGCTCATGTTTTTCCTCCAACTCCCTGTTTGGATTAAAACAAGTTATCCAGCCAAATTTGATCGATAAAATCACCCATACTAGCTTTATAGTCATATCACGTCTACCCACTAAGTTTCAGGGATTGAATCTTACTAAATCACGTCCAAATATCCAATTGAAATTCTGCCAGTGAAAGGGAATATTTTCCCGCCAAAAATATTTTTTTGAATTTGAGAAGAACATGTCCTCCCCTAATCCTGCATGGGTGTCCCTTTAGCACTTGTCTTATGGGGTGCAAATAGTAATTTTTGGGCGTAGATAGTAATTTTTCCGGGGTTCCTCCGACACATTTTGGGGTGCTTCCGGTGCATTTATGGGGTGCCTTTAGTACTATATCCTTGGGGTGTAAAACACCACTTTTCGAGCCAATTTCGCCGCAAGAGCTTATTTCTCTAAAAATACCTACAAAGACATAAAATAACAAAATAAATACAAAATCGAACACTAAAAATATATACAATTGAGACATATTAAACACAATAATGCGTCTATCAAATACCCCTAAACTTATTATTTGCTAGTCCCGAGCAAATTTAATCTACAAAATAAAATCCCAACTCACTGTCGCAGGCATCGTCGATTGCACTTAGCATGTGCAACAAGCCTTTAAACCCCTAGGTGACCCTAGTGGCCGAGTTATAGTCTCGGGAGGGTTTACCAGAGGTGTACCCACAAAACCTTTACTCCAGACCCTAGCTATCTACGCAGAACCTTGGAATGCACTAAAGAACCTCCTTGGTTGGCATACTTATTGATTACTGGAGGAAGTACCCTGATGCGAAATTCCAATTGTTGTATACGAGTTTGCATTCAAGCATACTAAAATTCATATATAAGTGACAGAGCTCTACTCAGATAGTTTCACTATGGACATCAATATCCGGAGTCAACAAATCACATGGATAGATTAAGAGATGTATATAGAAAAACATAGATGGTTTTGATGTTGACTAGGTGAACGGTGTTTCTTATATCTGTCTGAAGGCCTCTGCCAAGATGAACCTATCCTAATGGACTGAGATACTGGTCTTACTAATATCAACACAACTGGCATATACAAGGGGACCAGTGGTCAATAATCCTAATTCTAGATCAACTCGTCTGGCATATACAAGGGAACCAACGGTCGATTTATTGAACACACATTATTTATTTATTTAGAACTAACAACATGATTAGATCTTGTGGATCCAAGCGCATGCTTCTTGTCAGCAGATTACATGGTAATTCCCGTGGATCCTGCATTCCACGCTTGTTTGGGCGACGGAGATAGGGAGAACACACACATATTGCTATCCAAGTGTTAAAATTTATTCCGATTGGTCTGATTGGTCTGGTCTTTTTTTTTTTTTTTTTTTTTAGTATCTCAATCACTCTATTACACCCTAGCAGTGGTAACAACTTGAATCGTGAGCCCCACCTAATCACTTAGAGAAACATATTTTAAAAAGAAAATAAAATAAAAACAGAAGTGAAAGGACTCAACGACATATGGCGAAACTATCATGTTATTTCTAACACCTGAGCTCTGTGCTTTTACGAATAGACTCTTATAGATGTTTCCATCTACTCAGATTGGTTCCTCAACTCCTAAAACCAAAATGCTTCCATCCACTTAGATTGGTTAGTGCCATCCTTAATAGGCATAAATTTCTAGGATCTGGAGTTTATTGCAACTAAAAAGTTTTTCCCATACCCCCAAACTTAAATCTAACATTGTCCTCAATGTTCTAAAGATGAAATTAAAAGCATGAACAAGGAGAAACTGTTACCATTTGAAGAAAAAGAGTTAAGGAAAGATATTACCGTGCTGCATGAGAATGGGTTACCTCCCAAGAAGTGCTAAGTGTAAAGTCTTCAGCCATACATTGGAAAGGATTAGTCACCTCGAATCGTATAACAGTAGTCGGAATAACTGTGGGTCTTCAAAACCAAATTGAGCTGACCATAGGAAACAACAATAAGCCAAGAAAGTGAACAAGTATCGCATGACCTTACCTAGTTTCCTGATACCTATCGCTAACTGTGGTTCAGTTTTAGGTTCTATGATAGGGTCTAGATAAATTATTTTCATTGGCTGCATTTCCTCATAGGTGGGATCTGAATCATTAGGTCCTAAAGTCTGGAAAAACTCAAATAGGAACTTAGAAGCACACAATAATAACCTAAATAACTGAGGATCCTCTAAGTCAATCATATTTGACTTACGTAATTGACCACAATGAAAGTAGTGGTCATTCTTAAGTAAATGTGTCGATTCTATTAACCTAAAGTACTTAGGCTTAGTCTCAGAACTTGATAAGTGACACATTTGAAATATAAACGTTCCCACAGTTGGAAGAAAACTATTTGGTGGGAAAACAAAGTCAATTTGGGTATCATAGCCTGGGCAAACCACATCAACCATAGGATGGGTTTCTAATGACTGAACTTCTTCTTGGACATCATTAGGTTCGGGAAAACGAGTATGAAGGTAATCTTGTAAAATGGTCGAGGCACAGATATCAAGTCCTAAGTGAGGGGACTTTCTGAGAGTTAAAGGTAAGGCACTAGGAAAGTGATAATCACCCCCAAACTTAGAGTTTTCAGTGTCTCTAGGTAGACTAGTCACAATCTCCCTAATTTCCAGATCATCAGATTCTTTGAAATGGTCAATTGATTCTTCTAAGTTATTATTAGGTAGTGCATCTTTACTCATCTCTACGGTTCTATCTTCTTCGTCTAAGACTATTGTTTCTAAGTCGCTAGACTCTAAAACAACATTTTCAGAATAAACCCATTCCTCTAAACCACTATCGGCTTCGTAATCAAAAGGAAAAACTACATCGTCTAAAACGATGGTATCCCTAATCAAATCCTCGTCCTTTTGAATAGGTGAATAATCATAAAAATTATTTGGATTTGAACTAGAAATAATATAATCATTACAAAGCTCAATTGGATTAATAGTTTCCTGATCACTATGCCTACATATTTCAGATTCTTCATTATTACTATCCTCATTATCATAATAGTACGAAGATGATTGAACCTTATCTAAATAATTAGTGTCTTTTATTCTAACCTCGTCCTCTAAATTAGGAAAATATTCACCATTGATATCAAGAGTAGAATCGGAAACACTATTTTGAATAATTAGATCTTTTAGAGAAGTTCTTTTCTGGGTCTCTAACAAAAGCTTCTGGGCCGACTCACATGATTTCCTGACATAATCTAGGAAAGAAGGTAAAGGAAGTTCACTCGTTGCACTCTCGTCCATAACTAAGTTATTCATTTCTGCAAACTTACGTGCTGTCTCAGCTAACTTACGTGTCGACTCTAGTAAAGACAAATTATTAGAATTAATCTCGTAAGACCAATTCGTGTGTGGATAGTACTCGGGCTCACCATGGGATGAACCATAACCTTTAAAAGATTGGCGTTCCCAACTACTATTCCCACCATGGTCATAAAAATGATGATGTCCATAATCAAATTTAGGTCGATACTCATTGTATTGGCTTCTATCATACCAGTTCGACATTCTTAATTGCAAGGGAATTCTACACAATCACAAGCAAGGCTGACTCGACCAAATAAAACCTATAAAATCTAGCAAACAACAAGCATGATGGCTCCCTTAGATTGTTTCTAGACCAGCTTCTATTCCTCCAAAAGGCAACTAGGTATCGTTTTAGCAAAACTCTCTAGATCGATCCGAATAAAGTGAGTCGAAAAGAAGTAGGGGAAGCTCATAGGAGCTTTGATACCCCTACCTCTTTGGTAACGTTTCCTGTTAGGGCGGCTCTAGTCGACTCACAGTAATCTTCCTGAACTTTTGAGTTAAGCTAATAAGATACCCAATACTTCCCTTTGAATGACTTTCCTACAAGCTCGTTACCCTATCGGTCTCGTTCTAATCAGTATTTTAAGCTTGGGTTCGCGTAGGTTATGTGTTCCTAAGGCGGGCAAGAAGAGAACGGTGATGAAATCCGAACCCTTATCTTGTATGGCCTGGCCTTGCCCTTTACTAAGAAATTAAAGTCCGTATGCAAAACCTCAACATATATGCACCTTAAGGAAGACAGTAAACCCGCCGACAGGGGATTCGCGGGTGTTTGGAAGCTTACCTCCCGTACCAGACGGGTGATGAAATGGTTGTAGTCGACTCGGGCCACGACTCCTATGTCATGTACGAACCCGAGGGGCCGAGACGATATCGTAATCGTCGTCCTTCTCTGCAAACAGTTTATATTTATTAAAAAAAATGTACCCTTCCGTAGGGTTTAGAAATAATTAAAGTCCAATGTTTAATGTTCAAAAAATAAAAATAATATACAAAAATAAAGTCCTATTTACAGTTTCTAAAAATAAAATCTAAAAAATAAAAATAAAATAAAATCTAATTAATTAAAAAAAAAATTAAAATTAAAATATCTTCGTCTTTTCTCCGTTCTTTTCGCTTTGTCTAGCTTTTAATCCCCCAGGTCTTTCGTCTCCAATTCCTCTTTGATTAAAAACCTGCAACAAAAAGACAAATACCCAAGAAACGTAAAAAAGAACAAAAGAATAAAAATCTAAAAACTCTAAATCTAAAAACAAATCCGCGTCGGCGGCGCCAAAAATTGATCGAATTTTAGATAGTGGTAAGAAATGAGGTTGTCGTTCACTCGGATTTGTAGAGATTAAAGTTTTTAAAAATACTAAATAAATATATACAAAGATATTTAACAATGGGCGAGAGGTACTGGAACCAAGGATTCGGTCAATCTTCATAACATAAGGTTCAATTATTTATTCTCAACAATTTTAGCTCAAGAAATGTAAACATGGACTCTTATTTTTGCCAAGGTAGATTCTAAAAACATTAGTTATAAATCGTAAGCATGGGACATCAAACATCTAAGCAAGCATGACCCATCTAATAAAATAATAACTAATTAATCAAAATCATATTTCAATTAATATTAGTGCAAAAGTCATAAAATAAATAAAATAAATTTACCCATGTATGAAGTTCGGCCTCCTCCGTCGTCCCAGTGTTGGGGTTTAACTCATCATGTCGAAAACACACTCAAAATATGTATTCATGGTTCAAAAAGTGTTTACAAGAAGAGAAAATAATGAAACAGGAAATCTGCAACAGCACAGGTGCGTTACAGACCGACTGTTTCAACTCTCAACTGTTATGATGAAGATAATCGTTACAAATCTGAAGATAAATGTTGTAGAAGAGGTTGAAGAAACTGTTACAACGAAGATAAATGTTGCAAACCAGTTGAAGAAACTGTTACAACCAGTTGAAGAAACCGTCGTTGTTTCCCTGTTCTTCACGAGCAGCAGCAACAACAACAACAGAGTTCTGAAAACTCTTGATTCACGCCTCCTGAGCTCTCCTCTCGACTCCAAACTCTCGACACCCCTTCTATATGACCTGGGTAATCTATTTATACCCGAAAGATGCATCGAATCTCCTCCATAACTTCAAAAAAATCTTCTCTTTATTATTTTTATTCTCACGGCAATAATTTCCATTTTTTGATCTTTCACGCGCATGCAGCTGTATTTCTTTCATTCTATACCTTCTTCACGCTCCAGGATATCTATTGAGTCTTCCAAACACGTTTAAATTTCTCACAACTCGTGCAAGCTCATGTTTTTCCTCCAACTCCCTGTTTGGATTAAAACAAGTTATCCAGCCAAATTTGATCGATAAAATCACCCATACTAGCTTTCTATAGTCATATCACGTCTACCCACTAAGTTTCAGGGATTGAATCTCACTAAATCACGTCCAAACATCCAATTGAAATTCTGCCAGTGAAAGGGAATATTTTCCCGCCAAATATATTTTTTTGAATTTGAGAAGAACATGTCCTCCCCTAATCCTTCACGGGTGTCCCTTTAGCACTTGTCTTATGGGGTGCAAATAGTAATTTTTGGGCGTAGATAGTAATTTTTCCGGGGTTCCTCCGACACATTTTTGGGGTGCTTCCGGTGCATTTCTGGGGTGCCTTTAGTACTCTATCCTGGGGTGTAAAACACCACTTTTCGAGCCAATTTCGCCGCAAGAGCTTATTTCTCTAAAAATACCTACAAAGACATAAAATAACAAAATAAATACAAAATCGAACACTAAAAATATATACAATTGAGACATATTAGACACAATAATGCGTCTATCAATGAGATCGGTAACACCTAATAGTTCTCTTGAGATCTATTTTGATTGTTACAAATCCGAATCTTATTACTTAGGTAATAGAGATTGGATTGATCTAACCAGGCAATGGAGTTTATTAGTTTAAACGGAAGAGCCTTTACATATGACTTGAGATATCTTCTTCTGAAAGAATCAAGAGAGTTGTTACCAAACAGATTTGTTGTTCCATTACTGTTTAGAATACGATCCAAATGAATTGTTCCAGTGCGTGCACTTATTGAATGTCGGAAGCGCAGGGATACTGAAGAAACTAAGTGAACTAGGTTTAGTTGCTTGGTCTCAACTATACGAAGTTGGTTTAGATTTTGTATAACAGCTCAATTCTGAGAGTATTCAATTCTGGACTAGGTCCCGGGGTTTTTCCGCATTTGCGGTTTCCTCGTTTACAAAATCTTGCTGTGTTATTTACTCTTTTTTCCGCAATTATAATTGTTGTTGTTATAATTTAAAGTAAATTACACAAACGTTAACTCCGTATATACTTGATAGTGATCCTATAGAGTTTGGTTAAGTCTGAACCTATTATCAAGTATCACACTTCGTTGTCGTATTGTCTCGATCTTGTATCCATAGACAATCACACGAAGTGTGAACCGATATGTTGTATTTGTCTCAATCACTTTCGGTAGAGGACTTATAGGTGGATAATTAAAAGATTGTGGTGTATTTGGGTACCCTCGTCTTTTCATATACCCTCAACAACAACATCATTACCAATTCAAGCAACATCTAACATTCAAAATATCACAACCACCTGTAATATTACCTAGGAATTTAGCCATCACCACCAAACTCATTAACTGCAACTCACATACAACTTATCCATTTTATACTCAGCCATGTGATTTCCATAACTCAACCACAACAATTCAATTCATCTATTACAAGCATCATTCATCTCAAAATTATCATCTATAATCAACTTATCATTCATCTTACTCTTCTCCCTGTGCTTTAGCACAAACCTAACCAAAATACATCTCAAGCACATACCCAACAAATCCACTTCAATTTTTAATTAATTAAGAACTTATAAACTCAATAAAGAACTTGAACTGATTATTACTAATAAAAATAATTACCTCAATTCAGCTTCACCTAAACCATGGATTCCAATAGTTGAATTATAATCTTCTTTGTTTTTACTTGTTTCAGCAATTCCTCTTAAAATACTAACAACCCATCATTCTTGTTCAATTGACACTCAATAATCATCAGCACCATCACCAATTTCTTCTTCTGAAACTCCACAGGACAATCTTACAAGACCCTAACTCTTCAATTTTTTATGAACAACTCTATATTATCCAATTAACTTCACCTCGTTCCTCAATCGACTAAACCCAGTCTTCAATCATTCCTCTTAAATACCAATTTTGTAACACCCTGAGTTCCGGACTAGGGTCAAACACATATGGAGATCCGAACTCGAAGCGTTACGGGTCGGAACGAGACTTATGCATATATTTTTTTTTCTAATTTATTTGTTACATCAAACATAATTGAACTTTATATAACATGAATTGAAGCATATAAATCCAGAATTATCTTTAACAACATTTTCAACCTAACTTATTATTTCAAACTACATTACAAGCAATACAATAAAACAATTCAATCACTAAGCTACTCATTCCTAGCTTTCGCTGCGCCACTCTGATAAATCTGCAAGGATGTCAATTGGGGTGAGATGACAGCTCAATAGAATGTACCCCTATTCTCTAAAGATGTGGAAACAAAAACATTTTATCAAGGAATAACATACAATAAGAAATACAGTGCAACTTCAACGAATATATTCAACCAACAACATTAACTCACAAATATTATTTTCACTAAATCATCTAATTCATTTGTTCAACCATGAATTCAAAATACCACTATTGTTTCTAACAAATCATTTAATTAACATTTCAAATAAGACTTCACAATAATCCATCAACAAAATATCCAATTTATTTGTTCAATCATGAGTTCACAATACCAATATTATTGCCAACAAATCATCCATTTAGGATTCAACACACCAATTAACATCATCAATAATTTTTCCAACAACCCATTCTTTTAAGTCTCAAAATATGAGTTACATATCAATATTGTCACTAACAAACCATGAGTTTACAATACCAAAATAATTATCAACAAGTCATTCATCAATTATTCAACACATCTATTCACGTATTAATATCGTCACAGAAATGAGTTCACGGTACGAAAACCTTGGTTCGTACACCCACCTATCGTTTATCGGCACGGACAACCTCCATCGGTTTTCAGGAACAAAAGTTCCTATGGGGATCATACCCATCTCCTCTCGGGGATCATTACCCATTTCATTCACGGTACGAAAACATTGGTTCGTACATTCACCTATCGTTTACCGGCACGGACAACCGCCATCGATGGTCGGGAAACACAAGTTCCCATGGGGATCATCACCTATTTAACTCTCGGGGATCATTACCCGCCGTTAGCATGAAACCATATTTCATCCAACGGTAAAACATGAACTCATTTCAATTTTTGAAATCATTTTTATAAACAATACAAGCAACCATGGCTTAACAACATGAATTTCTTTTAAGCATTTATGCAAACAAGTTAACTGCAGCCATATAACATTATATGTTCCATGGTGATAACTTTATTTGATTATCTTAAAACTTTACAAGGAAATACATAAATCAATAATATACAACATATAAAAAACCCACAGTAAACCAACGGTTCAAACAAAAGATGTTGAATTTATAATGACAACCTAAAAACTGGGCAGATTACATGTTATTACCAAAAAATTCACCATAAATTCATACTAGTCTCAAATTAAGAAAATACAAATCACAAAGAAAGATAACACATTTATCTATAACTTTTGTTAAGACCCTAAATCATTTTAACATCCTTAGACTGCCTAAGAACATCAAAACCACAGCAAAACGAAACTGTCCAGAATTTCAGAAATCATAATCCAAATTACAAGGAACATTCAACGGTGAAGTTGTGTAGGAAAATTCTCAAATTTTACCAAGAGATACCTAATCATGTTTTATATAAATAGGAGGAGTCTGATCATCAATAAGAGATATATATTTATTTAATTAAATCGCAGAAACCTAACAATTCAAAGGCATATGAAATAAACACCAAAAGAGAAAGGGTTTCACATTCTACCTCAATTCTAGTGATCCTCCACTGATTTTCCTAATTAAAATTTCTCCTCAAGAACCCTAGCTCCAATTCATCTTCTTCCTCTCCATAGCTTTCTCCTCCAAAAATCTCTAGCCGTTTGGTTTTCTAATCTCTCCATTCTCTCTCCAAAAATCTAATATAAAACTTATACTAATAATAATAATCAACATGCTCTGCAGTTATTCATACAAGCTTGTGGGCTTTCTAGTTCCAACTTCAACATCAAAGATGCTGCCTTATATGAAATCTATGGCAGCCATCTACTTTGGTGTTGTTAAGGATACAGTTCCCTCCAACTTTGCTTTGAATGACCGTGAAACCATTATGTGGCAATGTAATCGTAAGGTACATGCTATGGACTTTCTAAAGGCCATTACTATTAATGGGTTTCAGTTTGGCCGAGACAATTCAGTGCCGTCCTTCAATACAGACTAGGTATACCATTTTTTGCTGAAGATAGTTTGTGTTCCATCTGTGCACAGCCTATGGACATCTATGGGGACCATGCAATACATTGTGCTAGCGAGGTTGGTCCCAAATTTCGGCATGATATGGTGGGGGATGTTATTGCTGATATGTGCTATAAAGCTGGTGTCGTGGCTAGGAAAGAAGTGTCATTGGGATTTCTTTCCGACAATGCTAACACCTTAAAGCCCGCAGATATTCTTGTCTACAATTGGGAAGATGACAAAGATGTTTGCTTTGATGTCACGGGTGCTTCTCCGTTCACAAGTGCTAGAACTCGTACTTTCACTCCAAGTCATGCTATTCATGCTGCTGTCACTCGTAAAAACACCAAATATTTGGATAAATGCACACAACAGGGTTATGGTTTCCAAGTATTGGCATTCACAACTTTAGGTGAACTTGGGGAGGACATTATCTTATTTCTTAAGCGTTTGAGAAACTGCCTTGCTAGGCACAATGCCAATTACAAAATAGGTAGTTCTCTCTTCCACAGGTTAGGAATTATTATTCAGAAAGGTGTTGGGGCCCAGCTTGTTGCTCGGTTACCTTCCACCAACGATTCCATCGATATGTATTGAACTTTTCCTTTTTTTAATGAAATAAATAAAAAATAAATAAATAATCAACATTATTATTTTCTTTATTTATATTAATTGCCTTTCTCATTTTCTATTATATTTATTTACTTAATAAAATATATTAGCTGACTCTATTTCCATCCCAACTTCTAGTCTTTTCTAGTCCAAACAACCCAGCTAGGCTAAGTCAAATGAAACAACCTAAACCACATGGTTAGCTAACTTGGGCAAACCCGAACCAAAACAGTAGATAAAAATACAGGGTATTACAAATTTCATCTCTTCTGAATTTAATTTCATGAAACCCTAACTCATTGATTCAATCATCAAACAACACCACGTCTTCCATTAAACACCAAATAAGAACAAACCCATCTTCTAACTTCTCATTATTCACCCTTAATCGAATTCTCGAATTCAATTACAGAAACCCTAATAATTTCTCATTTATTTCTTCTTCATGATTCACAACAGCGCCACCTTCTTCCTAAAAGTACACAGAAACCTCAACTCCTCCTTTATCTTCACAGTTTAATCACTTGATTCTCTCGAAATCAAATCTCAATTCATCTCTTGGTTCACTAGCAGAAGAAAATGAAGAAGAAGAAATAATAACGAGTTTATCTTCTCGATTGAGATAAGGCCGACCAAAATGATAAAGGAACCCACCCAAGTGATATGGACAGCCAGGTCGATCTAAATTATGAAAAGACTATTTTGCCCTTCATACGTATCTGATGATTACTTCTTCGTCTAGTATCCAATTGACACGTTCGAGTAGTACATTCCACGTAACTTTTCGAGATCTATCTAATGGCCCTAGATTCGTATATAAATTATTGTTAGATTAATTTCTATTAATTAAAATATATATTAACTAATCGAGTCCTTAGCGGGTAAATTGTCTCTTGACCGGTCTAATAGCATTGACAAGCTTGAGGGTCCTTACAAAGATCTTCCAAGAGATAAAACCCAAGATCTAAGACCCAAACCCGTTTCCATCCGGAGCCGTCATATTTGATATAGCTACTAAGCATCCAACGACATCTCCACATAATACATCAGATTCTGCTACTCCTGCCCAGCACCCTAGTCTGTTATCTCCTCCCCTAATCGAACAGAAGTCAAACACCACCTTCACTTCACTTTCATCTTATCTCCAACCTCTGCAGAAAGACCATTTCACCTCCATCAATCAACTCCATCCCCGACCATTTCTGATTATAGCCACCCTCTCAACCTCCATCAATCAAACTCCTAGTCTCTATCTATCTCCATCGTAACTTCTTCTCCAAAACAGTAACCCTAAAAGCAAGGATTGAGAGAGATAAGACTAGGTTATCTTCAACAGCTGGAGAACATCAAATCAAATAGTTGCAGAGTTGAATTGCAGAAGGGGTTTGTCAGAAAACGCGTTTTGGGTGAGTGGGTGTTATCTAATTATCGAATTCTAGTGATTGAGAAGACATTTGTGTATAAATAGGAGTTATTGTTGTGTAACAAGATCATTCAAATTCAGTTGGATCAACTGCTTAATTTAATATCATTATGTTTTGATCATCTTCACTATGTTCTAATTCCTTTTGCTAGGGTTTAGATGAAACCCTTGATTGTATGTTAGGTTAGTCAATTTTCCTGTTAGTATTCTTGTTGTGCTTCACTGTTTTAGGAAGGATTAGTTACTTGATTGATAAAATTTGCCTGTGATTAGTTGTATTGTAAGAAGATAACCAATAAAAGGGGTGAGTTTGTGATATTAGTTAGTAAATCATCCATTTGAGACCTCCCCGGAGAGGGACAAGAACATAACTTGAATAAGTATTGTCTTAACATAGGATTAGGATGTGGATTCAACTGCTCTAGTATCCTTTAACCCTTTGTTTACAATCCACTCTTGTAACTTGTTTCATAATCTGCTTTACTACTTGTTCACTGCCAAAAATCTTGTCGTATCGACACACAACAAAGACCCCTTTTGTTACTGCTTGTTATTTGAACAAGTTTTAGTAAGACTTTGGCTTCGACTTACACCCACCTTGTCCATGAGGATCGACCTGAGCTTTCCCTGTGTTACACTAGGACACTGTGCACTTGTAGTTGTTATTGTAAGCTTGTTTACAGACCTACCATAGGGTTGGCGAACCCGGTTCACAAACCATAGCACCCTGACTCGTGGAATATGCCTTACGGTTCATGAACCGTTTCACCAGCGGTCCCAGTATAACTTTAACAGATGCTCAAAGAATTATTTTTTAAATACGTTTATCATTGTTATAACTCTCATAAACACCTCTAAGACATCATTGATAACTAAAACACTTTTGTATCTGTATCATGATTAAATTCTTAAGTGCTTAAATGAACATCAAATTTCTTATAGTTCATAAGACATATTCGCCAAAGAACGGTCATTATACATGGTTCCGTAAGCGAACCACCGTGTATATTTTTATATGTGGTTTCAAGACTGATTCTCACATGCTTGCTTGAAACCCTAATTAAAGTTTCATCTAAATAGAGAAAGTGTTTGCTTGAATCTCAAGTTCTCTTATCTTGAATTCCAAGCAACCCTTAGTCTTGAACATCTAAAAATAGAAATACTCTTTCAATTGGGAAAATCAATCCCTGACACCTTGCGTCCGAGTTGATAGCTAGTCCTCTATTGACCTAGGTTTCTTATGAGAAACATAATTAGGTCTACAATGGAAAGACTTCACTTGGGGATTCGTGAATCCAGGTTCAACTATCTTTACCTTGATAATTCGTGAATCCTGATCTTGCATTTTTTGTTATCAAGATTTTCATAATCTCTTTTAGGCGAGATTGATAGATATCACAAAGTTCTCTTCGTCTCAGACTTTATGATTCCTCGAGATAGATATCCGGAAACTTCTCTTAATTGTTTAGTTTAAGATTTTTCTTGAGAGGTGGTTAAAGATCCAGACTTCTCAGCTAACCAAGTGTAAGTGTTGTACGTAGTGAGGTTTGCGAGCTTTGTCTATTGCAAACATATTTCCAAGCCTTGATCTTTGATCTAAAGGGAAACCAAATAGGCTTATCTGTCAGAGGCATATTGGTTTTAAAAAAATTCACTTAGGTTGAAGCAATTCTTAGGATGTAAAGGATGTCAGCTAAGGGAATCAATTACGTAGAGCCTTGTGAGGTTCAAGAGACATAAGGAGCACGAATGTAACTGAATCGCTTGGAGGGTGGATTCAATCTCAACTACATTCTAGTTCGAAGTATGATAGTAGGATAGTGTCTGTAGCGGATTAATATAATTTGGTGTTCAAATCTAGACGAGGTCCCGGGGTTTTTCTGCTATTGCGGTTTCCTCATTAACAAAACTTACGGTGTCTTGCATTTTTCCCTTTCCGCATTATATTATTTATCTTTATAATAAGATTTACACAAGTAATATTCAATCTTAGTAGATTCGATTACAAGACTTGTTCTTGTAGAATTCGTATCTTGAAAGATTGATAACAAGTTTCCTACTTGGCAGAATTCCGGTTGGATTATTCAACTAGATTGATCTTAGATATTTATTTTTGGGATCGTCCAAGTACTCTTCTTAACAAAAAGTTTCATGGACTCTATTGTCTAGACTTTATGATTGAGAAGATATAGAGATATAAACTTTATATACATATTGTCAAGGATCATTAATTTGGTCTACTCGCAATTATATTAGGTTTTGTCCATACAGGTTGCCGAATGAAAAAGTTGGTGGTGTACTTGGTACCCTCTCCTTTTCAATTGGTATCAGAGTAGGAAAACACAGATAGACCTAATAAGTCTGTGTTTGTAACGGTGTGAACATGTTCTCAAATAGTCAAAGCATGCATTTTTTATATACCAAGAAAAGACTCATTGTGCGTACTACCCAGAATTAAGATTCTCTGGAAACTTAGGTATCCGACAGAGTATATCTCCAAACACTCTTCAAAGACAGTTGAACAATCGATTTATCAATTATTTTGATAAACCTAGTACAGGGTTCCTTGATCTTCAGGTGGAGCATATCATGGAATAGAAGCATATAAAAAGGTTGCTCCATAAGGTATCATTTATTATAGATCCCACGAGTACTGTAAGTGCCATTGAAGTCTCATGTTCTGATGATGACTCATCTATCCAGTCTGCATTACTTAACAGAATTAGTCTCCTTGATGAACTTTTTCAATCGAAAGAACGAAGCAATATTTTGTTCAATATAAAATTAGATGAAAGTAATAAAATTTAGAAATTCTTGAGGATGAAATTTAACGACTCAAGAAAATATCTCATTCAGGCTCTCTCAAGGATTGAAGAAATTGAGAAAGAGATTTCCACACTAAAATCATGTTGTGATCAAGTAAAAGAGTTTTGATTACACTACCCTACAAACTCTGTAGAAAGTGTAAATTCTAAGAAATCTCAACCCTTGAGAAAAAGGTTGGTTTTAAATCCTATAAATCAGTCTTCACATCTCTCAAGAAGGCCAACACTGATCCCATAAGAACTTCAAAATCTTGCTACTGTTATGGTGAGAAAGGACACTTAATGAAACAACGCAATAAACAATCTAAAGAAAATTGTTCACAGACGGAAACGTTTTGTACTACCAGCAATGGTAAGTTTGGTCGTTGCAGATCAAACGATCAAAGGATTGTTCTCTGCAACTTGATAGTAAAAGAACTTCTGTTTTACAAAAAATCCTTGCATCAGATTCTCAAATGTGTTGCCACTCTTAAGTCTAGTGAGATTAAAGATGATAACTTCAAAAAACGAATTTCTTTGAAGAAGGTCTTTTCTGTAGTTTCTCACAAAAGTATTGTTTCATACTTCAGCAAAAATTGTATCCAAACTGATTTTGACAAAAGAATCTCTAATCTTAGCATGCTAAGATGGGGCATAAAAAATGGCTATAAAATCGGTTTCAGGTAACAGTTCTATTTCTTTTTCTACCAAAACCTCATTCGAGACTAACAATGTCAAGGACAATATAGGTATTAAATATACTTTTAAGGTAAAGAACTGTGTTATTCAAGATAAGCAATATGCTTATCACAACACAAACTGATTCTGATGCTCCGTGCCTTCGCTTTCTAATAACGAGAATGCACAACAACCATAAGGAAGCAATTCCTTAGTAGGTTGCTCTTGTCAATGTATTATCTTATGGAAGAATGTATACAGTTTTTGTCCTGACATGGGAGATAAAATAAATATTTCTTTTGTTTAGCTCTGCTCCAAAGAGATGTATTTTCTCACAACTCGCTGAGTTAAATTTTATGATGATTAAGTTGTCATTCGGTTATATAATGACTTGACGCAAATATCAATTCATGTGATGTAATTTCTAGGTTTTTCTCCCTTCCTATGAGAACTCCTACATATTTAGCTGACTTGATTTATGTACTCTGAGAATGTATCTTATCACATTATTGATTTAATAAGCTTAATGTAAAAAGGGATAAAAAACCTTAAAACCTTCTAGATTTTTCTACCAAACAAGATCTCCTTGGAAGGACATGTCGTGTGTTCATGTACTAATCACCTGGTCATGAACCGTAACCAAGTGGATTCTTAAATATATTGACCTTGTCTTATCTTGGAAAACAAGTTATTCTTCTTGGTAAGTTATGGGACCAACTAGGAATCTTTTCTTGTTGGACCAAAAACTTGTTGGACCTACTGATGAAGTTATTGGATTTTACAAACATCCATTCACCATATCTTGCTACTTTTCTCACGAACATGAAACAAAACCTATTCAGATGTCCTTAGACTTGGTAAGAAATCTTATGAGAGATTTTGAAGTTGTGTTTGATCAGCTATCCACCGCCGAGAAGAAATTGATCTCCTAAAGTTAGATTTGGAAAGAACTTCTGAAGATCCTGCTTCTCTAAAATCTCTAGTGAATCAATATATCTACTTATTTACTTTTATTTTACTTTTACTAGTTAACTTCTTGTATGAATTTATTCTTATTGTTTAAGGAGGAACACTAGTTTTTGGAGTAATTTTTATGTGTGCTGGCTATTTCAAACACTATCATCTTGCATGTTTAAAGTTTATTTAGTTAAATTTTATTTTGGAAGATGACTCGCAATACCTAACCTTCATGGATTATATATATAAGTATTGCCTATTTTGTGAGATTCGTTATCTGTTATCATATTTCTGGTGATTAGAACAAGATATCTCATATGTTCTAATAGGTTAAGCTCTTAACTCTTGATAAAAGAGGAGTAACTATTTTGAGAATTGTAGTATTGATATCTCCACGATTACACTTTCTAAATATACTGCTAAAGGATTCTGTAAGATGTTCTCTAGGATTCTGTTTTCTTCCTTGATTGCATAACCGCCAAGGAATACGTCGTGAACTTTAATCTCTATGTCCGTACATGGCAAGGGAAGTTATAATTCTTATGTTGAGTCATATCGCATAAATTGTCCTCTTTGTTCGTAACTTTCCTAGAGAATAGTTTTTATCGTTGATTATTTTTCTCACGAAAATGTTGTAACTTAGTGCCTACGTTAAAATCTTTATTTTTAACTTTTTTGTTCGCAACTGGCGAGAAGACATAAAAATATTGGATAAAAATCCACTTTGTTCGTAACTGACAAGTAAATTTGTTAATGTCCAAGAAGATCCTTCTCTTGTGACTAGATTAAGGTCGCTCATGTTTTTATTTTGGGAATGACATCAAATGGGGGAGAATTCTTTTGAACTTGTGCTCGAGAGCGGATGTGGAATTGTAGGAGATTCGTGTACCTATATATCTCCTTGATGAAGACGTAAAGTTTTTTTGGTGAGATAGTCCTAACTAAAAGCTGGTATGTGTTGTCTAGTCTTGACACTCTTTTGTTTAATTTATTATGATCCCTGTTTTTCACCTTTACCAATTTTGTTGACAATAGAGGGGAGAATGATTAAGTAGTATCTTACTACAACATATGGCTTTTCGGAGCATTTTGTAAGGGGGAGTGAATTATGATCTATAGGTTTTACCTATTTTTGCAAAAATATGTAAGTATTAACTAAGGGGGAGAATATATCACCGTAGTATTGCTTCAAACTTGTGGTGCAATCGAACTTTGATGAAGGTACCAATAATATGTTTATGTATAACAACCATTGAGTAGAGTGATTTTTCATTCTAATAAAGCTCTTTTTGAGTATTCTCATAAGTTGTTATCACTACAGATCTTCAACATCAAAGGTGTTAAACGAACACATGCAGAACCATAAAAGAACTTAAAGTACGAAGAATTCAAGAGCTTGTAGAAGAACCAAGGAAATCAAGCATAGTAGATTTTGAGCTGAAAGATCATTTTTATTGTGAATCCATATGTATTGAATAGTTTTGTCACTAAATTTAACAAAGGGGGAGACTGTTAAGACACTGCTCAGTTGAATAGTTTTGTTATCTCAAGCTTGTTGTCAGTGTTAGTTGATCAAAATTATATCTTGATTTCTAGTCTACTAAGTCAAGTCTCGGACTAGGTATAAGAGTTGGTAATTGAGTATCAGACATCACCCTCGAAGGATGAAGATCGACGAAGATATATTTGGAGAACTTCATCAACAAAGTATGTGAGGACTGAGCCATTCTATTTACTCATTGCATCACCATTCTATCTATTTGAGACCATGTGGTATGAAAACTAGTAAATTTATTGCAAAGAAGAAATTTTGAGTCAAGCTTGTCTTGTTAAACATATCGAAACATGATTCAAGCATTGGATGTTTAAAGGTACTTAACAATGTTAGTTCGAAATAATTTATTGTTCAAGAATTAATTTTGCGAATCAATTGAAAATTTCCCAAGCAATGATTTTATCATTTGGAAATGTTTCAAACATCAGAAGAGAGACATTCAGAATTTCTGTTTTTTCGGCTCAGTTTAGGTTGGAGAACCATCTCGCAAACCATAGATACCTGAGTTTCTGGAATACAGGGAAGGTTGGCAAACCAGTTCGCAAATCGTAAGTTCAGAACGGGACAGTTCACAAACCCGGTTCATGAACGGTGGTGATCTGAATTTTTATGTATTGGTGAAAAAGGCTAACGGTTGACGAACCCAGTTCACAAACTGTGTCCATCTGAGTTCACGAGTTGAGTAGGATTGGTGAACCCGGTTTACGAACCATAGCAACCTGACTCGTGAACTATGCCATGCGGTTCACGAACCGTTTCACCAACGGTTCCAGTAAAACTTTAACAGTTGCTCAAAGACATATTTTTTAAATACGTGTATCATTCTATGACTCTCATAAACACCTCTAAGACATCATTGATCACTAAAACACTTGTGTCTCTGGATCATGATTAAATTCTTAAGTGTTTAAATGAACATCAAATTACTTATAGTTCATAAGATATCTTTGCTAAAGAACGGTCATCATACACGGTTCCGTAACCGGACCTCTGTGTATATTCTTCTATGTGATTTCAAAACTAATTCTCACATGTTTACTTAAAACCCTAATTAGAGTTTCATCTATACAGAGAAAGTGTTTGCTTGAATCTCAAGTTATCTTAGCTTGAATTCTAAGCAACCCTCAGTCTTGAACATCTACAAATAAAGATGCTCTTTCAATTGGGAAAATCAATCCCCGACACTTTGCGTCCTAGTTGATAGCTAGAGTCATCTTCTATTGACCTAGGTTTCCCCAGAGAAACATAATTAGGTCTACGACTGAAAGACTTCACTTGGGGATTCGTGAAGCCATGTCCGACTATCTTTATCTTGATAGTTCGTGAATCCTGATCTTGCTTTTTCTACTATCGAGGTTTTCGTAATCTCTTTCAAGAAAGATAGATAAAAATCACAAAGTTCTCTTCGTGTGATTCCTCAAGATAGATATATGAAAACTTCTCTTAATTAATTAGTTCATGATTGTTCTTGAGAGATGGTTAAAAATTCAGGCTTCTCATCTAACTGAGTGTAAGTGTTATAGATTGTGAGGTTTGCTTTCTTTGGCTATTGCAAACAGATTTCCAAGCCTTGACCTTTAATTTAAAGGGAAATCAAATAGGCTTATATGTTAGAGGCAGATTGGTATCAAAAGTCTTCACTTAGGTTGAAGCAACTCTTGGATGTAAAGGACGTCAGCTAAGTGAATCAATTGCTTAGAGCTGCGAGGTTCAAACCTTTCAAAAAAAAAAAAAAAAAAAAAAAACTCTACTCATGTCTTTACCATCTACCACTAACTATAATCCAGTTTCAAACATTGATTATTTTAACTACTAATTTAATCTATGCTAATCAATGCTAATTAATCATAGATACATTAATTATTAACAAAAATAAGTGGATAAGTTACACATAAAACCAGCCTGTTATTTTGAAACAGGGGGAGTATTGAATCTGCCTCAAGCAATTAAAGTAAACCTCGACCTAGCAATTTAATAACTTACACATGAAACCGACCTATTATTTTGAAACCGAGGATATTGAACAAGCCTCGAACAATCGAAGTAAACTAGGGATTTAATGTGGCATCCAAATATTACAAGCGATTTTGTACTTTTTTTTTTTTTTTTTGCTAAGCGATTTTGTACACAAGAGTTGAGTTACCAACCAAACACATTCCAAATTTAAGTATTTTTTCTAGGATTGGTAATCCCATCCCATGGACAATAAATCCTTTGTTAGTAGCCCTTAACGCTTTGCATATCCTATCAAGTAAATAAATATTCAAATAAAGTCCTTTCTTTCCTACTAATATTACTATATGGTCGTTCATTCATTTTATCTACTTTGTTTTCCTTCCTTGTTCATCGAGAATGTCATTCAGGTCAAGAAGGTGAGCTCTCTTCTTCTCACCGCTCTATACAAAATCCAGTTACAGCTTGCGAAACTGTGTCTTTGCGCTGGGGAACCACAACAATAGCGTTGGAGGAGGTTACATCCACTAAGTCAGGTATCAAATTTCACCCCCTTTCTCTCATATCAGTTACCCTACCGGGGATTTCATAAACAAATTTCAGCTTAATTTTGATGATAATACCTCTTCATTGAAGAGACAAACGAGAGAGAGATGATGGAGTGAAAAAAAAGGGGGTTAGTTATTTAAAAAGATTGTGTGGATTTTGTTTCTGATGAAAAACTTACTTGCCCTACAACAACAAATCAACCAGAAATAACACCTACAACTAAATGTTTGATACTTGTACCAGGCTAATTAGTTGAGTTAGAAAAATAGTGGATTTACATCACTTCAAACCTTGGGTTTTTACTGAAGACTGAAGAGATAAAATGGGTTCCCTTTTATTTATTTAGTACTGTAGAAATCACTATCACATTATTTCTCTCTGTGTTATTTCATAGTTTCATTTGGTCGCTGTTGCTAAACTTACTAATGGCTACGATGATCAAGAGACAACCATCATCTTGCTTAAACAAATCCAAAGATGAGAAAGTATATATTCCCTAAAAACAACAAAAGTTTATGTCAATGAAAACAACAAGATCAGCTACAGCGCATGGTTGTTGGTGATTCTAAACAGATATTTACAAAAATCACATTGTCTAAACAGCATTAAATGGACCACTTCCAAGTTTCTTTCCTTGTTGTAACATTGTTTAAGTCACAGATTTTTTTTCGCTACTCTCATTATTCTTAAACTCTCTCCCATGTTGGGCCCTTGTTTCAGGTACTTAGGACATGATTCTAAATGGATGTGCCATGATGACCTGTGGCAGCATGAGCATGGCTATGAAGCATAGGATCGTCACTAAGCCTAATGCAAGTAGGACAACCTTTTCGGCTGCTTATCGTCTACCTACTGTCAAGGCTGTTGCATTTCAGAAAACCAGGAACTTGTGGGATGAGCAAAAATCCTGTCCTATGAAAGGTATATCCTTACCTTTAGCTGACTCAACGTGTTTAAGAGGTCGTTGAGGTGTTTTTGATTCTCAGATGCACAAGTGAGTAAAATGAAGTACGAAACCGTAGCCACATGTCTGTTCAATAAATAAATAAATACTAGCAACATGTGGGCGACATTTTTCTTATAACCTTACAAATAATTGGAGCACAGCATGAAATTTATTGAGTGTGCAGTTTGAGGCTGCAAAAGTTTAAGGAGAACGAAACTCTCTAACTGCACTCATGCAGTAGTACGAAAAGATAATTTCTTCTGCATTAAAAGATTTTATATAGAAAACTTGTCTGCTAATTGACCGAACCCTATGAAATCATGACTCTGTTTCATATACTTGTTATACATACTTTTCTCATGTGGGGTTTATATACTATTTATTCAGACATGCTTTTCATGTCGGGATGGCAGCCATTACACCTCTCTACGTCGTCAACCACTCTCTTAGCTGGAAATCATGGTAGCCCGTTACACACAACCCCGGTGTCACCTATGCAACGCAGCGTGGCTCACAGATCTCACATGGTCCCCAGGGCATCATCCAAGGACGTTCCTACCAGTTTTCGATTCCCTCCGATGACGAAAAAGCCAAGGTGGTGGTGGAGAATGATAGCCTGTCTCCCGTATCTTATGCCTCTTCATGAGACATGGATGTATGCGGAGACAGCTTACCATCTTCACCCCTTCTTAGAAGATTTTGAGTTCATGACATATCCCTTCCTTGGAGCCCTTGGAAAGTTGCCCACCTGGTTCTTGATGGCATACTTTTTTGTCGCATATCTTGGAGTAGTGAGAAAGAAGGAGTGGCCTCATTTCTTTCGCTTCCATGTTGTGATGGGCATGCTCCTTGAGATTGCACTGCAGGTGATGGGAACAGTGAGCCGTTGGATGCCTCTTGCTATATATTGGGGGAAAGTAGGCATGCACGTTTGGACAGCTATTGCATTTGCATTTTTGTTTACTGTGCTTGAGTGCATTAGATGCGCTCTAGCAGGCATGTATGCTGACGTCCCATTTGTATGTGATGCTGCATATATCCAGATCCCCTACGACTAATGACGTGATAAGGGTGGTGATAGAAGCAAGTTGTTGTTTTTTTCTTTACTTTCTTTAGATATACTGCAATTCTCATTTTCCCAGGTTTAGTTATGTGTATGATTATTGGAAACATGATGGAATTCAGTATGGACTGATTTTGCTTCGTTTATGAAAAATTATGAATAGGGGCCTTCGCCGATCAGAACTTGGACCAACTAGAGACTACCTCTACCAGCCACTGTGTTTATTACTTTTGTTTTAGGAGACCATGAGTTTATTTTCTATTTAGATGTTGCTGCCCTCTATTACCTTAATTGTTTCATTATCCTTTTCCAGTGTTACCTTGTGATGTTACACAGGACCGAACTTTTTTTTCTGTTGATAAGTTAGAACAATTCTATATATAAAAACAGAGTTTTTTCGAGCGACGTGGTTAACCGGAGTTTCTGGTTGATTCTGGCCCCACCATTCTAAATTTCAGCCAATAGAATTTCAAGAGAATCTTTTGGGCCCACGAAATATTATTTAGCCAATCACATTTTTTGAGAATAATTACCTAAAATTACTAAATCTTATTAATTTAGGAAACATAACAAAACAAATATAAACAACTTCAACATTACCAAAAAAAAAAAAAAAACGATTTCATCATGATAAAATTAAATATGCAATGTGCATCATGATATCATCATAAAATTGGATCAATCATATGAATTAAAAAAAATAATCTAATGTACAATGTCCATTTACAGTTTTTATAATAAAATACCTGATTTTTGGATGTCACACATGAATCAAGAAATCTTCTTTCGAGGGTGTACAAAAGGGTTTGCTAATCCTGTACAGATAAAAATAATACAACATCATTAGGAGTAAAAATCACCCGAAAATAAAATTTGCAGAAAGGAAAAAAAAAAACAAAAGAAAGAAAGAAAGAATGGAATACGAAACAGACGGCTAAAGGATTCTCAACCCCACAAATTAGGAAAGCTGTTTCGTCAATTTTATCAGGAAAAATGAAATTTAGGCAAGTTACATTTTTTGACTAAGATAGAATCCGATAAGTTTAGAATTTTTGGACGTCTAGAAGATACTTAAAAAAAAATTTGGAAAAAAAAGTCCCACCAATAGATATAACTATCCAAAAATGATATTTACTAATTTAGTTATGAAAATAAAATATTACATAAATTAGGTAAACTCTGATTTTTATAGTCTGAACTTGCCAAATGTAATCTGAAGTATACAATATGGGAAAAAGAACAGCTAGCCAAAAATATAGGAATATCAAATATATTTAGATATTGATTAGTATTATTTTCAAAACAAAACCCTTTTATTTATGGGAAGTGTCTTTATATAAATTATTAGAGAATAAGCCACGTAACATCTTCAACGCCGCTTCTCACTTCCTATGGCGGCTTCGTTTTTTTTTTTTTTTTTTTTTTCTTTTCCAATATGTTTTTATGTTGTCTAATCCGCCATTTGTGGTCATTTGCAGGTATCCTTGAAACCTTGGCGCTGCAAATGTTATTCTAATGGGATTCCTAATATATTTTTGCATGGTACTCTTTCTGTTTTGTGCCGGTTCTCGCTTTATTTTATTTTTGTATTTTTAGGGTTTTGTCATCTGATTTTTATTTTTGAAGCAATTTTTTTGTCATCTGATGTTTGTTACTATTTTTTTTAGCAGGTATCATTCAAAAAGGTAATCGATTGCTTCTTCTTCTTTTTTTCTCTCCAACTGGTGTTGCTTCTTTTGTGCTCGCTGCTGCTATCGGTATGTAATCTATTAGAAATATCTTGATTTCTATTGATTTTTAAGCTTTTTGGTTTTTCTCATTCCACTGTACGTTTATTTTTCTGAAATCTACTGCAAATCAATTCAAGAATTTGGCGTTGTTTTGTGGAATGCGAATAGAAGAAAACTTTGCTTCACGCTGGTGGCATGGACAAAAGCGAGAAAGTAGTGTAGCTGGTGATAATAGTCTGTGAAGGATAGGTGGTGGCAGACCTACAGGCTACAAATGATGTAGGAGGTCTAACAATTGGTGGTGCGTAAGAACATGCTACAGATGATGTAAGAGGTCGAACAATTGGTGGTGCGTAAGAACAGGTGATTTTATCAACGATCCGTAAATATTTTACCTTTTTCTGGGGGGTTTATTTGTGACTATTATGCGAGATTTGCATCGGTAAAAAGTGCACTCGACAAGTTGAAAGAGTATTAGTTGTTCGGATGATCCATTGTTATATGTTATTGAGGTATGTAAAACAAAAAGGAAAAAAAGTCTTTGTGAATTTCATGATGATTGCTGAATATGGGTTTTGATTAGTTTCTTCGCTGGACAAGATTAGGATTATCAATCAACTACTAAACAATTGTCCATAATGGCGTGTTTGGTTGGCAGGAAGGGAATGCTATTCCCGGGAATGCTATTCCCAAAGGAGGGGGAATACTAAACCCACCCCCCATGGGTTTAGGATTCCCTTACTTTTTGGGAATCCTATTCCTAACCAATCTCTAATCCTAATTACCAAACATTGGAATGGAATAGTATTCCCAGGAAACTGATTCCATTCCTCCCAACCAAACACGCCATAAGAGTCTTTAGGGTAGAGTTGTGTAGCAGAATACGGTGTCTTGCAGTGTGTGTAATTGTATAATCTGAATTTACTTTATTTCAGAAATGTGGCGGTTCTCAAATCAAGCAAGGATACGAGGTACAGATTGGATCTATTCAGAGAAAATCTGCGAGATATTAAGAGAAAATCTTCGATGAAAATAACTATCCGACATACATTGGCATTTCAAATACACCTAAGGAACCATCAAAATCAAAAATCACCACCATCAGAAAGAATGATGTACAAGATGGATATACCAAAACTATTGTCCATCAACACATTCCTGAAAATACCGGGTCTATAGAACGTATTATTCTCCAAGCAATGACCTATAGGAATGAGAATCATGAATAGAAGGTTAAAGTGATTTAGGTACTTAATTAGAGGTTTGCTTTTCTTTTTTCTTAGGAATGAGTTTTGCTTTTATTTTTCTTTGGAATAGATTTGTTTAAATGGGATTTTTAGAAATCACAAACAATTCCAACTTTGTTATGGTTTCCCTTTAGTAAATGTTATAGTTTTTATAGTTTTGCTCTTATATATGCTACCATTTTCAGAACAGAGAATAAATTATTTTACTTGAAATGTTATTGTGAAGTAGTTTTTCGTGTAATAGAAGATATTCTCTGTTATTTATGGACTGAATTGCCAAACAATGACGCATCTCAGAAGTCCTCCCAAGTCCCAACCATTTTTGGCTACACATAGCATTTCAAGCCCCCAAAATCCTATTGGGTTGAAGCCCCAATAATACGATTCTATTTTTGTTGTTGCATAAGCCCAGCGCAATGACCCTTAATTTATTAGTTATGTCCAGAATATTTACAAAGTGATCGTAGGGTAACCAATATTCCCATCATCCTTTACATGGTGTGGGATAATTACCATATGAATTTAGATCTTTACTGCCGTAAATTTCAAGTAGTAAATCAAGTAGTAAATTTCAATAACTACATTCTAGATTAAGGTAAAATAAACCACGTGTAAAAAGATATCCTTCTTACCCTAAATAAACCACGTCTATTTAGAAACCCTAAATAAACACGAAAGATATCTTTTTGCGTGTAACGAAGATATCTTCAGAATCTAACCAAAATTTAGATAAAATATGGAAACAAAATATGGAGAGAAAAAAAACAATAAACCCTAATTATCCTCTGTATATAAAAACCAAGTGTAAGCGATCTTTATCCCAAAAAAAATATCACGGTGAAGCTAGAAGAGCTTCGTAATATATATACAAGTACGAGCATCATTACCTTCACGCGGTAATAAAAAAGAACAACAAAAAATGTTAGAAAACACCAAATTCACAAAAAGAAGAATAGGGAAGACTTGCGGAACAGTATGAAAAGGCAAAGTATACTTATCTCTACCTTGAAGAACTTCACATCAACAAAAAAGAAAAAGAAAAAAGAGACATACAAAGACAACAAAGAAACCATAGGCAAAAGGGGTGTGAATCTTCGATTTGATACGAATGATATGGTTTTATTCAACCAAACAAAAGAAGTTTAATCCCGACCAAATAGTTTAAATTTACCTTGCTTGCTATTTTCAATCAATTCTTTGTTATTTGCGGAGCTAAAAAATAATAAAATTTTATTACTATCAAGAATTTTGAATTGTGCTTTAAAGTTTGTTTTTGTTAAACAATAGCTTATAATAAAGATAATTTTGATCAGAACTTATAAAATTTTGTTTATTTTATTTTCTTGCACACTTTGGTTTTGTAATATATTCTCTATATAAAAAGAGCATTAAATATTCCATAAGCAATAAACAGACTCATGCATCGCACGGGTGAGAAACTAGTAGTCCCTAGAACTACACCTAGGTACATTAGCCTAGGATTATGCTGTTAGGGGGGTTCGATTCCCTACCTCCCCTACGAGAGGACACAAATTTGCTTCTCTCATACTCATGCCTTGATGGCATAAGACTGCAAATAAAACTACAAGAGAACTCAAAGGGACTTGAGTGGTTATACGTCTCTATAGACTAGTACACAATACCTACATGGATGTGTGCCTTACAGTACTGGATTCTCTAGCTTGATGACTGTACATTCAGAAATTTCCAAGTTGTCTATGATAAGAAGTCAGCTAATCTGGAGTTCTTTAAGAAGCGTGTGTTTCATCTTATTTATGAGTATTCAATGCGAGTGCACAGTTTTATGCATAACACCACAACTGATTTGGCAATTCTGAATTTCTTCAAAGTTCTTCATAGAGAGGTAAAATTTTAATCAGCCTGTTGAGTGTTTCTGGTTTCCGCCACCAAGGAATGTTCTCCTTCTTTGTTGTGATGGAGCGGCTAGGAATAATCCAGGGCGTACGGGTGCTGGTGTGGTTGCTAGAGATGCAGATTGCAATGTGGTTGGTGCTATGAGTATTGGCCTTGGCATAACAAACAATTACATGGCGGAACTGTTAGGCATTATTGTCGGTTTGGAATGGGCTATTAAATGGGGAATGTGCAATATTTTGGTACGCTCTGATTCTATTAGTGCAGTCACGGCTTTCACTAATTCAGCAGTACCGTGGATAATCAAACATAGGTGGTCTCAATTTTATTTTATTTCGAAAAGGAGGATCAGATCCTCATTCATTCATTGATAAATTTTCCCTATGTTAACCTTGTTGTAAAATAGGGCTGGGATATTGGTTACATTGATAATTCCAAAATTGAGAATGTAAATTGTTCATTAGGATTCTAAAGTTCTCCCCTGACCATGTCTTCTTGAGACCATGACGATTACAGAAGTTAGATAAATGAGCTGCCTCAATTATATGGTATCTACTTTTTAAAATGAAACCTTGCACTTTAAAGTTTAAGCAAGTTCTTGGGTATCCATTACAGTCTTCACTGATAGTGTATCTCTTTTCTCTAGCCGTAGCATACATTTCCATTAGCAACATGAGTGTCGGTTCAGAATCGCTTTGGAAAATAACGTTTTGTCCTCTACACTTGGTCGCTAATTGGAAAGCTTCTTTGGCTCCAGTTCTCTCGAGTTCTTCTCTAGTAAGACAGTCTGCATAACTACCACTTCCTTCATCAATGTTACCTGCAGAGTCAGAAATAGTTAATCACGCTGCAGAGTTTTCCCTGTAATTTGACATTGACAAAGCAATGTTAATTTTCAGAGTCAAAAAAATGTCATATCTATTTGGTTCTTCTGTTGTGATTTTAAGATGTTCATCATTCATAGAGTTGTATAGGTGGTCTCAAGTTCAACATTCATATGATTCTATTATTTTTGAGCATACTTATCCGTGAGGCTAACTTTGCGGCTGATGTCATGGCTAAACGCGGTTGTTTATTAGGAAATGAAGAGGGATTGAACTATGATGAGAGACCTGTTTTTCTTTCATCTTTCTTATTTCAGATTCATGTAGTTTATAAGTTTTTGGGGTCTCTTTTAACCTCTTTTCTTGTAAACTCTTTCTACATATTGCTATTTATTAATACATTCGGAAATTTCCAAGTTCTGCTTGTTACGTTCAATATCTAAAAGACAATGTATCATCAATTATTTGGTTGCGGTTGAGAATTGTATGAGAGAAATTGGTTGCCCAAACAGCTCTTAGTTGTCTTTTTTTTTTTTTTTTTTCTATTTACCCACAGATAATTTCTGTTCATGGCATGCATAAGAACAAGAATCAACCAAACTACTCATATACGAATGGTTAAACAATTGTATTATGTATAACCAAAAGTAGGATATCAGTGCAAATGGCCACACAACACATATAAACGAGCCTTCTTTGAAAGTAAAATAGTAATCTCCACAGCAGAAATAGAGAACACATATATAAGTCAGTCTAAGATTTGATCATTCACTTCGGATCACACAAAATTCTTATTACTTCCACTTCTTGAACTTTCCCCCTCCAAACATACCACCACCATGCTTTCCATGCTTGCCGTGCTTGCCCTGCTTGAACTTGCCCTGTTTTCCGTGCTTGCCGCCAAAACCATGCCCAACACCATGTCCAACACCATAACCACCATGTCCTCCATGTGAAGCACCATGTCCTGATAACTGGTGGGCACCATAGGCAGCAGCCGCTGCAGCAGCACCCCCAGCTAAAATTCCTCCCATGGCCCCCATTCCTCCACTGCCACTATGTCCATGGCCTGTATATTCACAAGGCATAATAGAAGTAGATGTTAGCAATCTAAGTTACCCAACGATACAGTAAATACTTTGAGCATACAATTAACTTATGTAAGTCGTGCAACCAAGTGATGTGCAAGTGTCTGCCAGTTATACATACCTCCATGATGTGGAGCAGATGAACCGGGATATCCAGCAGGTGGGTATCCTTGTGGTGGGTATCCTTGTTGTGGCGGGTATCCAGCAGGTGGGTACCCTTGTTGAGGGGGGTAACCACCTGGTGCTGGAGGGTATCCTCCTTGTTGGGGAGGATAATGTCCAGGAGGGTAATTTGAATGTCCTCCTGCAGCTCCAGCTAATCCATGAGCCAGGTTCGACATTAACCCCTTGTCACTTGAGTCATGCTGGTCTTTTCCACCTCCCATTTTCCTTAACTGCGAAATGATACTGCACACATGGAATTAACCAAAATTATTAAAACCAACTGTTTGGAATGAGCAACATTGGGTTCAATATTAACAGCAAGCAGACAAGAATGACTTAATGTACAATGAAAAATGATTTCTAGGCATCTCAAAATCCTAGTGAGTGCTTACATGAAAGCCTACTTTTTTCGATGGTAAAACTAACTATCCCAATGTTCAAAACCAAGTACAAGATATGGTTGGGACATCATGCCATAGAAAACACGAAATGAGATAATCGCAAGGTACCTAGAGTTCGATTTCAAACACATAAAAGATGGACTTCAAATGAGTTAAGCGAAAAATAGTCATACATATACAGTTGTGCAAGTATATTAACAGGATACAGTAAAACCTGCATTCAGCAAGTAATATAAACAAATTAACAAAACTTTTCATCTCTTGGTTAAGCTCGAATGGCAGTTTATCAGTTATTTTGCCATTGTAAGAAGAAGAAAAAAATAACAATGAAGACTCATCATGTTCGAAACTATGTCCATATACCATATGAGTAACGGATTTGATTGTACAGAATTGTAGTTGAAAAGCATAATATATTAACATTACAATAGCCTTAAAGAAACATAACATATAGAACTTCCTACTATATGTATGTCTATAATAATTGAGACCAATTATGAATTATCATTGTTCTTCCTTTTATTCAAAGAGAAAGCAGGATCATTCTATAAAAAGTTAGATGGGTCTAAAATGAGGCTAAATCTTGGCCCAAAATCAGGCATTAGATCATCTTCTGCATGATAAGATGTGCACTAACTACTCAATAGCAATATACAGCATGGAGGTAAAAGTATAAAATACACAAAGAATTTCATAAAATCTTGAACAATGAAAAGAAGTTATGGAGAAAAGAATATGAAAAAGCAATAACACGTTTGACTTTTATATATTTATGATTTTGTAACTTTGTGGGTGGTCATCAAAATATCATGAGGGGTTTAACCAAGAACACTAAAGGAAGATCCATAACACGAATACAGATGGATAATTGTACACTAAGGATCAGGGATCTTCAAGTAAAACACACAAAAGAAATACATTACTATTTCAGGAATAGTCTGTTTTAGATAGATGATGATCATGATTTCAAGAAACCAAAGAAAGTATGGTATCAACGACAACAAGAATAAGATAATGGAACAAAAGCAACCACGGAAATTAGAGTTAGTACCTGTAGGTTATTGTTGTTTCAAAGTTCTTCCTCTTCCTTGGTTTGCTAAGGGATGAAACCGATATTGAGAAAATGATGAATTAGATTAGATTTTAATGGGATTTTTTTCGAATGGCCCACCGCGTATCAAGCGCGTAAATTCAACGCGTACTACTTTTCTTCTTCTTCCTTCTTCTCCTCTTTTTTGGTTGTGGTGGTGGGTTACTACTACTATACTACCAGGCGATTAAATTCAGAAGATGCATACTGGGTATCCCATCCTCATCCACTTTTATTACTTAACTTGTAATTAATCTCTTCTACATATATGAATGGGAAATTCAACGCCTGTTTATTTAATGTTAATTCCATTTTCCTTATAACTTCGTTTGGACACGTATAGGTACAGCACATGTAAGCTTCATACATGTGCCCGACCCTGTCCATCACTTCCCCGAGTTCCCTTCCCTAGGGTTGATTACGAAGATATTTTCAACTTCTATTACCCATGATGACGCAGTGTACAACCGATATCCCATATAGCACCACAAGTACGACCCTCGGCACAGTATACAGCACATAATCACATATGAATCAACAACCTCTTTTTTTTGGGATTAAGCTCATAATCTCTCTATTAAACTATTCTTTTCATTTCGTAGCAGGCCATGTGATGGATGTTTTTTCTCTTCTAGTATCCGCAAAAAGGAACGAGATTAACAATTTCCATTAACAGCAGCAGCTGATTCTGACTGCTTCCAGAGGCTAAGATTTGTATATTGGAAACTTTGTACAGGGAATGGAAGGCTATGGTGCGACTCGCTCAACTGCAAGACCCACCATGATGTATTATTGAAGATGTGACTCGCGACATAAAAAGGGAGAGGATATTTTTCAATTTAAACACTCCCCATCCTTGATTAGGAGGACACCGTGCTGAAAATGTCCATGACGAATAAAGAACAAATTCCAATAGCGTGCAGATTTTCATAAAACAACGAAACTTAATGCAGTCATGGAGAATCCGATTCTGACTTCTTCTTTCTTTCAAAAGAGAGGAACGAATACAAGGAAGTGGATGTAATTAAAAGAAATTAACCTTGTCATTGCTTTCAGACAGACATTGACAAGAAAATTTAGATATAGATAAGAAGTAAATAACATCTCTGTCGAAGTCTGAAAGAATCCCCCTCCAGCCTCCTAGAGAACTAATGTAAAGAGCCTAGATTTATGTAGGAGAGTCATCATCATCCTTAATTTATGTGCAGTAAGCTGACATAATACCAACCGGCTCCATCTATCTATTGCATTGTTTCATCATTTCTTCAGATACATTCTCCTATAAATTTTTGCACCTTCACACTCTGCATGTATCTCTCTTTCTGTTCTAATTCCCATTGGGTTCCTCAAGAGCCACCCCTCCCCATCACACATTTGCTCTTGTTGGTCCACGGCATCGTCATAATCGACATGTTGGAGTTCATCGGACTGAGCATCAAACTGATTCCTCATGTCAAGGGCCACATCGTGAACATCTGACTGTATAAAGATCTATTTAATTTGACCAGCAGCAGCAATACCACCAAAATAGCACAAGAAACTCATTAGACCAAGTGTGGGCTTCCCAACAGCCTTCTCAAGACACGTAGAACAGTAGACATAAGAAATCAACAAGATGGGAAGTATCGTAAACAAAGTCCACTTCTCAGCAATGGGCAGGAAAAAAATAGCAATTGCTTTTGAACTGCTTTAAGCTCAAGAATATCACAATATGCTACACTTTCAGTCCTTGTCTTTCTCAGAAGGTGGCATGGATATATTCCAGTGGTGAGTGAGCATGGACCAACCAATTGATTAAGATAGTCTTAACTCGAGCACTAAACTTTCTGAACTGACAAGACAATTGCAAAGACTACATGTTCCTTCTATGAACTCAATATAATGTGGTTCACTCTTCCACCGTAATTAAGATAAGAGTATACTTTACCATAATGATCAATGAACTCCTTATCTATATCTAAATTTTCTATTACCAGCAGACTGGTAAAGGCAGAATAGAAGGTGTTAAGAATTTACCTTTCCTCCAGGTCTCAAGTTCTTTACAATTGAATCCACTAGGATCTTCTGCAGAACTCTTCTTTTACGATTCCGGTTCTTGAAATGCGGGTCAGGACACTGCAAGGAGAGGAATCGAGGACTTTAGATTAGAAGAAATCACTTATAAACTATTATTTGGTGATTCAGCAGGTAATGATTGGAGTTGTGGCCCACCAGTATTGAAACAAACGTTAAAGGTCCAGGGTAAGTGGACAAAATTTGGTCGAAGCAAACCGTCGCATTTGCAAACATGAAGTATCTGGAAGCCCAACAAAAAACAATTACTTAAAAGTCAAAGAAAATTGCTGGCAGAGTACATTTTGTTTACTTGAGATAGTATGCTATTAGGAAATAACTTAAACAGCAAAACTTTACATGTTACTGAGACTTAGTTCTTTCACCCATAACTGTGCCCGATCAACCAACTGCATGAGTCATACAAACCATCCCTAAGTAAAAAAAACATTTAAGATAAAAGAAACAATGTTTCCAAGATTCAAATGCAAAGTCTTAAAGAGATATTGATGAGTTGAACTTATGAGTAAACATGAGACTTATTAGAAGTATTTCATGTAAGTGAAGAGACACCCGCACCTTCTGCCGTATTTCCAATCCAAGATAATTATTTGTCTGTGGAGATTTCTTGGCAAGCCAAAGTAGAAACCTGCCACTACCTGAAGTCCTAAGGTGTCTTATCAGTCAGATTCAAGCTTGAAACAGTTCTTCTTTAATTCAATAAAGATCATTGCAATTCATGAAATGAAATTCCCTATGCATGTAGAGTTTGCAATCATTTCTTAGGAATAGGGGTAACTTTTTCAAAAACTAAACTAGACCCATGTCATTTCTATACCTAGCTGATTTTGAAATTGCATGATATTTATGATCCATTGATTCATCATTCATGGACTCCTACATTTTAGCTAGACTTCATACAATCTATGCAAGTAGTGAGCAATGCATTTGATACTCTTCTTTAGGAAAAACGTCTTAGTATACACACATTAATGGTTTGTCGAATTCGTATCAATATATTCCAACAGCGGAGTAAAGAAGGTGCCGTAGTACCTGGTGACAAACAGGGAACCGTGTAATACTTGAAAGGTGCCAATTGTTTGTTGTTATTTATTAGCAATGTTAGATGATTTGTACAAGTTCTTCAATATGAGGACCATGCAAAATGTGAAATGAGCATCAACGAGGAAATATCCCAGCTAGATCACACAGTGTTTACTTGAGTTCATGACGGAAGCTCCATCCTTCACTTTCATTTTTTTCATAATCATATAATATATCTAACAAAAACTACTTAGGATATATAACAAACACTTTGGGAGCTTAAAAAGGAACTCGTGGCATCACCAAAAAACGAAGTACTGAAATGAATCATGAATGAAAGAGATTTAGTCTTACCGCATCCAATATCAACCATCAGCGGAAGGGTGGAGTCTGGGAAGATTTGATTCCAGTCAGGTACCTCTACAGGGGCCTACCATCACCAATATGGATCAGGAATTATTAACCTTGTCATTGCTTTCAGACAGACATTGACAAGAACAAACGAAAACTAATTAAACAAAGGTATATATGGAATTAGATAAACATACAGAAAGAGCAGCAGTGAGAGGGTTGACATGCTGCCTGATTCGGACATGACCCACTCGTCCGACACTGAGAGTATTAGGGATTTGGAGGTCGGCATACTCTAATGCCACAATGTTAGGGCTACTCGCTTGATGAAAGGTACTAGAATCTGAATCAGAACCAGAACAAGAAGGAGAAACACATAAGTTTCTGTTTTTGTTGGAAAAGGATAAGAGACTACTACTGAAAGTGCTATTGTTCTTCTTCTTCTTCATTCCATTAATGATACATTCAGCAGCGACGGATGCAGTAGCTGCGTATGCATGTTTCATCTTTCCAACCCCTAGTAGCATCTCGTCTATGATTAACCCTCGAAAATTCAAGTAAACTACCGTATTCACTGGCAGTAGTAGTTAGTAGAATAACCCTTCTTCTGTAGACGTTTGTACTGTACAATAACCCTTCTGTAATTTTTGTGATAAAAAGAAAAGGATAAGGATAAAAAGATAAAAATAGTGAGACGGTGTTAAAAAAAATAAAAAATACCTCGTTTAATTGGGGGATACCGAATTTAATTGGGGTATACCATAAAAAGACAAAAACGATCATCCAAACCTTTTATCCATTTTTTTTTGTTAATGGCTAAATTGCCCCTACATAATTAGTGTTAATTATGATTAGTTAATAATTAATTTGATTAGATTATGTTAGATTAATATATTATATATATTTTGGGATTAAAATTAAGTTTTTTTTTTTTTTTTTAGTTTTTTGAGTAGAAAAGAAGAAAAGGAGGTGTTAGGGGAAATCTAGGGTTTTGTACAAATAAGTGATTCTAGTGGTGAAATTGATGTTGGAAAAACTTCAAATAACAATGATTGTGTTGATAGTAATCCACATTTAGATTCAGAATTAGATTGGATATATGATCATGAAATGTAATAGAGGAAGCTCAAAATGAGGGTGCAAATGAAGATCTCATAGATCAAATTGAGGAAACCAATGCTCAAATGAAGAACCTGGAGCTCAAAATACTCAGGTATACTACTTATGCTCTTCGATTTGTCCATTTGTTGCTCCAAGTGGTCGAATATACAACAACACAGTGTAAGGGTCGTCATTGTCGTGAGGTCAATACCATAACGATTCCATTGAGTCTTCATTGTCTTGAGATCAATAAATGAGGACTCTAACCTACAACTTTCCCCAGGTTATGAAAAATCGTCATCGTACAACATATTACCATGACGACCCTTTCATGGAGTCGTCATTGCTACTGTGTATACCAAAACTACCCTATAACCATAAAAACTTTGTTGGAATATAACTAATAGAGTCGTCATTGTGCCATTCTTATAGGATGACGACTCTGACCTGACCTACCATTACAAATTTTAGATAAAGTCGTCATGGTTGATATTTATATCCAGTAACGACTCTTATTTTAATTTTTGTTTTCATAAATTGAATCGTAAATGGCATATATCTTTCAGAGGGTTACATTGAAGGATATAAAATACAATAGATAATACTGTTGCACTTAAACACTTAATCATATAGGTTGTAATCATATGTAGTATCTTCCAAGAGACGATAGAAATCCTCATGCTCAAACCTTTTCTCACGCTTGGCCTCATATCCGACATGAGCCATCGCCCACTGACAACGAAAATCATTTATAAGTTAGTTATTATTATTCAAAACTTGGGATTACAAATGTCTATTTGTTTAAATATTTACTCTTATAGCACCCAAAGTAGTGGGATTGGCTTCTTTTCGGGCTTGCATTTCTTGTTTGAAAGCTTCACATTCTTCGAATATCTCCTCAAACCTATCCTTAACGAGTTTCAAAGTCATTGAGTAACAATTTCCGTCTAACGTCACGAAAACTATGAATATACGGTTCCACCAAGCATCGGATGTTTGATCAATGTGTTTTCCTAGATCTTCGAAGTGTTGTTTGAGTGTCACCCACACTCTCACAGTGGCGCAATTTTCTTTGTAAGTGCAGGAAGTACCCATGGTGTTTTCTCTTCTCTTTTTGGATGAGAAATAGATGAGAATGAATGAGAAAGTTGAGAATTATGTTTTGGGTGAGGAAGAGATGAGAGAAGGATCTCTATTTATAGAGATTAATGACCCAACGACTAGGTTTTTGAAAAAAAAATGTCGTTGGTCGACTCCACCATATTGGTTGAATTCAAATTTTGTGATAAATGTTTAAAGAGTCGTTATCATCTATACTAATACAGTGACGACCCTTTTATAAATCGAAAGTCGTCATCTTTATATGTCCATACGTTGACGACTCTCGTATCAAAGACTCTGTCAAAGCAAAGACCCTTGAAGAAGATTGTATATTGAATTTCTCTCTTTTTCTTCCACAATCAATATGTATAGACCAAAGGTCTATGTATCTGATTGTGTAGAAGAATTCTTTGATATGTTTCAATCTTGGTTTGTAAATTCTGTTTACAGCAGACAAAGTCCATTAAACCTCACAAATACGAATTACTTACACTCAATTAGCTGAGAAGCATGGATTACTAACCACCTCTCAAGAACAATCCAAACAAATCAAAAATAATAATTAAATAGCTATCTTGAGGAATCACAAGGTCCGAGACGAAAAGAACTTTGTGATTTATATCTATCTCGTTATTGATCCAAGATTATGAAAACCTCAAAGATCAATAAGAACAAGATCCAGATTCAAAAACTATCAGGTAAATGATAGTCTGATCGGGCTTCACTAATCCCTAAGTGAAGTCTTCAAAGTTGTAGATGATGACTCTAGCTTAGTAACTAAGACACAAGAATTCCATGTATTAAGAAATCTTGTTGCAAGAGTCTCTCTATTTACATATTTTCAAGACTCCAGGTAGCTTTGATTTCAAGATAGGATCGCTTGGAAGTCAAGCAAACACTTTCTCAATTTAGATAAAATTCTTATTTGGAATTCATGTAAGCATGTGAAATGTATGCCTTGAAATTACACAGAAGAATAAGCACTATGGTCTATGGTTCTGGAACCGTGCACAATGATAGTCCATAGCGGCTAAGTAGCCTTTGAACCTACAAACACTAGCGGTATTCAATAACACTTAAAACTCCAATGATCCACAAGCACAAAGTGATTTTGTGAATAAAGTTGTCTTAGAAGTGTCTATGAGAGTTATAGCAAAGGCGAACATAGTCATATAACATAGTTAATGTACTTCTGCTAATATCGAAACTGGACAAGTTTTCAAACTTGGTTTGTAAACCACAGGCAGTTCGTGAAGTTATATGCCCCAAGGGTTTGCAGACCTTGGAAGTTCGCGAAGTCATATTCAAGGGGTTTGCAGACCTTGGAAGTTCGCGAAGTCATATTCAAGGGGTTTGCAGACCTTGGAAGTTCGCGAAGTCATATTCAAGGGGTTTGCAATCCTCTACAGTTTGCGGAATTTAAACTGACTTAGGTTATACATACAAGTATATTTACGTTGCACAAGCAGTTCGATACCGCTCATGATTAAATTCGAAACATTACCAATATCCATAGACAGTATGCATAGTTGCTTGGTAAATTTCCAAATCATCAACTTGTAACAAAAATAGTTTGTGAACAATAAATTGTTCTAACTAAGATTGCTAAAGATATATTAACATCCATTGCTTGAATCATATTTCGAGTGTTTAACCAAGACAAGTTTGAATTCGAAATTTCTTCTTTGCAGTATTAAATCTACTAAAATCATACGACATAGTCTCATAAGATAGAATGGTAAATTTTGTGAGAAAATAGGGTAGGTAGGTCTTTACATACCTCTTTGTTGATGAAGTCCTCGCAAATGTCTTCGTTTGTTCTCCAGTCTTCAATCTTTGAGAGTTATTCAGTGATGTCTGATACTCAACTACCCTGCTCTAATTCTAGTCCGAGACTTGACTTTAATAAACTAGAAATCAAGATATGTTTTGTATATCTAACATTGACAACAAGCTTGAGATAACAAAACTTGTGAGTTCGACGGAGCGATGCTCTAACAATTTCCTCATTTGTCAATTTTAGTGACGAAACATATGGATTCAATAAAACAAACCTTTCAGCTAAATATCCATCATGCTTGATTTCTTGAATCTTTAAAATCTGCTTGAATTCTTCGTACTTCCAATTCTTTTATGGTTTTGCATATGATACGTGCCAGCTAACACCTTTGTTGTTGAAGATCCGTAGAGAATAAAAACTTAAGAGAATACTCGTTTAGAGCTTTTCTAGAATGACAAGTCAATCTACTCAATAGTCGTTACATCGGTACGTAGTATTTTACCTACCTCAAAGTCCAATTGTACGATAAATTTGAAGTAATACTACGGTGACATGTTTTCCTCCTTGGTCCTTACTAGTCTCTTTTGCATAATAATTTATACAAACCTACTGCTTGTAATTCACTCCCCTTATATAATGCTCCGAGAAGCCATATGATACAACTAAATAATTTATCCTCTTTTGTCAACAAAATTAGCAAAGGTGAAAGAAAAGGGATCTTAACGAACTACACAAAAGAGTTATCGAGACTTAAGATAACATACCAACTTTTTTAAGATGATTCCACTAAGTAAACTTAACGTCATCATCGAGGAGATATAAAGGTACAACCATCTCCTATTAACAACTGGGTTTGCAAGGATAAGACATGATCATGTTAAATAATCAAAGACTGGTTTAGAAAAAAATTGACAGTTTGCCTGATGATTTTCCGCAATAAAAAGGTTTGATCATCTTGTCATCCATTTTATTTTTATGTACTGAATTTTTCTAGTGATTAACATCAAAGTCCCACCTTGTTAACGGGTTTATTCATATAAAACATAAAATTCTACATTGACTTTTCTTGTTAACAGGTATAGTCATGTGTTCTTAGAGTTTGATACTTCAGTATTTATCTATGATTATCATTCATTGAGGAATTAAAGATATTTTGGATAAATCAGTCGGTCAATCTTGTAATCAAAGAATCTGAAAATTTTATTTCAACCCACAATTTGTCTCTCCTCAAATCCTTTTCCTCCCTCCTATTAACTATGCTCTACGTAATTTCTCGTTCGGAAAATGATTTTATCTCGACATATGGATTTTCTATATTTAAGAAAATAAAAATAAAAACACATTTTGTTGTTTTCAGATTAGAATTTAGATATTTTTTTTATGCTTCTTTCGTTTATTTTTGGAGGTCGATTTTATACCGTCATTCTTTCTGTTTTTCGTTTCCTTTGATTAATAAAGCGGGAAAACAAAAAGGTTATAACTTGTAAGTGGCGAATCCAGCTTATAGCAAGGTTGTGGCACTTGTTATCCCTACCCATTGGGCTTCCAAGCCTAAATTTTCCCGCCCGAAATTCCTCCAAGCCTGATGTTTTGCTCGTGCTACCCCTAATAGAAGTATGCTTCCCCTTAATCTAATTTCTAGCTTCGCCGAGCTTCCACTCACATGCCGGATTTGAACCTGTGACATTTTGTACCCAAAACAAACGCGCTACCAAGCGCACGTTGCTAAATTTATCCCGTCTGCTATTTCATATGTGATTACGGGTCGTACTAATTATAATTGTTTTGTTCCGAAGCAAAGATATCCACGGGGCCGGTTATTCAGGAATCAATTTGCGGTAAGAAGACAAGAGTATCCTCTCATTTGACCTTGTGACATTAAGGTGTAAGGACAATTCCTATGGGAATGAACAAACCCATCTTTTTGTTGAGCCAGGTGGATGGCCAAACTGGATTTTCCACTATGGTAAAGCACTCGGCGTTCGATAACCAAGCGCGCGAGCAAAAAACACACGCTAGAGCTCGTAAGTAAAACGCCAGCGCTGGAAGGACAGGCGCTGGCGCTCAAAGCTTCAACGCGGTGCTTGTACGTAGGTCGCTGGCGTTTGTAGCAAAAACGCCAACGGGTAGTTTTTTTAAAATTCAAAATTCACTTTTTACCTCTATAAATTACCATCAATTTCAAACAATTCACTCACACCAAAATTCACTTCTCTTGAATTTCTCTTCTAAAATCTATTTCAATGGCTGAAAAGGCGATCACACTTTTTTGCGATACAAAACTTGAAGCTGTTGTTTCTAAGATATGTGGGAGTTTTAAGAAGATTTAAAATTATAAGAGGGAAGTGCAAGTTTTTGAAGTTGCTCCAAGAAAATGTTCCGCTAAAAGGCAAAGAAGAGCTCCAGTTTTGAAAGTTAACAACAAAAAATTCAAAAACAAAGGCGAAACTGTCAAAGAGCGCGTTTAATGGAAGATACGTCAAATGAAGATAAACAGGAGGCCAAAACTTGTACTTGATTTTTATTAAAGTTGTTTAGTACATTTTATTATTGCCTAAGTTTATATCTTGTAAAAGAATTGGCATCAATGAATGAAAATATTTAGATTTTAAAATAGAGATTTCCACTTGAGATTAAGCGAAATTTATTACAATTTAAACTTGCAAATAACATCAAACTACATTTTAATAAACCACAACAAAAACATCAAACTACATCAAATCCAGCGACATTCTCTCTGTAGAGTTCATAGCACTCAAAATGCTTAAACTCTCTTCCGCTTTCTTCAGTAAACTTGGTCTGAGCGATGGTTTTCTGTAAAACAGATAAACAACATGTTCAGATATTATGATGCAGTTGATCAGTGAGGACAAGGTAAGATACTCACCAGTTCTTCGTCGGATAGTCCAGAATAGCTACGGTGAACCATCCACAAAACTTCTGTATAATGTTTGACTTCCTTATTAATGAATGCAATTCTTGGTTCTAGGCTCTTACTGTTTCTTGTGGTTTTGTTCTGCGATGCTACAAAATGTCCCAATACTCTTTCCCAGAAATAGTCATTGTTCATTGGTCTCATCGTACGATGTAACCAACATCGAACAAGAGTAACATCTTCTTCCATTGTAAAGACCGGGAGTGGCATTCGAGTGCAGTACAAATGTGCTTGAGATGGACCATCTTTTAGAATTCTAAAACACGCTCTGTAACGAAAAGGTTTGCCGTGAGCTTCCTCCCAATTATCAAGAGCTGTTTGGATCACTTCATCTTCAGTTACACCGATGAACTTTTCTCGATCAATTTCCATTATCAGATCAAGAAATGGCTGGACTGTAAGTCTAATAGATTGAAAACGATGATGCAGTCGACGAGCATCTCGGTTTCCTGGGTTTCCCGTCAGTGAGACGAACATTGAAAAAAAGTTATCCCAAAAAGAACCGTCTTGAAAGCCCATACCAGTGATTACCCTAAGAAAAAAATATGCTTTGGATATAGTTATATCCTCTTCTTCAGTAAACTTGGGACCACGATTTCTAACAGACATTTCTGCAGAGTGAGAGAGATTAAGAGTTTTATAAATAAAAAAAAAAAAAAAAGAAGATGTGATTTTGGAGATGGGAAGAATGGAATTTATAGGTCGAGAAATAAAATCGAGCCGTTGGAAATGTAGCCATTGGCGTTGGTAGGAAAACCGCGTGGCTTTCCTTTAAGCGCCCGTTTGAATTACCATATGAGTTGGCGTTTGTAGTAAAACCGCGCGACTTCAATAAAACCGCCCGTTTGATTTACCAACGCCTATTTTTTTGTTTTAAATATAACACTAGTGGGCTGATTGAAGATGAAGGACAAATCGATTCACTATGGTATTATGTTATTTAGTTTGTTGTTTATTTTGTGTTATTACAATTATCTAAAACCATCAATATCATAAGTAATTTTAATTTTTCCTCGATTAAACATTGCAGCATCAATCTCATAAATAAAAACATACTGCATTGAACAACCACATCATACATTAGAATAAAAGAAATACATTAGATTAAAACAACTACTACATAAGCGTCAATTCTCGATTGGTGGTGGAATTCCTAGGGCGATGTAGGGATCGTATCTGTTGAGCACCCTAAGAATGTTGAAACAAGCATGGAAGTTGAAAGGACGACAACGGTGAGATGCTGGCCACATCGCTAGAGTTATGGGAAATACTTCATATTCGGCTTCACCGTTGAGCTTATTTTTGTGATTCTCAATTAGTAAAGCGGCGAACTCCGATACATTCATACTAATTGAACTAAAACGATGCGACAATCCGTGAGAATCACGCCCATGGATGTTCCCCGTTTCAGCGGTGAACATTGTGTAAACTTTCTCCCAGAAAGTCAACATCGGATCGGCTACATCATTCATGACAGCATCTTGTGTGTGAAAAACAAAGGCTCTACAAATAGCTAAATCCTCTTGTTGAGTGAATCTAACACCACGTACTCTGGGAGGCATTTTTGTAGATGATTTGAGAGTGAAGAATGTGTAGAATGTGTGAATTTGGAGTTGAAATGAGGAGTATTTATAGAACTCAAAAATTATAGCCGTTAGATCACAAGAGTTTGCAGCCGTCCAGATTCAGCCATTGGCGCTTCTATGAAACACGCGGCGCTGGAAGGACAAGCGCTGGCGCTTTACTAAAGAACGCGCACTGGAGATACAATCGCCAGCGTTTTTGGCTCAAACTCCAGCGCTGGAGAGAAGTTCGCCCATCCTTTCATCAAGCGCCCGCTACATCTTCCAACTCAATGGACAAACCAATAAATTTGTTGGTTTGAACATCTATTTTTCATGTTCGTTGAGTCCATAGGAACTGCTCTAAGTAACCTGTCCTATTCAGGATGGTTTCTCCGGATTTCCACTCCTTACAAGTCCCTCAAGGAATGCTTTGCCGTAGAAAAAAGACGAAGCTGGATTTCATTAGGGTCTACCCCGTAACCTGTGGATAGGTGCCGATATAAAGTCTAGCAACAAAAGAAGACGAGGTTGAGTGAACATTGAAGCAAAGGGGAAGAGGAGGGAGTGTAAGTTTTCTTCTCCTGGTAGATTTTCTTCAAATATGGAGTTATCCATGGGGATTGGCTACCTATCACTCTCCCACTCCTCTTCTACCTCATCGTCTCTCTCTAGATTATACCCAATTCCTTGCTTATCAGTTTTAAACAGGAAAAATAAAATAAATTTGAAGGTGTCATCTGCAATTCTCCAGGAGGAGGAGGAGTCTGGTGGTGATGGTGGATTCTTGACTGGGAGAGAGAGGAGACAGCTGAGAAATGAAAGAAGAGCTTCAACAACAAACAACTGGAGAGAAGAAGTGGAGGATAAGCTACTTGGGACTAAGTTTTCGAGGAAGAGATTTGCTACTTGGACTGAAGAGCTTAACCTTGATAATCTTGCTTTACTTGGTCCTCAATGGTGGGTTGTTCGTGTTTCTCGTGTTTCTGGTCAAGAAACTGCTGATGTTATTGGTCGGACTCTCAATAGGAAATTTCCCAATATTGATTTTAAGGTACTCACTGAAATGTATATTATCAATTTTCCTTGTTTATTTTAACCATATCACCTTGTTTTGTCTGGTGAACCTTAAATAAGTTGGAATAATTTCTAATTGGCATGCAATCTGTGCTGTTTTGGGATCATTGTCTTCATTTGGGATGTATGCACTGATTTTTATCTACTTAAACCTTGGATATGAGACGATGATAAGCACTATGTGCATGAACTGACCTTCATAATGCGCTATTTTTCCTGTCATTGCTCATTCATGTCCTGTTTATTGGTAGCCCCATTTTTATCAATTACGATTAAAGAAGCTGTAGAATGAAATTGCAAGAACACAGACGTGGTCAGTTGGACTTTGGCAGCCATGACTTGCTATGGTTTATATTTGTGATCAAGTATGTATTGACAGACAAGACTCACGATGAATCAGTTGTACTATGCTAATTTATTTATTTTCAGATCTATGCTCCTGCTGTACGGGTGAAGCGGAAGTTAAAGAATGGTTCTATTACAGTTAAACCAAAACCCCTATTTCCTGGATGTGTCTTTTTATGGTGTGTGTTGAATAAGGAGATACATGACTTCATCAGAGATACACCTGGGGTTGGTGGCTTTATTGGCTCTACAGTTGGAAATACGTAAGAAACCGTGTTGTTTTTATTTATTCTAATTTCGATTGTTACACCTGTGATAAGCATGTTCTGCTGGTTTGGTCATCGAACTGCAAGTTCTATTTGATTTCTTGTTGTGTAGCTTCTTAATAGAGTAAACTCTGTCAGGGAAAATGGAATAGGATTAACATCCTTTCCGTGGTTTAATTGATCAGGGTTCAAATCCTAGGGAGCTTCATATTGAACTATTGAACACAAACAATGATTTCGTAGTCTTACTATCTTATCAAATAAACCGAAATATTAGCTGGCCAGGTTTAAGGTTTTTCAACATCACGATAACATTTTGTCGCGATTAGTTTGTGACCTGAAATTGAGTACTGAGTAAACTTGGATGTGTTATAGTAAATGACTTTAATATATTCATAATGTGATTTATGATGATGATTTTAACTGGCCATAAATCGAAATTCTACATTTGAGTTCATCAAACTCCTAATGCTTCTGAAAATTCACAAAGGTTATAACTTATAACTGTTATATGTTGCTACAGTTATAACTTATAACTGTTATTCACATTCATTCTAGGAAAAAGCAGATCAATAGGCCCAAGCCTGTGTCTTCTAATGATATGGAAGCAATCTTCCGGCGAGCAAAAGAAGAGCAAGTACAAACTGACCAAGCATTCGAGGAAGAACAGAAGGTACAGGCACTTGCCAACGAGGGAGAACCAAATCCAAAACCCAAAGTTATTAAAAAATCTGTGACGGCGGATGCTAAAAGGAAAAAGAGAACAAAGAAGGGTGCAGAGCTTGCTGTGGAAAACGCATCACTGCAACAGGATGATAAGTTGCTTGTCCCAGGTTCAAGTGTTCGAATAGTGTCTGGGCCTTTTATGGAGTTTACAGGCAACCTTAAGAAGCTGGATCGAAAGACTGGAAAGGTATACTTGTTACGATTTTCTATGAGTTTTCTAAAATTATTAAACATGGATAATGGACATTCTTTACTGATGAGTTTTCTAAAATGACTGTACACGCAACCAATGAAAGCTAAAGGTGCAAATAGAAGAAATTATAGTATTTTTCTTTTGAAAAGTTTAATCGAAGTTCCCTATAACATGGATAATGGACAACCTTTACTGATGAGTTTTCTAAAATGACTGTACACGCAACCAATGAAAGCTAAAGGTGCAAATAGAAGAAATTATAGTATTTTTCTTTTGAAAAGTTTAATCGAAGTTACCTATAACATGGAGAAGCATATGAGCAGAAGTCATTTGAGAAAGATTCATGTCTTATTGCAGGCCATTGTGGGATTTATGCTATTTGGAAAGGAAAGCTTAGTGGATGTTGATGCAAATCAAATTGCTGTTGAGGGCCTTGAGGCATCATAACCGACAGGTTTCACATTTTGTAAAATTATAAAAAAATTTTGGTGAATACTAGTTCTTTATATTTACGTAAAAATTTGTGGTTATTCGCCTTCAAGGTTCAAGCGTCCTCATTTCCTGCTAGCTTTAGTACTTTTTACAGTTTCATCCAACCAGAGTGAAAGAAATTATTTCAGGGGCCTCTGTTTTTCATGAGTGGACTGGTAGAAGAAGGAAGGCGAGAGAGTTCATAGTTGTAGTTTCATGAGTAGACTAGTACTGGGGCTTTCATGAGTAGACTGGTAGAAGAAGGAAGGTGAAAGAGTTCATAGATGTAGTTTCATGAGTAGACTCGTAAGAAGAAGGAAGGTAGAAAGACTTCATGCTTACTGTCTGAATTACTGTCTGAACTTTGAAGTCATATAATCCCACATATAAAAGAGCAATAATATTTTTCAAACACATGGTGGTGGCGATAATATTTGTCCACATATACTCTTCACTTTAGTCACTAGACTCACAAATATCCAACACCTTATTTTACTCATAGATGACACATACGAAAGGATTCACTAATAACCTCCTTATTTTAGTAACTAGTTATTGTGTTAATTTGAAAACATAGTAAAAAACTTGTGCAGCTAATAAACTCCTTATTTCAGTAACTAGTTATTGTGTTAATTTGAAAACATAGTAAAAAACTTGTGCAGCTGATTCTGCGTAACTTAACTAGTTATACAGTACTCATGAAAGCTGGTGGAGCTGATTTTCTCTGTGGCTAATGCTTATGAATCACTGGATTTCGATGAGTTTATCTCATTTCCACACAAGCAACGCTCATTTTCTGTATGGACATTGTGCTATAACAGGACCCCAACATTAGATTGTATCTCAAGAACAGCTAATAATGTTTCAAACATTTGCCTGCTGTGCAGGAAACAAATACTCACCTTTTTCTGCACTAGAAAGTTGTGGGGTTTTTTCTTGACGGTTATGTAGTGAAGTGGGTATTCTCAAGCAACATAAGGGCTAGCATGTGGGAGACTGGGAGTGGAGCAGGAAGATTGTGAGAAGACTTTGGAGTATGTTGCCTTTTGCAATTTGGTGGAACGAAATTTGCATCGCAGCAAAATGTGTATTTTTGAAGGAACTTTTGTAAGTACTTTAACTGGGATGCAGTGCTTAACAGCTACTGCACTTTTGGTTTTCACCTTAATGTCACTATTCTGGTGACATGATGATCTTCAAAAATTTGCCCTTTCTTTGTTTATAAAAAAAAAAGCAACACCCCCAACACCTTTGACACAACTACCTTCTGCAGGGGTCTTTGTCCATAATTTATGATTACTAGTTGTCCATAATTTATGATTTAGCATTTTGTTTGATGTAACCTTAATTCCATAGAGCAATTATGTGCAGGTTTTGAGCATTGTGATGGTCCAACAAGGGTTGCTCCATACATTGTTGGTACAACAAATTCCATGATTGATCAACTAGAAAAATGTACGAGATGCTGATAACAAATCAAAAAAATAGGAATAGATTCAGCAACATCGATTATGATTTCTGAGTTGCTAAACTAAAACTCACTACATTCGAACTTGAGTAAATACATTCAACAACATTGATTCTGATTTCTATCAATTCCAACTTAATTTTGGTTTCAGAACAAATTATGCGAACCTAACACAGAAGAAATTAGTCTAAAAGATTAGAAACATACATGGATTTTTAATTTATTTGAATCAGAAATTGAAGTCAATCACCATATTGCACCATTGATGCATGTAAGACTGGGGCGACAATACCTATCATCATATTCAAATCCATACACTGTCCAAAGTTGTCTGGCAATTTATAATTAAGTGAAAAAACAAATAGACGCTCGTTCTAAATCAGCCAAACTCCAATAGAGTACTCAAAAACTAAAGAAATCCTAAATAAAATCATGAAAACAAACCAAAACAAAGCAAAAACTGTTTTAGGAAGGACCTCAGTAGGCTTGTTGTCATCTAACCAAATTCCTCATTGGAGGAATTTTTTCAGGAAGATAACGCAGTATTTAAACATCACTGATCCTGATAAAACTAAAAAGTTCAGACAGAAAATTCCTTTTCATACAAAAATCACAACGCCGAAAAGTAAACAAAGAAGCATCTCAGACTCAAATTTCCCCATTAGTTTTCTTCACTATAAAAATTCAAAGTGCAAGGATGATTACAAGGTTTTTGTCATCACTGATGCTGTCTCTCTAACTTTGTTGCTTTAAGGAATAACAAGATTCTAACAACAAACAAAGAACGAGTGTTGTTTAGATCTATAATCGGAACGAAAGAAATTGTTTAGATCTATAATCGGAACGAAAGAAAATACATTGCAAGGAAAAAAAAAAAAAAAACACCAGAAATAAATCTAATAATTCAAAGAAAAAAAAAGTTGCAGAGAAAGTAACTTCGATGTGATTAAAAGTATAGAAACAGTTAATAATAGAGGTTAGCAATTTGCTTAAAACCCTAAAATAAGAGAGGCATAGGCGCCGTAAACAAAAGAGCACTCTAGGGTTAACAGACCGAATGACATGTAAAACTATCTAGAATGCAAACGTCACATAAAATATCGATAGGGATGAATAGAACAAGTGCTTATATAGCCAACAGCCCCAGCACCAGATTTGCCCTAATTCCTTCGCTGGGTACCTTATAGTAGAAATTAACGTTTAGTCCCAAAATTATTGGGCTTTAGACATTCTAGTCCAATTTTTCCAGGCCTAGTACGGGTTAGTCCTAATTTACCAAATGATGAACGGGTTAGTCCAAATCTTGACGATTCACTCCAAATTGAATTATGTTGATGACTAAAATGACCCTCCTATATAATCTCCTTTGCCTGTATCGATGCCTCATCTCTCTCCTTCTTCCAGTCAATTTTCTCTTCCCACGATCTACTTTCTTATCCGCCGAAAAATTACTCACAGTCGTTTCGATCATCAAAACTAGGATTTTCTAATTGATTCAGTCTTTTCAAAGGTGATGAAGAGCAAATCATCATCATCATGTGAGGAAAAAAGAGTTGATGTGTTTAATTTTAACGAAGATGATGTACAAATTGGATTCTTTTTAAATCAAATATGAAGGAATTCCAAAATTCTTCTACGAATTCCATGCAAAAGTAATCCAAGAAAGCTACAAATAAAGCTACCTTCCCAATAAATATACAATTCTCAATTGTTGTAAGTATTTGTGTTTTACCGATTAGTTGAATCACTAAATTTAGTTATGTGATTTCTATTAGTTTCTCTAAATTAGGGTTAGTTATTATTATATAAACTAATTCAATTTTGTGTGAGAAAGTTCTTAGTATATCTTTAGATGATTTTTTTCTATGGTTCTGTAGATTTTTAATAGGCATGTGCAGTATTAAATTCTATTTTTTTTTGTATTTATTAGAATGGAGAAGAAGAAAGTTGGGGTACCAGCGGAAAATGCGACTCAAAAACAATTAGTATAAGCGGGAACCGATTCAAGGTCAGTTCTAAACAATTTAACTGTGTTTTAAATGAATTGGAAAATTATTATATGATATCTAGGTCACATGAAATATTGTGATTTAATCAAATAAGGGAATATGTGATTTTTTGTTGCGGCTCCACATTTAACTGGTTTTGGTTTAAAGCTTTTTGTTTGGACTACTGAACCGTTGATAGGGTCATTATTATTGTCAATCTTGAAGAAACGGAGTAAAATGAATGAGGTTGGTTTATGCAGCACTGGTTTCTTCTAATGGGATTTTCTATGTATAATGCTTCTATACCATATGAGTGTTAATTGAAACTATTTATTGATTCCTTCTAATTTGCTGGTGTTAAAAAATGTATTTAACCAAGCCAACTTGATGATTGGATCATTAAAAAAGATAGTAATAATGGTAGGATCGATCTTTTATAACGGGGTGATTCTAAAACAATTACACTTACAACTGTATATTGTATTAATTATGAGAAAGATTCCATTTGACTCCCATTAGTTAGTTTAGATTATCTTGAAATACAATTTTGAAGCTATCTGAGTAGTTAATCGCAGTATTGCAAAGTTCAAATAGTACAGCAAGCGGAACAAAAGTAATTCAAATGTGTGTGTAATTGTACACATGTTAATTTTAAATGTGTACATAATTGTACACATGTGAATTTTTAGTGTGTACATAGTTGTACACCTGTTTATTGGTAATGTTTACATAGCTGTACACACTAATAACTTTTTGATTTTTTAGCTCTTTTAGAGATATTTGTCTATGTTCATTATATTTTGATTTTATATACTTAGTTTAGCCGTTAGTTATGCTTTCTAGTTTAGCCATTAGTTATGCTTGAAGTTTTGAAAGTGCTGGTACTGTCTCTTAGATTAGTAAGAGGAATGCTTGTTGGCGTTCAAATGTTGACTTATAAAATTATTAGAATAGTATTTTCCTTTCTACCTCGTCCCTTGGTGTTAAAAATATTTTCGTTCCTTTTAACTTCAGTATTTCCATTCTACCTCGTCAATTTACGAGTTTGCAGAGCTGCTGCAAAATGTAATAAATACTTATTCTAGAATTGAGTCTTGAATTTGCCGAATCTTTTAGAAAAATTAGTGTGAATTTCGAGACTATTAAAATAGAGAAGTGTTCACTGTTAAAGAAGCTACCATTTGATACCAATCAGGTAGTGGGGGTGCAGTAATTCAAACTAATTAGTAAAATTGCTTCATTTATACAAAGAGATTAGACACAAGCTGAAATGACCCAGTGTAGAAGACTAGATGTGATGTGAGTATCGAGGGGACTAGTGATATTCAGCAATTTCAAAACTACATTTAGATCGCAACTAATGAGGGGGTGGCCATGCACGTAGAGAATTACAAATATAATACTTGTAGCAATTGTGATAACAGTAGTGATGGCATTATTCGGATGCTACAGTTACTAATAGTGAACACTGCAATCTACGGTATCTAATTATGGTGTACATATTTATACATACGTTGATATTATGGTGTACATAGTTGTACATATGTAGCAATTGTGATAACAGTAGTGATGGAATTATTAATGTGTACATATTTATACACACGTTGTTATTATGGTGTACATAGTTGTACACATGTTATTGTTTTTGAAGTTGGGCATATCTTTGCAATCTAGTTATTTTTTGTTTATATGTTTTTCTTTAAAGTAACTAATTGACGTCTAATTTTTTATTTTTCAGGTTGAAGATCATATCTAAGAGACGCATAGAAGCTGAAGAAAATTTCAACAATAGACTCACTTCCACTTTTAACTTTTGTTCCATATCTATAAAAATAATAATTATGGATGTCTTTTCAGGACTTTTGTTCCATGTCTATAACATTTTTTTATGGATAACTTTTTAGGAGATTTTTTAGCATCATTAGCATAGGTTTTTTTGGCATCATTAACAAAAAAAAATCAGGAGATCTTTTAAGTAGTTGAAGCTACGCAGAGAGTCACCGGTAGTATAAAAGCTATATTGAATGGTCGGTGTACAAAATCTATTTTATGCTCACTACTATTTTTTCCGTTACCCTTGATCATCTACTTTATTTGTATTTTGTTTTCTTTCATCCCATCTTGGCTTGTCATGATTTCTTACATTTTTTTCCAATAGGTAACAATATCGGCACTAGCAAAACGAGTTGCATCTCACAATAGTAAAGTTGGCAAGGTAAATTCTTCACATGTAGCCTCTCTAACCATTTACTTATTTCCTTGTAAAATCTGTGAAGATAATCTGGTAGGATTCTTATGTGCGTTGCTTTATTCTCCCGATTGTAAGAGGTGTAGTTATTTGTGCACCAGTTGTACGCAGTGTAATTTTTACTACACCAGTTGTAGGCAATGTATTTTTTAGTACACCAGTTTTCGAAAAAGTTAAACTTTTTGTAACAGTCTTAGTTGTAGCCTTTTTGCTTTAGGTTTTTATTGAAACCGTAATGGGTTAATTAAGTTTTCTCCAGAGTGTCCTTTTAATATTGAATACTTAATGTGTACATAATTGTACACATGTTGATTCCTAATGTGTACATAGTTGTACACCTTGTTGATCGTTAATGTGCACATTAACATACACCTGTTGATTATTTAATGAGTGGTTTTTTAACAAACATGTATTTTTGGGGTTAGTATGCATAGATTCATAGTTAGATGCAAGCCATGTTTGGGCCACTTTTACTGTACTCCATGTTATGATTTTGATGCTTAACTTTGTGGAGGTCTTCTTTATAAACATAATGATTGATGTTGGACGACCGTTAATTCATCAGCTCTAGCGTTCTCATCTTTAGTTTCCACCCCGGCCGGCTAGCATCAAGGAGAAGTTTGAAGAAACTAATAGAGTGCAAATTTCTGCTAAAGTTTGCCTTGATAGATCTTTAGAGATGACGTGATCCTGATATATTCATTTCTGGGTTTTGATTTAGGGAATATGAAGAATGACACAATAACAAAAATATTGTCAATCCATCCATTCAGATATTGCAGATCTACATCATCAGTTTACCATCCTCATATCGCAGAGCCACATGATTATCATCTTGAGATTGCAATGCTACATGACCAGTTTGACCGTTCTCGATCATCAAACCATTCTATCGAGTTAACCGAGGTTCGATTCTACATTATTCTATTTACCTTACATTATCACTTGGTTCAATTATATTAGAAGAGATTGTGTTTGTATTGATAATCTTTTTGGAGTTATGGGTCACTGGACTAGTTAGTAATGGTTTTGTAATACATTAAATTGTATTCTAATGAATTGGTTGGATAATGTATTCATCGTGTTTGAAACTGCAGGTCACTTTTATTGAAATACAATTAGTTTGTAGTTGTAATGAAACTAGTTCAGCACGAGGGGGCGCACAACAAGTTGTTTGTGGTGTACAAACTGGTGCACCTTGTCTTGTCATAAGATTTTCTGGATTTTTGTAATTGACATATTTATACGCAAGTGTAAACTAAGATTTTAAAAAAATGAGAATTATATAGTCATATGGGTACTCTTTTTGTAGCTCTCGGAAAGAGCTTTCTGAATATATAAGGTTTGCGAATTTTGGACAAACGGTTCGAAAGATAAATTGTTTTTTTTTTAATTTATATTATTTAAAACTGCTGACATCATCATGAGTCACTTTGGACTAAATTGTAAATCAGGAAGGTTATATGTGTATTTTCCATATTTTAAATAGCTTTTGGACTAAACTGTACCTAGTTAACTCGGGATGGACTAATCCGTACATTTTCACACGTTTTTGGACTAAACCGTTTTTTTCCCCTTTACGGGTCGTAAAAACCATTCCGAAGAATCCAAACCGTGACACCGCCCCGAACAGAACCAAGTCAAACCAATTCCAAACTGAACCGAACCGACCGAAAATAGTTGAAGTTTCTGGTGAATCTTGGTAGAATCTCAAACCAAATCGAAAATCAACGGGTTAGACGGTTTAATATAAGTGTTAAATCTTTCATTTATAATCGTTAGATTTTGACATAACCTAATTAAGTCATTCATAGAATTGCAGGTTCACGTGTATTTAACTGGTTCATTATTGTTTGTCGTCTAAAAATTTGAATTGTTGGATATTTGGGACCGATACATATATTATTTATTTTTCATTGTTGTCCATTTTGGAAAAGCATCCAGATTCATAAACAAAAGGATTTGGCAAAGGAAAAACAAATCATCACAATAGTCACCTTTCATATGTCTAGGGGTTTGTATCATTGATGATGTGGTACTCTTTATTAGTTCATATCCTTGTATGACCCAAGCTTAGCCAAGCCGGATCTTAATTAAAGAAAACAATAAAAGCAAAACTCAAATTGTATTTGTTTTCTCAAATAACATCGAAAGCTAACATTTATTTTCCACGATAAAAAAAAAAGTTTGATCTGCAACTTTCATGAAATCTGCATAAACCTTTGTATATATATTTTGATTTATTCTTTTAGGTAAAGCTTTCCCTTGTGGGTTGGTTAGTCTTCTTTGGAGAACATCTTGATAGCATTGTATTAGCAATGTCAGAACGGTCCAATTTAACATCTAAAGTTTTACAAGTTAAATGAGTATAACCTATTTTTAGATAGCGGGCACAGTTCGGAGATCAGAATTGCAAATTCATTGAGCGTCAGATTTGCGGCTATTCATTATGACTTAGATATTATTATATAGAGTAATATGAGTAGTTTTGTGTATTGTACATGAACAGATATTCAAAAGATGAAAGTATAAAAAGGTGCATAAAAGAAAGATACAAACGTATATTTTGAACTATTACGTACGGATATAAACTTTGCTTTGTAAAGTATTTGGGGATGTGTTTACCATTCTATTTTGTGGAGTTATACATTGTTTTTTTTTTTGGCTGTAGGGAGCTCTTAGGTGTTGCATATGAGATTATGAGAGCATTTGGATGTACCCGACCTTCTCACTTTCCAAAATGAATTTGTTTCGGCTGGAACGGATAATAAATCCAATGCATCTTCACTTACTTTCATTTTGTACATATATGGTTGAAAATCTTGTTGAGTTCATAAAGTATATGTTGGCATAGTTCGTTTATGCCATTGAAACGCATACTTTTTCAAATCTCAAAGATATAAAAGTTGTTTTTCTGTTTTAAACCTAAAACTTTCTTTGTTAAGAAAAGAAACCAATTATATAAAAAATAAATCAACCATGTCAATGCAAGAATAAGAAGATTGTCATATAATAATGATTTCATTCATGGCACGAATGCTTCAGTCATAATTGTGTTAAGATAATTGTTGTACAAATTTCTCAGCCCATGTGAGTACACACAAATAATCAACTAATTAGCCACTGCGAAAAAAATCAAAGTTGTAATGTGGGGCATGCTCTTTCTTAGAAACACCAGCTAATATGTTTCAATGTGGGATATATATCACTAAAACAAGAAGAAAACAGGTAATGATTCCGACATCTATAAAAGTGAAGTTTCCTTGCCCTTATTGTCTTCACCAATTTCAATATGTTTGGACCTCTTGATTGCACGTTGGGACGTGTTTGCAACTCTGAGAGGGTTAAATGTGTTTCTCAATTGAGCCAACAAAAAATAAAGTTGGATATGGAACCACAGTAAGCCCTTGACAGATTTTACTCCCTCTGTAAGGTACGCATGAAACATTATTATTTGTTTTTGAAAAAACGGGGTACAACAACCACACCCAATATTTCGTTAGGCAATCTGTATGGACTAACTCCAATGTAATTCCAAGAGAATCAATTAGACAGTCAGACTCAATCAAGGAAATATATCCAAGAGTTATATCTTTGTTTCTCACTGTAATCAGCAAATCAAACAGATAGAATCCGTGAGCCTGATTATTATGAGAAACAACTTGAAAGGTACCAAAGACCAATGTTCAAGTGTCAATCAATTTCAATCAACAACCAAAGGTTGGATTTACCAATTGATTGAACTGCGCACAACCTGTGATATTTCAATTATATAGAAAATATAATTCAGAAAAGAAATAACACAGACACCATAAGTTTTGTTAACGAGGAAACCGCAAATGCAGAAAAACCCTTGGACCTAGTCCAGATTTGAACACCACGCTGTATTAAGCCGCTACAGACTCTAGCCTACTACAAGTTAACTTCAGACTGGAATGTAGTTGAGCCCTAAACAATCTCACACTGATCAAGGTACAGTCGCGTTCCTTACGTCTCTGAATCCCAGCAGGACTCTACGCACTTGATTCCCTTAGCTGATCTCACCCACAACTAAGAGTTGCTACGACCAAGAGTCAAAGACTTTATAAACAAATCTATCTCCCACAGAAAAGTCCATTCTGATAGATAAATCTGTCTCCCACATATATACCTACGAAGTTTTTGTTCCGTCTTTTGATAAATCAAGGTGAAAAGGAACCAATTGATAATCCGGTCTTATATTCCCGAAGAACATCCTAGAAATATCAATCACCTCACAATAAGTTAATTATATGGTAGTAAAACAAGTTATTGTGGAATCACAAAGAATGAGACGAAGAGCTTTGTGGTTACTTTTTATATCTTACATATCGGAGATAAATCTAGAGCAAATCTTAGAGAAGATAGTACTCAATACGATAGAAAAAGTAAGATCAGAACACGTAACTACAGAGAAAATAGTTGGGACTGGCTTCAGAATCCCAATGAAGTCTTTAAGTCGTTAACCTATAATGGTTTTAGGAAAAACATAGGTTAAAGGAGAATCGACTCTGTTAGAGCACTACTCGGTCGAACTCGCAAGCGTTGCTATCTCAAGCTTGTTTTTCAATGTTAATTAGTGATCAAAACTATAAGTCTTGATTTATAGTCTAGTTATAGTAATGTCTCGGACTAGGATCGATTGTGTAGTTGAGCATTAGACTTCACGGCGTTCATCAATTGAAGACGAAGAACTACTAAGGAGAGCTTGTGGAACTTCATCAACAAAAGGTATGTGGAGACTAAAACTCATCTATCACTTGGAAAGTCTATTTCTACTCTATCTCTTATATTGAGACAAAAGTCGTATTACTATATAGTTGTCGATTATACACATTTGAGATTTCGAGCTGAGTTTAACTCGCTTACATATTTCTCGGAATATGTGTTGGTAAGCTTTCGCTTCAACCAAGTTCATCTTATATTCTTGACGAAAGTCAAAAGATGATCATGTGAAAATCGTTGAGTAACATCTTATATGGTTTGTGTGATACAATCATTTGGTGTAGACTTGGAATGTTTCGTTATGATTATTCAATAACTTTAAAATTGCTTTGATGCTAATAGTGTGTGAAAACGGCTATTGTCATCCTCTAAGAAAGTTTCAATGATTGAAATAAGAGTTTAGAATACTTAACCATCATTGGATTATAAACATAATGTGCACTCTTGCATGTATGTGATCCATGACCGGAACTAAAGTATGCATACCCGTATGCGTACTTGTAGTTGTGAAATTCCGTGTACCAAGTACACATACCGGTACGCATACTTGCGTAAGGTATAGGTCCGGGAATTTCTGCTGGGTTTTGGAAGTGTACTAAGTATGCGTACCCGTTTGCATATTGGCAAACCCAAACTCAAACCGACTACTTAAGTATGCGTACCCGTTTGCATACTTGAGTGGTTCAAGTTCTAAAATCGGTTGGCTCATGAACTAATACATTTATATATTAAGGAATGCATTCTTTGCAAACCGTGGCTATAATGTTCATGAATTGATTCGAGTGAATTAAACCGATTTTGCTTCAATTGTGTTCTTGTATACTTCTATGAGAATATAGCAATTGAACAACTCTTTAACTAGTTTCATTTGAGTCATTTGAACTAGTTATTGTTAAGATGAATAAGGTTGATATGAGAATGTTCATATAGCTAACCTCAGTTTACTACGGTTGAGCCAACATGGTGTACACGTTTAGGTACGGTTACTAAACCTAAATGAGGGTACATTTCATTTGTGTATAAAAAGCTAAGTTCGATCTAACGGTTGAAAGATATTAGCTTGAATCTAATCAGTTTTTCATCTAACGGTGAATATTGAATGCTTTGTTACCAAGGTAACTTAGATTACGAACCCTGATTTGAAAACTATATAAAGGAGAACTCTAGCAACTGGGAAACCTAATCCCCACACCTCCTATGTGATACTAGTTGTATAAGCTAGAGTCGATTCTCCTTTAACTTTAGGTTTTTCACGAAACCCTGTAGGTTAACGACTTAAAGACTTCATTGGGATTTTGAAGCCAGACCCAACTATTTTCTCTGTAGTTGCATGATCTGATCTTGCTGTTTCTATCGTATTTGAGTACTATCTTCTCTAAGATTGGCTCGAGATTTAATCTCCGAGAGGCAAGATAAAAAGTAGTCACAAACATCTTCGTCTCATCGTTTGTGATTCCACGATATCTTGTTTCGCTACCATACGATTAAGATTATTATGAGGTGATTGATATTTCTAGGCTGCTCTTCGGTAATATAAGTCTGGTATATCAATTGGTTCTTGTTCACCTTGATTTATCAAAAGACTGAACAAAACTCGTAGGTATTTCTGTGGAAGACAGATTTATCTATTCCAATAGACTTTTCTGTGTGAGACAGATTTGTTTATCAAGTCTTCGACTTTGGGTCGTAACAACTCTTGGTTGTGGGTGAGATCAGCTAAGGGAATCAAGTGCGTAGTATCCTGCTGGGATCAGAGACGTAAGGAGTGAAACTGTACCTTGAATCAGTGTGAGATTGATTAGGGTTCAACTACAGTCTAGTCCGAAGTTCATTGGTAGTAGGCTAGTGTCTGTAGCGGCTTAATACAGTGTGGTGTTCAAATCTGGAATAGGTCCCGGGGTTTTTATTCAATTGCGATTTTCCTCGTTAACAAAATTCTGGTGTCTATGTTATTTATTTTACGCATTATATTTAGCTATATAATTGAAATATCACAGGTTGTGCGTTGAATCGATCAATTGGTAAATCCAACCTTTGGTTGTAGATTGAAATTGATTGATCCTTGAAAATTGGTCTTTGGTATCGTTCAAGTTATTTCTCTTATATTCAATCGGGCTTGCAAATTCCTATTTGCTGATTGCGGATTTAATTGAGAGATAGAGATCTAAAACTCTTTGATATACTTTTCTCTAGATTGAGTCTAACTGTCTAGTTGATTCTCTTGAGAGTATATTGGAGTTTGTCTATTCAGATTACCAAACGAAATATTGGGTGTGGTTGTTAGACCCCCGCTTTTTCAATTGGTATCAGAGCAGTTAAAACATTAAAGACCTTATAAGTCTGTGTTTATAGGGATCTGAATATGGAAAGAAGTGTTATCTCTGATAAACGCATTACCAGAAACAAAAGGTATGTTTCTATAAAATCTATTAAAGAGAAATATTTGTCGATCTCGAATATAGACGAACCTAGTGTTCCTATGAAACAGACTTCCATTGACAAGTGTTACCCGGATTAACTTACTGACGAGTCTGACTCTGAAGTTGAAAGGGAAGAATCCAAGGAGAGTGCAGTGATTCTAAAACTTGTTAGAATCCAGGATGATGATGTCAACCGGTTGAAACATAAGGTCAATGTCCTTGTTGGTATGGTAAATGAGCGTGACTCTCTTCTAAAGGTCCTTCGTGATGAAATCGCTTCAATCTGTTCTTTACGAACTCAGCTTGAGGGAAATCTCAAATAGGATACTTTGGAAACTGAACTTTTGTTGAGTAAACTCTTTATTCAAGAATGTTCCAAGGAGTCCACTATACCAACTGCTTCTGAGTTAACTGAAAAAAATTCTGTTCCAGAAGCAAAATCAAAATCCTTTCCTGTTGGAAAAGATGTGCCTGTGTCTTCCTCTAATCAAGGAATATCCACATCACTTGGAAGAAAGATATCTCCCAACGATGGTATTAAGACTGTTCTGTCTAATCACTAAGGTGATGAGAAAGTGTGTCTATTTTGTGACTCAAAAGGACATGGTGAACAAAAGAGGAAATCTAGGTTTAATGACAATTCTATTGATCATCTTCAACACACCTTAGATTTAATTCTCAAAGGTGTAACTGACATTCGTATGTCTAAACCAATTGGTTTTAGTACTCACCCTGTGTACCCTACTAGGAAAGTCATTTCGGTGTGTTCCTCAAATGTTCAATTGCGAAACAGTATTCCTAAACCATTTTGTTCAAGAAGAACTCATAGTTTTTCTTCTATCAAAAAGGGAGATAATGTTGTTCAAGATGTGAAAAGGATACCAGAAGAAGGAAGCAAAAATGGAGAGATGGAAGACAACCTAAAAATGATAATTGAAGGTTATAAAGAGATTATTAACAGGCTGTCAATTCCCTCTAGACATATTTCTCCAGGTAAGAACAAGAACAAAAACTATGCGTCGTATTTTGATGATAGTAAATTTTATGATAACTTTTCGCATCATAATGGTTTTCCTCCAAAGTTCAGAAGAAAGAGGTTTAACTGAAAACAACGTTCATTTGATAAGCTCAAGGCTCATACTTGTGCTAATTAATCACAAGGTTGAAATCTCACTCACAAAAATTCCTGGTTGAGTGAGATATATTCAGGTATACTTGTTGACAAAGTGTTTTCTGATTCTCTAGCTATTTTCTTATCGTTCATAGCCGGATTATTCACAAAGATTTTTTGCACAAGTATGTGTGTGCTTTTTTTTTTTTTTTAATTTCTTCTTGAAATATTAGGTGTGTCAAAAATGCTACTCTTAGGATCTAAATTTTTCTATGATGAGAATGTAAAATTTATTGAGCTTGTGAAATTTGTCACGTAGAAAAACATTGTTGAACAAACAGTTTTCCTGTTTTCTATTGTTCACTCTTGGGTATTTTCTGGCTATGGGTCAAGTTGGTATTCGTACGGGTACCCACGTAACTTGTCACGGACTAACTTGGAAACCCTAAATTCTGACTCCTTGAGAAACCATTTGGTGCTTAAGTACGCTTACTTCAGGTTATTTTTTCTATCAAGAACGACATCGCATTCGGGAACTTGTAACTTTGCAAAAGGTTTTCTTGTTAAGGGTTATGGTTTCGAAGAAGAGGAGAAAAGAACACTTACGGAAGTTAATGACACCTCTACTCAATCTCCTGACAATTCAGACCTTGAGGATGATAAAGAGATTTATGCTGAAGTTGTTCAAGATTTTATCAGTCAGTTTAACGATGCAAAACTGCTTCTTGTTGATGCCCTAAAAAATCTTGATATGTTAAGAACTAAGTTGAAAAAGGTTAACTCTGACCTTGCTCTCATGAAAACACATGTTAAGGATCATCTCAAGAAGAATATCTTGTCCAAAGATGCAGTCGATACCATCTGTCACAAGCTTGAAGATCTTGAAACCCATGAAGTTTCTATACGTGAACGCTGATCCTTGCTTGTGATCCGTTTGGTCTTAGATTTTTTTTAGGTTTTTTTTTTTGATTCAATGTCTAGGAAACTTCTTATGAGAATTTATTATTGTGTTTTAAGAAGGATAACTAGGGTTTGGAATAGCCATTATTGTGAGTACACATAGCTATTGCCAACGTTTTCATCTTGCAATGTTTTTAGATTTATTTGTTTAAATTCTAAATTTTATTTGGAAGATGATTTTTGCAGTATTAATCTTTATGGTTTTATATATTGCAAATTGTTATGGGATATGTTGTTTACGTCCGTAAACCTTGACTGTCCCATACTTGTTCAAAAGTTAGCTCTATTATATGTCGGTATGAGAGTATTGATAAAAGATAAAATGAACTTTTGACTACAAAAGTTAAGCCTTTTATGTCATTATGCAAATATTGATGGAAGAAAGGATGAACTTTTGTTTACAAGATTAAGTCTATTATATGTCATTGTGCAAATAGTGATGAAAAATAGAATGAATCTTTGATTATTCCGCAGTATTGGTCTTTCCCTGATCCACATCTTTCCGCAGTATTGGTCTTATGTTGAGCATGACCAATTGAATTTATCATTTTCCTTGTGGTTAATTCAATTGATTTTTTGGATACAAATTCATATTCGTATGTGATTTGTTAATGTCCAAATAAATTCTTCTTTTCGTGTAAAAGTAAGGTCGCTCTTGTTGTTCTTTCGGGAATGACATTTTATGGGGGAGAGTTCTTAATTGAACTTGTGCTTAATTGCCAAATCTTTGTGGGGAGTGCGGCTGTGGAATATTGTAGGAGTTATCTTGTATCTTTATAAACTCCTTGATGAATGCATTTAGCTTCGGCTATATGATGGCATCTAAACAAGTTGATATGTTGTTCTCTTTTGGTCATGAAGTATCTCTATGGAAATTTCACTAGGATCCCACTAATTTTCGTACCTTTGCCAATTTATATTGACAAAAAGGGGGAGAATTAATGTGTAGTTCACGCTACAAATACATATGGTTTACGGATCATATGTAAGGGGTTTGATAGCTTTGAAACAAAGCAATCAATATTCATCGTTGGATGAAATCCTGATTTAAGATTCAAGCTAAGTTTGCTTAAAACCAAAGCAATATCTCTCAACCGTTAGATGGTCTTAGCTTGTCAATTTTTGTGACAAAACTATCAATACATATGGATTACAAAATAAATAAACTTTGTAACTTCTCATCCAAATGCTTGATTTCCTTGGTTCTTCAACATTCCTTGAATTCTTCGTCACTCCAAGTACTCCAGTGATTCTGAACGTGTTCAACTCAACATCATAGTTGTTTAAGATCCGTAGCCATAACAATAAAAAAACAGATGTTCTCAATTATTGTTATACATTGTCATAGTATTATTACACAACATCAAAGTTTAATTGTATCACAACTTTGACAATAATACTACGGTGATATGTATCACTCCCCCTTAGTCAATACTTCATCTCACAATGAAAACCACTCCCCCTTACATAATGATCCGTAAACCATATGTATGTAGTGTGAACTACAAAATAACTCTCCCCCTTTTTGTCAATATAAATTGGCAAAGGTACGAAAACTAGCGGGATCATAATGAAATTCTCAAAGAGATTATTCATGACTAAAAGAGAACATATCAACTTTGTTCCGATGATTTCACATAGTCGAAACTTAGTGTATTCATCAAGGAGTTTATAAATATACAAGATAACTCCTATAATATTCCACAGCCGCACTCCCCACAAAGATTTGGCAATTAAGCACAAGTTCAATTAAGAACTCTCCCCTATAAAATGTCATTCCCGAAAGAACAACAAGAGCGATCTTACTTTTACGAGAAAAGAAGGATTTCTTTGGATATTAACAAATCACATGAAACATGAATTTGTATCCATAAACCCAATTAAATTAACCACAAGGGAATCTTAATGATTAATTTAATCGAAAATGCTCAACATAAGAAAACTTACGGAGCCATACAGTACTTTCACATAGAAGTGGATCAGGGAAAGATCAATACTGCGGAATATTCAAAAGTTCATTCTATCATTTATCAATATTTGCATAATGACATAATAGACTTAAATTTTGACATATATTGGACAATCATAGTTCACGGACGTAAACACAAATATCCCATAAAATTATTTGCAATATATGAAACCAATAAAGATTAATACTGCAAAATCATCTTCCAAATGACTTAGAATTTAAATATATAAATCTAAAACATTGCAAGATGAAAATCGTTGGCAATAGCTATGTGTAATCACAATATTTGCTATTCCAAACCCTAGTTATCCTTCTTAAAACATAAGAATAAATTCTCATAAGAAGTTTCCTAGACATAAATAAAAACGAGAAATCAATAATCATCCTCATCATCGGACTCCATCCAAGAGGCTTGAACCTTTTCCATTTCCTCCTTGATTTCGAGAAACTTCATAGCAATCACACATAATTTTTCTTGCATACATTTTACCTTGGAATTGATCTTACGAACACCCTTGTGAATTTGATGAAGAATACTCAAGGTGGTAGGCACAAGAACCGTCAAGGGGATCACATCTTTGTCTCTTGCAAGCATTCATCTTCATACGTTTGAAAGTACAAGGACGGACAAGTTTGGGATTTCCAATAGAGTTTCCAATGGGAGCAATGGAATGTGCACGACATATTTGCTCAATTAAGCATAGAAAGCCTAACTTCTTGTTGGATGACGTCATCGAGATCATTTGAAGAATGATAAATCCACAAACATCAAGATCTTGAGCACCCAGTTCAAGGAAATAGACTAGCTCCGCAAAATCACGACTCCACCGAGAGTTCTCAATCGTGGAGGGACAAAGATTAGAAATGCCAATTTTTCCAAAATTCATCAAAGCAAGATTAAGATCAAGAGTAGGAAGTTTTCTTAAATTCATCAAAACAAGATTAAGATCAAGAGTATGAAGTTTCCCTTCAAACCAATCAACATTCTTGCCACAAAGACCATTAGAAATGGTTTCATAGGATGGTCTTTCTCCTCTTGGTCTAGGAAGGCGAAAATTACCCAATGGAATTTTGGTAATCCTTGAAATCAACTCTCTATCAACAATAATCCATTCTCTATGAAACATAGTATTGAATTCCAAGTCATCAAGATCAACATCATGGATGTTAGCATAAAAGATTCTTATGAGAGTGTCGAAACCTTCACCAAGACCATAAAAGATGTTACCAAGATTATATTTCTCAAAGCACATCAAATCTTCTTTATGACCACTTTCCTTTTCTAATTTCTTTTCTAGACTCAAACCACTAAAAGAAATCTTTTCAAAGATATTAGTACTAGAATCATTGATGAATCTAATTCTAATAGAATCTTGGTCACTTGGTATGTTCATACCCATAAGAGAAGATGAAACAAGTTTTTTTGACATCTTCTTTGAATTCTTATCATCATTATTGATTTCCCCCGTGAACCCTAAAAAAATGAGAGTAATAAGAAAGAGAAAATCTTACTTGATATGCTCCTTAAAGATGATGACAAGCCTTTGCCCCTTTTTGACCTCCAATTTTTTTTTAATTGAGATGGTACGTGAACCATAGAAACTCTCTTGTTCACGAAACCGGACAAAGAAATAAAGAAGAAGAAGGGTACGCGTACTTGAACCCTTAAAAGAAAACCGGTAGTGGGCTTGGACCCGTACTGGTTCGGTAACCCATAAAGGGAAACATGATTCCATTTCTAAATCCTGAACCAAGAGGTTCGCACATTGAGAAGTGAGAAGGGTTAAAGCAGTGTGATGAAGATCGTAGTGCAAGACTACAAAACATCATTTAACCTCAGGTGGACATAAATTTTTTTTTGTTAAGAGAGTTTTTCCTCAAAGAAAAATAAATTCCAAAAAAAACTAACCCATAATACAAAGACACAAATCAGACCGTTACTTGCCCCATTTCAAGTTATATACAAATGGGGTGGAGCCAATCTCGTTACCAAGAGGCTAGATGGGGCAGAGGGACCCTCATGCACCTTCTCCGATTGATATTTGTGAAATGTACCAGAAATATAATCATAGTAATGATGACATTCAGGGTTAATTGAAATTTTTGACTCATTTTTCTTATGATTAAATGAAGGATTTTTTCTATAACTGGAACTTGCAACACCATCAGTAAAAATCTTTTTATCAATTTTGACTGAGTTGTTGCCAAGACCCGAATAAATGTCACGAATGACAGAATCGGAATTTTTACTAGTACCAACCTTTTCCTTAATCAATGTTAGTCGTTCCAGAGATTTAAAAACGTTTTCAAAAGCCATAAATAGATCTTTGTCAATTGATCCATCACGATAGTATTCCTCAAAAAGATTGATAAGCAGTCTAGAGATGTTCCATATCCTTGAGCTTTTATTCACACGTTTCCTGTAACGAACCTTTTAAAAGGAATCTTTAATTTTTCCTTTAGACTGTTTTCCATCATCTAAAATTATTAACGTCTTAGATGATGTGAGATTATCTTGAGAGAACAGAGGTTTTGAGAAGAAAAAAATCTGAACAATCTTTGAGGATTTCTGGTATGTGTTACAGATGCACAGAACAAGTTTCCCAAAGTGATTTCCCATAGGGACAGTCTCCAGGATCAAACAAACACAAACTTGTTAGGTTTATCGTGTTTACCTGCTCTGATACCAATTAAAAAAGCGGTGGTACAACAACCACACCCAATATTTCGTTAAACAATTTGTATGGACTAACTCCAATATAATTCCTAGAGAATCAACTAGGCAGTCAGACTCAATCAAGGAAATATATCTAAGAGTTATATCTTTGTTTCTCAATGTAATTAGAAAATCAAACAGATAGAATCCATGAGCCTGATTATTATGAGAAACAACTTGAACGGTACTAAAGACCAATGTTCAAGTGTCAATCAATTTCAATCAACAACCAAAGGTTGGATTTACAATTTGATTGAAATACACACAACCTGTGATATTTAAATTATATAGAAAATATAATGCAAAAAAGAAATAACACAGACACCAGAAGTTTTGTTAACGAGGAAACCGCAAATGCAGAAAAAACCCGGGACCTAGTTCAGATTTGAACACCACACTGTATTAAGCCTCTACAGACTCTAGCCTACTACAAGTTAACTTCGGACTGGAATGTAGTTGAGCCATACCCAATCTCACACTGATCAAGGTACAGTCGCGTTCCTTACGTCTCTGAATCCCAGCAGGACTTTACGCACTTGATTCCCTTAGCTGATCTCACCCACAACTAAGGGTTGCTACGACCCAAAGTCGAAGACTTTATAAACAAATGTCTCCCACAGAAAAGTTTATTCTTATAGATAAATCTGTCTCCCAAAAAAGTACCTACGAAGTTTTTGTTCCGTCTTTTGATAAATCAAGGTGAAAAGGAACCAATTGATAATCCGGTCTTATATTCCCGAAGAAAAGCCTAGAAATATCAATCACCTCACAATAACTTAACTATATGGTAGTAGAACAAGTTATTGTGGAATCACAAAGAATGGGACGAAGAGCTTTGTGGTTACTTTTTATATTTTACCTATCGGAGATAAATCTCGAGCAAATCTTAGAAAAGAAAGTACTCAATACGATAGAAAAAGTAAGATCAGAACACGCAACTACAGAGAAAATAGTTGGGTCTGGTTTCAGAATCTCAATGAAGTCTCTAAGTCGTTAACCTATAATGGTTTTAGGAAAAACCTAGGTTAAAGGAGAATTGACTCTAGTCGCAACTAGTATCAAACATTAGGTGTGGGGATTAGGTTTCCCAGTTGCTAGAGTTCTCCCTTATATAATCTTCAAATCAGGGTTTGATAGCTTTGAAGCAAAGCAATCAATTTTCACCGTTGGATGAAATCCTGATTTAAGATTCAGGCTAAGTTTGCTTAAAACCAAATAAATATCTCTCCACCGTTAGATGATCTTAGCTTGTTACACACAAATGAAATATACCTTCATTTAAATATGTGTAACCATACCTAAACGTGTATATTGAGTTGGCTCAATAACAGTTAACCGAAGTTAGCCATATGAACATTTTTGTGTTAACCACATTTATCTTAACTCTTCTAGATCAAATGAATCTAATTGTGTTACTCATAGAGTTGTTCAATTGTTTATATTCTCATAGAAGTATACAAGACATAATTGAAGAAAAATCGGATTGATTCAAAAGAATCAGTTCATGAACACTTTAGCCACGGTTTGCAAAGATTGCATTCCTTAATATATAAATGTATTTGTTCATGAGTATGAAATCATACTTAACCGATTTTAGAACTTAATCACATAAGTTTGCAAATTGGTACGCAAACTAAAGTTCCGGACTTTGATCTTTTCCTACAGTTCGCAAACGGGTACGCATACTGTCGTTCCGGACCTAACTCAGGTGAAACAATTTGCAAACGGGTACGTAAACTTAGCTCCCGGACTTTAACAGTTAAAACCGTTTGCATACGGGTATGCATACTTGGTTCCCGGACCTGAATTATTCTTACAACAGTTTGCATACGGGTATGCATACTGTGCTATATCCATACAACTATTAATTGTTCTAAACTCCCATTTCAATCATTGAAACATTCTTAGAAGACGATAATAGCTGTCTCACACAAACTATTAGCTTATAAGAAATTTTCAAGTGATTGAATGGTCAATACAAAACATTCCAAAGTCTACATCAAATGACTGTCTCACACAAATCATGTAAGATGTTACAAGGCGATTTTCACATGATCATCTTTTGACTTTCGTCAAGAATAATGATGAACGTAGTTAAAGAAAAAAGCTTTCCAATATTTCGAGAAAGATATAAACGAGTTAAACTCAGCTCGAAATATCAAATGTGTATAATTTAAAGTCTATATAGCTATACGACTTTGTCTCAATAGGAGATACAATAGAATATACTTCTGAGCGATAGATGAGTTCAAGTCTCCACATACCTTTTGTTGATGAAGTTCCTCCAAGCTCCGCTTAGTAGATCTTCGTCTTCAATCGATGAACGCCGTGAAGTCTAAAGCTCAACTGTACATTTTATCCTAATCTGAGACATAGCTATAAGTAGACTAAAAATCAAGACTTATAGTTTTGACAACTAAACTTGACAAACAAGCTTGAGATAGCAACGCTTGCGAGTTCGACCGATCAGTAGTGCTCTAACAGTTTTATCAATAATATACTTTAAAATTTTGCTAATATAAAAGAAGAAATATGAACATACCACTTTGTTGACTCATTCAGCTAAATATATAATCATAATCATGATCTACCGAGCATTGTGGGGTCTTCGCTCCTTAAACCCTCACATAGAACATTGCAATACTTTTACATTATTGAATAATGAGAATAAGGGATAACAAGAGACGCACTACTTACATGGGTCTACAACATTTAACTTCTTTCGATCTGCTTGTTTTAGGCAATTTCTTTTGTCATGGCCTTGATTCTTATAAATAGAACACTTTCTTTTCTTGTTAGCGCATTCAATAGAACTTAGTAATCTATCAATGCTATTGAACTTCCCTTTTTTTTCCTTCCATTAGGTCTACCTTTCACTTGTGATACATGGGAGTTTTCGATAAAATGGTGGGCACGATTTTCCAGGTCCAACATCAACTGAAATTTAAAATTTGAAAGTTAAGTGGTTTCATCACTTTCAACCAACTTATTATGATCATTAGTTATTCAAGCGAAAAACTCTTCCATACTTTCAATTTTCATTTCATATAATTTATTTGATTTAAAAGCAAAACACAACACAAAGTTGATCTGCAACAAATATGACTAAGTCTGAATGCTTATGAATTTTCGCAATCATTAGATATTAATGCTTCATCCATTATCCTAAAGGAGTTGACACTTTTCAACCATCTTTTCAGAATGAAATGTGGGGGAAATATATTTATCAAGCTTTGTTAGGACTTTTAGCACATGCTTGCAAGGTAAACCTTTAAATTTAAAATTTTAACACTCGTAGTATCCTTCATACGCACATGGCTTCATCTTTAATCTTTGTGGATAACTAATCTTTGAAGTTGCCAAATATGTGCTAAAATTATCATCTCTTTTTATTTCTTCTTCAGCCTTGAAATGTAATGTAGTTAATAATTGATCGTTGAATGTTAAAGATATTACGAGTGTAAATTTCATCAGCATGCTTAAGCATCAAACATCTTTATCCGAAAAGGTGATTAGTATCCTCCGACACAAAATCTTCAAGATTTTATTTATCAACGATCTATTTCCTTGTTTATTTATACCAAACCACAAATTATTTGAGACTAGTTTTTGATGAGACAAATCTTTGAAAAAAAAAAATCGCTCTCTCGCTGCGACCCGTTGTATTCATACCTGTCTAAAATATATTTTATGGCATATATGTACCCATGATTCTCGAATGACATACAAATATTGTTAGAGCACTGCTCGGTCGAACTCGCAAGCGTTACTATCTCAAGCTTGTTGTCAAGTTTAGTTGCCAAAACTATAAGTCTTGATTTCTAGTCTAATTATAGCTAAGTCTCGGATTAGGATAGGAAGTGTAGTTGAGCATTAGACTTCACGGCATTCATCGATTGAAGACGAAGAACTACTAAGGGGAGCTTGTGAAACTTCATCAACAAAAGGTATGTGGAGACTTGAACTCATCTATCACTTAAAAGTCTATCTACTCTATCTCCTATTTGAGACAAAATTCGTATAGCTATATAGACTTCAATTATACACATTTGATATTTCGAGCTGATTTTAACTCGCTTACATATTTCTCGAAATATGTGTTGGTAAGCTTTCGCTTTAACCAAGTTCATCTTATATTCTTGACGAAAGTCAAAAGATGATCATGTGAAAATCGCCTGGTAGCATCTTACATGATTTGTGTGAGAAAGTCATTTGATGTAGACTCGGAATATTTCATATTGATCATTCGATCACTTGAAAATTGCTTTGAAGCTAACAGTTTGTGTGAGACAGCTATTGTCGTCTTCCGAGAATATTTCAATGATTGAAATAAGAGTTTAGAACAATTGGATTTAAGCATAGTATGCGTACTTACATATATGTAATCCAAGTCCGGGAACCATGGTATGCATACCCGTATGCGTACTGCTTGGTTCGGTGAAAGTCCGGGAACCTTGTACGCATACCGGTACGCGTATTGGCATGAGGTTCAGGTCCGGGAATTTTTGCTGAGTTTTGAAGGTATGCGTACCAGTTCGTGTACTGGCGAACCCATACTTAGTCCGGCCATTTAGGTATGCGTACCCATTTGCATACCTGAGTGGATAATGTTCTAAAATCGGTTTGTTCATGAACTAATACATTTATATAATAAGGAATGCAATCTTTTGCAAACCGTGGCTATAATGTTCATGACCTTGATTCGAGTGAATCAAAATCGATTTTGCTTTAATTGTGTCTTGTATACTTCTATGAGAATATAAACAATTGAACAACTCTAAAACTAGTTTCATTTGAGTCATTTGAACTAGTTATGGTTAAGATGAATAAGGTTGATATGAAAGTGTTCATATGGCTAACTTCGGTTAACTATTGTTGAGCCAACAAGGTGTACACGTTTAGGTACGGTTACTCATATCTAAATGAAGGTACATTTCATTTGTGTGTAACAATCTAAGTTTGATCTAACGGTTGAAAGATATTAGCTTGAGTCTAATCAAGTTTTCATCTAACGGTGAATATTGAATGCTTTGTTACCAAGGTAACATTGATTGCAAACCCTGATTTGAAGACTATATAAAGGAGAACTCTAGCAACTGGGAAACCTAATCCCCACACCTCCTGTGTGATTAGGTTTCAAAAACTATGGAGTCATCATCTTCTAGCATGACTATACCACAAATACAAGATTTTATTAGAATTAGATTTATCAATGATTCTAGTAGTGAAATCTTTGAAAGAATTTCTTCTAGTGGATTTATTCTAGAAAAGAAATTGGAAATGGTTAGTGGTCATAAATAAGATTTGTTTTTCTTTGAAAAATTTAAGCTTGGAAACATCTTTAATGGTCTTGGTGAAGGTTTTGACACTCTAACAAGAATTTTCAATGCTAACATCCATGATGTTGATCTTGTTGACATGGAATTCAAGACCATGATAAATAGAGAAAAGATTCTTGTTAATAGAGAGTTAATTTCAAGAATTACCAAAATCTCTTTGGGCAATTTTCACCTTCCTAGACCAAGGGAAGAAAGACCATCCGATGAAACCATTTCTAATGGTCTTTGTGGGAAAAGTGTTGATTGGATCAATGGAAAATTTCCTATAATTATCTTAGTTTTTCCTTGATGTGCTTTGGAAAACTTGGTATATCTAATCTTTGTCCCTCCACAATTTAGAATTCTCGGTAGAGTCGTGAGTTTGCGGAGTTGGTCTATTTCCTTGAATTGGGTACTCAAAGTCTCGACATTTGTGGATTCATCATTCTTCAAATGGTTTCGATGACGTCTTCCAACAAGAAGTTAGTCTTTCCTTGTTTGATTGAGCGAATTTGTCGCTCATACTCCATTGCTCCTATTGGAACTCCCAAGCTTGTTCGTCCTTGTACCTTCAAACGTATGAAGAAGAATGCTTGCAAGAGACAAAGATGTGATACCATTGTCATTTCTTGTGATTCTACCACTTTGAGTCTTCTTCATCAAATTCACAAGGGTGTGTGTAAGATCAATTCCAAGGTAAGGTGTGCAAGAACAATTGTGTGTTATTGCTACTAAGTTTCCTGAAATCAAGGAAGACATGGATAAGATTCAAGCTACCTTGATGGTCTCCGATGATGAAGATGATGCCTAAAGTTCTCTTATCTTATCTCTTTTGTCTAGAAAACTTCTTATGAGAATTTATCTTGTGTTTTAAGAAGGATAACTAGAGTTTGGAATAGTAATTATTGTGAGTACACATAGCTATTTCCAATGATTTTCATCTTGCAATGTTTTTAGATTTATTTATTTAAATTCTAAAGTTTATTTGGAAGATGATTTTGCAGTATTAATCTTTATGGTTTCATATATTGCAACTTGTTATGGGATATGTATGTTTGCGTCCGTGAACTATGATTGTCCCATATATGTCAAAAGTTAAGTCTTTCATATGTCATTATGCAAATATTGATAAAAGATTGAATGGACTTTTGACAAACAAAAGTTTTGCCTATTATGTAATTATGCAAATATTGAGGGAAGATAGGATGAACTTTTGTTTACTATGATTAAGTCTATTATATGTCTCTATGCAAATAGTGATGAAAGATAGAATGAATCTTTGTCTATTCCGCAGTATTGGTCTTCCCTGATCCACATTTTTGTGTAAATACTGTGCGGCTCCGTAAGTTCTCTTATGTGAGCATTTCCGATTAAATTAATCATGGGTTCTTTAGTGGTTAATTTAATTGAGTATTTTGGATACAAATTCATGTTTCATGTGATTTGTTAATATCCAAAGAAATCCTTCTTTTCTTGTGAAAGTAAGGTCGCTCTTGTTGTTCTTTCGGGAATGACATTATATGGGGGAGAGTTCTTAATTGAACTTGTGCTTAATTGCCAAATCTTTGTGGGGAGTGCGGCTGTGGAATATTGTAGGAGTTATCTTGTATCTTTAAAAACTCCTTGATGAATGCATTTAGCTTCGGCTCTATGATGTCATCTAAACAAGTTGATATGTTGTTCTCTTTTGGTCATGAAGTATCTCTATGGAAATTTCATTAGGATCCCACTAATTTTCGTACCTTTGCCAATTTTTAATGACAAAAAGGGGGAGAATTAATGTGTAGTTCACACACTAAAAATATATATGGTTTACGGATCATTATGTAAGGGGGAGTGTTTTTCATGTGAGATGAAGTATTAACTATGGGGGAGTGATACATATCACCATAGTATTGTTGTCAAAGTTGTGATACAATTGAACTTTGATGACGTGTAATAATACCATGCCATTGTATGACAATGATTAAGAGCAACTGTTTTCTCATTGTTATAGCTACGGATCTTCAACAACTATGATGCTAAGTTGAAGATGTTCATAATCATTGGAGTACTTGGAAGTGACGAAGATTTCGAGTAATGTTGAAGAACCAAGGAGATAAAGCATTTGGTATGCAAACCGGTACGCGTACTGCCGTAAGGTTCAGGTCCCGAAATTTCTGCTGAGTTTTGATGATATGCGTACCAGTTTGCGTACTGGCGAAACCCAAACTTGGTCCGGCTACTTAGGTACGCATACCTGTACGCATACCTAAGTAGATGATGTTCTAAAATCGGTTTGTTCATGAACTAATACATTTATTTATATAATATAAGGAATGCAATCTTTGCAAACCGTGGCAATAATGTTCATGAATCGATTCGAGTGAATCAAACCGATTTTACTTCAATTGTGTCTTGTATACTTCTATAAGATCTAAGCAATTGAACAACTCTCTAACTAGTTCATTTGAGTCATTTGAAATACTTATGGTTAAGATGAATAAGGTTGATATGAAAGTGTTCATATGGCTAACTTCGGTTAACTATTGTTGAGCAAACAAGGTGTACACGTTTAAGTACGGTTACTCGTATCTAAATGAAGGTACATTTCATTTGTATGTAACAAGCTAAGTTCGATCTAACGGTTGAAAGATATTAGGTTGAGTCTAATCAGGTTTTCATCTAACGGTGAATATTGAATGCTTTATTACCAAGGTAACATTGATTGCAAAACCTGATTTGAAGACTATATAAAGGAGAACTCTAGCAACTGGGAAACCTAATCCCCACACCTCCTATGTGATACTAGTTGTATAAGCTAGAGTCGATTCTCCTTTAACCTTAGGTTTTTCACAAAACCCTGTAGGTTAACGACTTAAAGACTTCATTGGGATTTTGAAGCAAGACCCAACTATTTTCTCTGTAGTTGCGTGATCTGATCTTGCTATTTCTATCGTATTTGAGTACTATCTTCTCTATCCGGATCTCTAGAGAAGCCGTTGCGTTCTTCTAAGTAGTAGTCACGTCTTCTTGTGTCTCCACGCGGCTTTCTGGTCCTTTCATCTGGGAGATTTACTGGTGCTCAGCTATCCAAGGCATTTCCAGTAGCATTGCTTGAAAAAGCATTTTTGTAAAGCTTCTTAGCGAATGGAACACCAGAATTGAAATTTGTTGTTGAACCTAAATTGAATTTAATGATTGAATTTGGGTGTGTTGATGAGAAACGAATTAGTACCATAAAAAAATGCACTGCACTGGAGTACTTTTAGATTCGAGTGATGAATTTGTAAGACTCTGGCCTAAACCAAGAAATGGCCGTTCCAGATTCAATTCGGTCACAAAGTGAAGGTAAAGGGTTGATCTAAGGGAGGGAAGCGGAGAAGGTATTTTAGATCAGAAAGTTGAATAATGTAGGTGTGGCTGTTTTATGACTTGTATCAGAATATGGTTTCTAGATACTTGTGTTGATAACACTTGTGTTTTTATTTTCAAAATAGATTGAAAACCTATTTATACAAGTCATTGAGCGCACCTGACCTTGTAGGAAGTGGAGGAGATTAAGTAGTGGAGTAGTGGGGTTGTGTAAGAGGTGGTGATCATCACGTTTCCATTATGAGGGAAGACTGGTCACACCTTCACCCACTACTCTCATCGTTGTTAACCGTCCGTCCTTTCCTGACACTTTCTCGTAGTGGGCGCGTTGCACGCCGCACGCTGTAAATCGCTAGACCAATACCCCAGTGAGCATCCCCAAGTTTGACACACGTTGGATGCCTCGAGTAAATGGGTCAAGTCGTGGGACTTTCCGCACAGAATAGCACGCGGCGCTATTAGGTTAAATAACTAAGTTATTTGTGAAGCCGATATTCATAAAATATTGTATGTATTCGATGCACGTAAAGCATCGCTTTAAGCAAGCAGCTCAAAATAATCGATGTGCATGGAGCATCATTGTTTTAGAGCTTGTATAAATTAGTCCTGAGTCAATCGTCTTAAAAAGAAGAGCGTGACCAGACAACTTTGGGCGATCGTTTGGTAGCTCTAGGGGTGAGCTACTGCTTGGTCGATCGCTCCCTGTAGGCGAGTGGCGGATGGTATCCATTATAGCGCGAACACCCATATTAGGGTTAACGTTCGAAGTGCTTGCGGGTGTACTAGATGGAATCTGTTCGGTCAGGATGTTAGTGGGCCCGCCAGTGGTCATCATGATGATCACCTAGTTTCGCTAGGAGTAATCTAGGCCTGTTGAATTGTGTGGCCAAATCGTGTGGCCGTGATCGTTTTTTAAGACTGATATGGACAGTCTAGATTCTCCTTAAGGAATTTAAACGCGTTCGATCGCGCTAACTTTTAATTAAAAAGTGTGTGAACACGCTGATCTCTTTATAGAGAGTGGTGTGGCCTACGTGAGTGTTTTCATGCAGGTCTCAATACTGACACTTCGGGAGATTTATGCTACTCCGCTGCGAGCGAACATTAATCGTCATGTCATGCCAATATTGAGAGTTCGGCTGGGAACATTGCATAGGAAAATACTAGGCAGGCAATGAATTAGTGAATAATGCCGGTAGAAAATAAAATTCACAGAATATTTTGGGATTGCTGTTGCACGCACCATTCTGAGTAAATTTCATATATACAGATATATTGAGTTGCTTAATACATATGTGAGCGAAGAGGCTTAAACACTCATTGCTTTTAAATGGCTTCTGTTCCTTTGCAGGATGACAGCGCATTAAATACAGGGTTTATGATTTTATCCCTTGAACTAAAAACCACCATCAACATTAAGTCCCCTGCTTAGTACGTAACAGTGACATTGTTGCGGGGTAAGCACTAGATGGTGACAAATAAAGATAAAACTTATGAGACAAAGTTAGATGTTACCAGGAGAGATGGGTCGGCCTGTGCTTGGAACATGTCACGTTCAAGAGGCATCCAGGTGAGCGTTCCCCTAGCATGATGTCGGTTGGCCCAAGGAAGATTAGGCATACTGTTGGTTGGGATCTCAAACTGCATTCCAAGTCCCTTGTACATCTAAGTATCGTTCGAGAGCGTGTCCAAGCTTTCCTGGCTTTGGTTAGCATGGAGGAAAAGTGGAGGTGCGATGAAGCATCTCAGCTAACAAGTGCTAGGGCTGAAAGGTTTGTTGCCCGGCTAAAGTGAAGGAGGGTGGAACATAACATGAACTTCTGGATAAACATGAATACCCTATTCATGATGACGTCATAATCCTCGAATCTGATGTGGACGAGCCCTATCATGAGGAATATCCTTAAAAGGCTGTTGAAGCAATTCTGAAAAAGACGTTGAAGCAGCTTCCAAAGAGAACGTTGATGTATCTTCCGAAAAAGGTGTTGAAACATCTCGAGAGGATGTTGAAGCGGCTTCCGAAGAGGATGTTGAAGCAGCTCCTGGAGAGGACTCTAGTGAAGGCGTCATTGGCCCTGGCGTTGATGACACTTCTTTGATGTTTAGTAGTCTTTGTTTCATGCGGCTGGAGCCAGGGCTTGATCGAATAATCCCTTATTCATGCTGCTTTTATGATTTTATGTTTCCAGTTGGATGAATGAATGAAATCTCCCGACTAAGAAATCCAAATTCTTAGAAAGATCTCGCAATATCTTGAAACTTTAGACGTAGCGCTCTTCTGTAAGGTTAGAGTAGAGCATGTGTACATGATTTTGCAATTAAGCTCTCACATTCTTTTGTTTGATATTCCCCTTGCAAATTACACGCTTCTTGAAGATTTGTGGCGTGCCGGCTAGGTTTGTAGAAGGATGGACGATGTGCCGTAAATCTTCAAGGACTTCGTTCCAAGCGACATCTTTTGAACCGTCTTCTGAATCTTGGATGGTTGTATGGAATGTGATGAGATGAGCAGTCCCCAGTTACACTTCAGATTTGATGGCATGGTTGGATATGTGAAAATATCTCCGACTTGTACTTTTGGAGTCTTTGATGCACATGTACGTCTTCATGTTGAGAAATTTCTGCGGCTCGTAAAGCTTCAATAGTGATGATGCTGATATTAGAAATAAACCGGTTGAGGGACGTGAAGGCATCCTGTGCTGGCATTCCCCAGGTGTAATTATCCTGAGCTTATTTTTTCTTGAAAGACGTACTTCCACTATATTTTTCTGTAAGGTGGTTGACGAATTGATGAAGGTGGCAATCTTTTGGATTCGTCATTTGTTGATCAATGGGCGGGAGTTGCTCTTGATAGATCTGTATTGTATCCAAACTTTTGGCAGCCCATGTACCCCTCCCATAGGAAATTGGAAATCTAGAAACACAGAATCTGACTTTGTCGGCGATGTGGTTGTTGATGCGCAGCTTCGTGCAGGCCTTGGGTGGGCGTCACTGAGTTCTGTGGAAGGCATGATACGGTCGGTCTGGCTTGCTGAGGCGCGACTTTCCTCTTTGATTCTTCATTGATAACAGTGCTTATGGATGGTTGAACCAAATACTGCTTGTCGGTCAGGCACCTCCCAAACAGGGAGGTGATGATACTCTTACGCTGCATCTTTGAAAAGTGGTAACCTTGTCACGGTTATGACTTCTTGGTTGACCGCCTCTTCTGGGTTGAAAAGGTCCTTGACAGTGAAGGGATTCCCCGTTGAGCCTCAGTCCCCAAGCGTGATTTACATGGTTCTATCTTGTATGGGTGGTGGGTTTACCATAATAAAGATATCGCCATCTCGCCTCCGGGACTCTATTACGTCTCCATAGGAAAAAAATATGCATAAGTTCGGATTACGTTTGTCCGTAGTGGTTGTTGCTATGGTGAAGCTCGGGCTGGTATCAACAAACGAGCAACAACGGTTCTTGGTAACAGCTGTGATCAGAAGAGACTGGAAGGGAGAGGCGTGATAGCTACGGGCATGAACTTGGCAGTCTTCATATAGTGGTAGAGCTTGTCTCGTTATCATAAGGAGAAGCTAATGATGGAGCCAATAGCTTCCTTGATGTTGCCTCATGGAATGAAAAAGAGGGAGACAGTCCCATGCCCATGAGTATCCACTGAGCTTTCGACTTGATAGATGTTGTCACGCTGGGTTTCTTAGGAAATAATTTGGTTGAGAGTTGGGGTTGAACCCTATGTTTATGAGGATCGTACGAGTTACTGATCATGAGGTCGTCTTTGCGTCTACGTTGCGTTTCATAGACGTCCAGGCATATCGCTGGTCTTTGACAATACGTCTGCTCTCTTGAGTATGTCCTCGTCTTTGGGAATCTTGGAATCATAATGATAGCGTGCTTGCGTCTCTCTAAATTCAGCATCTTTGAGATGGGTAGTGCTGAGCAGTCCCCAACCACATTCCTTTGCCTTTATCATCTTTGGATCGTGTCTTTGAGGAGTAGGGAAGTCCCCTCATGCGAATGACTTAACTAATAGGTTGTGCAAATATGATGAAGCTCTTGACATGGAGAGTCCTTAATTACCACTTAAGTCCCAGGTGCAACCTCTTTCGGTAATGCAACTACTTCTTCTACGGGAGACGAAATTCTGAAAGCGTCTATCACTGATGTTGTTGCCGTCAAGCCAGATATGGTATATATTGACGTTGTTTTATCATTGTGACAGTCGTGCATGTGGTACTGGAGTTTGAGTTGGCGGTTTTGGACGCGCAGGATATTGTATCTCGGTGGTTTTCCTCTTGCTGCTTCAGTGAAACTGCTTACAGAAGGCTGAAGGTTGTATTGCCTGTTGGTGAGATGTATGCTTCCACGAATATCATGAAGCTCGTCATTCCTGGAAGGCCTGGTTCTTTATAGCAAAGTAGGTGCTATTGTAGTTGAGCGTTTAGCAGCTTTACGAAGTTCAGAGGATGCCTGAAAGCGCAGATTCTCCAGCATAGTACGATAGATGGGTATCATCCTGTTTCCCTAGGCAAAGGAAATATGGGAGATGCGAGTCCTTTTGGTGCAGCAATTTCTCAGATCTCCTCTGCGTGAGGTTATCTCGGTTATGGATTATTTCTCGACATGATGACGCGGGCATCGTTATCTTCTTGAGGCTTCTCTCTTCAGGTGTCGGCTCCAGTAGATCTGAAGATGTCCCGGGCTCGCTCTTGTCCGGGTTGACATAGTAGGAGAACCCTTTATGATGATTTGAAGATGTGTCAAGCCTCCTTTATTATTGTAGATGTATGAATTCTCGGAATTACGCCATGTTTGGATCTACACGTTTTGTTGATGAAGTAATAGCGGATACTCCTGACTTTAAATTGGTAGCAGTGGTGGAATAGAGATAGACCTTTTCTTTTGTGATCTCTACAGGTGTCTTCCTAGGACTCCACTGGTGTTGAGATTTGTTGTCGACTATCTCCATACTGGAACAACAGCTACGCGAATCTTCACTTTGTATTTCTGGGTGTGGACCCTTTGAGGCATTTATGGCTTGCTCCATACAACACTTGTGGTGTTATAGAAAAAACGGTTGCTCTATCCGGATCTCTAGAGAAGCCATTGCGTTCTTCTAAGTAGTAGTCACATCTTCTTGTGTCTCCACGCGGCTTTCTGGTCCTTTCATCTGGGAGATTTACTGGTGCTCAGCTATCCAAGGCATTTCCAGTAGCATTGCTTGAAAAAGCATTTTTGTGAAGCTTCTTAGCGAATGGAACACCAGAATTGAAATTGGTTGTTGAACCTATATTGAATTTAATGATTGAATTGGATCTAAGATCCACCCTTTTGAAATTGAGAAAACTGGAATGAATATTGAGAAACTGATTTTGCAACCGAGAGATCAATCTCCCACTGTGGTCGCCAGTTGTTTGAGGGTAAAAACTGGTTCTGCTGTTTTTTGGTAAATTTGGGTGTGTTGATGAGAAACGAATTAGTACCATAAACAAATGCACTGCACGGGAGTACTTTTAGATTCGAGAGATCAATCTGTAAGACTCTGGCCTAAACCAAGAAATGGTCGTTCCAGATTCAATTCGGTCACAAAGTGAAGGAGAAGGTTTGATCTTAGGGAGGGAAGCGAAGAAGGTGTTTGAGATCAGAATGTTGAATAATGAAGGTGTGGCTGTTTTATGACTTGTATCAGAATATGGTTTCTGGATACTTGTGTTGATAACACTTGTGTTGTTATTGTCGAAATAGATTGAAAACCTGTTTATACAAGTCATTGAGCGCACCTGACCTCGTAGGAAGTGGATGAGATTAAATAGTGGAGTAGTGGGGTTGTGTAAGAGGTGGTGATCAACACGTTTCCATTATGAGGGAAGTCTGGTCACGCCTTCACCCACTACTCTCATCGTTGTTAACCGTCCGTCCTTTCCTGACACTTTCTCGTAGTGGGCGCGTTGCACGCCGCACGCTGTAAACTGCCAGATCAATACCCCAGTGAGCATCCCCCAGTTTGTGACACATTTGATGTCTCGAGTAAATGGGTCAAGTCGTGGGAATTTCCGCACAGAATAGCACGCGACGCTATTAGGTTAAATAACTAAGTTATTTGTGAAGCCGATATTCATAAAATATCGTATGTATTCGATGCACATAAAGCATCGCTTTTAAGCAAGCAACTCAAAATAATCGATGTGCATGGAGCATTGTTGTTTTAGAGCTTGTATAAATTAGTCGCGAGTCGATCGTCTTAAAAAGAAGAGCGTGACAGGAAAACTTTGGGCGATGGTTTGGTAGCTCTAGGGGTGAGCTACTGCTTGGTCGATCGCTCCCTGTAGGCGAGTGGCGGATGGTAGCCATTATAAAATCCTACCGGTTGATCTAAATTAGATCTAGATCGCTCAAATCGGCTAGCCAAGTTGAGTGGCCGGGACGATTTGCGGCAGTTAATGACTGTTGTTGAAGCAGCACGAAGGGCCATCTTTGGGCGATCGTTTGGGATCGCACGAGCGAGCTGTAGCTCGGTCGAACGCTCCTTACGGGAGGGGGTGGCCGGTGATCATAGCGACACCCCTTCTATCATCTAATATCCGATCTAAGCCTTCCGACCAAGCTAGCGAAGTTGGACTGGACGAGATGGTTTTACGGCAGCTGCTTGCTGTCATTTATTTAGGGTTTGGAAGCCGTGCGGCCAACCCTAGTTTGGCTCATCGAATCAAAGTGCTGGGCGCTGATTTGAACAGGCCGATCGACCATGTGCAAAGACGGGCCGCTTGTGAGCACACTGACATCTCCTGGGCCATCTAAAATTAGATCTAAGACACTCGATTCGGCTGCCGAAGATGGGTGGTCATGATCAATTTGAGACAGTAGCATATTGCCGCAAATATAAATTAGGGTTTTAAAATGGTCACGTCTACCCTAGTTCGATCGAACAGTTTGATGCGCCATTGACTTCCCATGAGCAAGTCGATCGACCGGGAATGAAATTGGGCCGGCGGTGAAAGCATTGGCATCTCTTTAATCGTGCGGGATATGATCTTGGCCGTCCAACTTGGATTGATAAGTTGGATGGAAGTGATGATTTGCGATAGTTGTATGCTGTCGCAACCTAAATTAGGGTTTTGGAATAGCGCGTTCGCCCTAGTTTGGGCAAATGATCTGACGCCCTCTGGACTTGCCGTAGGCAGGTCGATCGACCAAGGGAGAAGTTGGGACGCCAATGGGTATGCTGGCGCCTCTTTGATCATTCCAAGGAAGATCTCAACCGTCCAACTAGGCTGGCTAAGTTGGACGGTCATGATGTATTTGAGACAGTTTTTTCCGGTCTTAGCTCGTTTGAGCTTATTTTTCAAATAGCGCGAACACCCATATTAGGGTTAACGTTCGAAGTGCTTGCGGGTGTACTAGATGGAATCCGTTCGGTCGGGATGTTAGTTGGCCCGTCGGTGGTCATCATGGTTATCACCTAGTTCCGCTAGGAATAGGCTAGGCATGTTGAATTGTGTGGCCGTGATCATTTTTTAAGACTAATATGGACAGTCTAGATTTTCCTTAAGGAATTTAAACGCGTTCGATCGCGTTAATTTTTAATTAAAAAGTGTGTAAACACGCTGATCTCTTTATAGAGAGTGGTGTGGCTTACGTGAGTGTTTTTCATGCAGGTCTCAATACTGACACTTCGGGAGATTCATGCTATTCCGCTGCGAGCGAACATTAATCGTCATGTCATGCCAATATTGAGAGTTCGGCTGGGAACATTGCATAGGAAAATACTAGGCAGGCAATGCATTAGTGAATAATGCCGGTGGAAGATAAAATTCACATAATATTTTGGGATTGTTGTTGCACGCACCATTATGAGTAAATTTCATATATACAGATATATTGAATTGCTCAATACATATGTGAGCGAAGAGGCTTAAACACTCATTGCTTTTAAATGGCTTCTGTTCCTTTGCAGGATGACAACGCATTAAATACAGGGTTTACGATTTTAGCCCTTGAACTAAAAACCACCATCAACAGAGGGAAGACTGGTCAGCCTTACACCCACTACTCTCTTACTATTGTTAACCGTCCTCCCTTTCCTTACACTTTCTCATAATGGGCGTGTTGCACTCCGCACGCTGTAAACCGCCAGACCAATACCCTGATGAACATCCCCCAGTTTGTGACATGTTTGATGTCTCGAGTATTTTCGTGGAAAATATGCAGCGAGTTGCTGAATGGGTCTTGTTTGTAAGACTTAGTTATTCTGACAAATCACGCGCAAGCCAGGCGGCGGGTGGTCATATGTGGTGAACCAAGTCATGAGAATAGCCGCAAAGAATATCATGTGGCGCTATTATGTTAAATAACTAAGCTATTTGTGAAACCGATACTTATAAAATATCGTATGTACTCTATGCATGTAAAGAATCGCTTTTAAGCAAGTAGCTCAAAATAATCGATGCATGTGAAGCATCGTTGTATAGAGCCTGTCTTGGTTGGTCGCGGAACGTAATGTCTTAAAAGGAGCGTGACCGGCCACTTTCAGGAAGCTGTTGGGAGCTGTTCATGCATGCCAAAAGTAGGCCGGTCGGTCCATATAGGAGAGTGATGTCTGGTATCCATTTCGACATCCTATTGGTCGGTCCAAGTTAAATCTAGACCGGTTAAATTGGCTAGCCAAATTGGATGGATGAGATGATTTGCGGTAGTTATTGGTTGCCGCTAATTTATTTAAGATTTTTATAAGGAGCGCGGCCAGCCATTTTTGGGCGCGTGTTTAGAAGCCGTATGGGCGGCCGCGGCTTGGCCGATTGCTCCTCAAGGAAGAAGGGCGGCCAATGGTCATGGCCACATCTTGTTTGGCGCCTAGAATAGAAGTTTGGTCGTCCAATTCGTCTGGCAAAGTTGGGCGGTCAAGAATATTTGCGGCAGTTAATGGCTGCCGTTGATTTAATTTAGGTTTTAAAAGCCGTGTGGCAAACCTAATTTTGGCTAACGGTTTTTGGTGCTAGCGGCGCGCTGGGAGTTGTTCGACCGGCCAGCACTGTAAGCAAGCCGCTGGTGAGCATATTTGAACCTTGCCCGTTGATCGAGATTAAATCTAGGACGATCAATTCGGCTGGCGAAGTTGGGAGGTCAAGATCGTTTTGCGGCAGTAATGTAATGCCGCTTAATAAAATTAGGGTTTTGTAGCTCACGTGGCCAACTGTTTTGGGCTAAGCGTTTGGTGTGTCGACCAACCAACTTCCAACTTTATTTAAAAGTTCGTGTGGTGCATTTAAAGCGATCTGATTGGTCGATAGGAAAGAGGGTCGGCAAGCGACAACATGGAGTGTGGCCAATTGGCCACGGGAGGTGCCTGTTGGAGCAGATCGGCCGGCCAAGTGGCGTGGCCATGCCTCCCTTTGCTGTTGCTTTTACTTGCCGCAATTTATTTTTATTTATTGTTTTCTGATTTTGGTAGGATCTTGCTACTACTAGTTCCATGTTGGATCAATTTCCTAGTGTATCTAGGATAAGTTTCGACCAATAGGTTTCGAAATATCGCGCATGGCGTAAAAAACCTAATTTTTGCAAATTGATAAAATTAGGTTAAAGAGATGAATTTTGCGGGTTGCCGCAAAATCAATCTATTTTTGGTGAGTTTTTGCATACTGATACACAAAAATCACTAATTTATTATAAAAGGGCGGCATAACTTTGCGTGCCTCTGATTGAGTACTTCCACACGCATCTTAATCCTGACACTTCGGGAGATTCATGCTACTCGGCTGGGAGCGAGCATTAGTCGTCATGTCATGTCAGTATTAATAGTTCAATTGGGGAACATGGCATACAATAAATACTCAGAAATTTACATAATATTTGGTATTGTTGCAACACGCACAATTCTGGATAAATTTCATATAAATATACTGAATTGCTCAATACATATGTAAGTAAAGAGGCCTAGGCACTCATCACTTTTAAATGGCTCAATCTTCTTTGCAGAATGAAGGCGCATTAAATACAGGGTTTTACAATTTTAGCCCTGAACTAAAAACCACCATCAACATTAAGTCCCCTGCTTAGTACGTAACAGTGACATTGTTGCGGGGTAAGCACTAGATGGTGACAGACGAGGATAAAAATCGAAAAGGAAAGACATGTAGAGGTTACCAGGAAAAGTTTGATTGACCTTTGGCTACAGGTCCGTGCGGTTGGTGATCTTCGTACCGGCGCGCTGCTAGTTCGGCCAAGGAGAGTTTGTGTTGCGGGCTTAGCTTCCTTTCTCTGTGCATGGTCCAAAAAGAAACCCTCCTTCTGTTCGAACTCTGGAAACTCCGTTCGTAAAAATGGGGTATCGACCCTCTTCCGTTTTTGTTGCTCGTCCGGTTCCGTGCTTTCTCTACAGCAGCCGGCTCCTCTTCGTCACTGTTAGAAGCTTCATCACGAGCGTGCCAATTGTCAATGGCAAGGTAAGTACATCTTGTTCTTTCTTCTTCTTTTTGCAAGTATTAACTTTAGTTGTACGTATAACTTTCACGGTTTTGAAATTTCATCAAATCCTTAGTGAACTCCATCGATCATTTCCGAAGTGTGTAATAAGGTTCTGTCTCCAGAAGAATGAGTGTCTAGCCTCTCCAGTGGATTTCAAAATTTGCCAAACTTCATTGCGCTCAATTGTAAGAGGCCTTGATTTTAAGTTGTTTGGTGTCTGGACCTTCTGATTCCGATGATGATATGCTTAGAATGCTTGTATGGGCAAAATCTTCCGGAGACGCTGAGTGAAGTAGACAAACTGAGAGGTGTTCCATTGCCGACGTGTTGCTATCAAGGCTTCAAGGACTTCGTTCCAAGCGACATCCTTTGAACCATCTTCTGAATCTTGGATTGTTGTATGGAGTGGGATGCGATGAGCAGTCCCCGGTTACACTTCTGTTGGGTTGCTAGAGCTGTATTTTTGAGTCATCTTAGGAATATAATGCGGTCTTGTTATGAGGTGTAGATGCGTACTTGATCCGATGGCGTGGCCATATATGTGAAAATATCTATGCAGCATACTTTTGGAGTCTTTGATGCACTTGTACGGCTTCATGTTGAGAAATTCCTGTGAATCGTAAAGCTTTGACAGTGATAATGCTGATGTAAGGAATAATATGGTTGAGGGACATGAAGGCATGCGGTTCTGGCAGTCCCCAGGTGTAATTATCTTAAGCCCTTTTCTCCTGAAAGATGTACTTCCATTGCATTTGCTTGTAAGGTGGTTGATGAATTGACGAAAGCGGCAATCTTTTGGATCCGTCATTTTTTAATCAATGGGCAGGAGTTGCAATTGATAGACATGTATCGTATCCAAACTTATGGAAGCCCATGCACCCCTTCCATAGGAAATTGGAAATCTAGAAACACCGAATCTGACTTTGTCGACTAAGGTGGCAGACATGATGCGGTTGGTCTGTGTGGCTTGCTGAGGCGTTGAAGCGGCTTTGGCTTCTAGAGAGAACGTTGAATTGGCTTCTGGAGAGAACGCTGAAGCGACTTCTGGAGAGAACATTGAAGCGGCTTCTGGAGAGAACTCCAGTGAGGGCTCCATTAACCCTTGATTTCGAAAAATGAGTTCTTCCCATTCTTTTTTTTTATAATCCCCGTTGCAGACTACATGCTTCTTGAATATTTGTAGCGTGCCGGCTAGGTATGTAGAAGCATGGACGCATTGCCACGAACTAAGAAATCCAAAAGCCATGTGTGTAGAAGCATGGACGCATTGCCACGGACTAAGAAATCTAAAATCCATGCTTGTTAGGTGAGGAGGCTTCATCTACAATTAATGGCGCGTGTCATTTGATTCGATGCACCGTTTATTAAGAAGTAGTTACAACCCGGAAGTGTTATGTGTGCTGACTTCAAATTCATTGCTTCTTGGTTCTGTGAAGGGGATTCCCAAAATCCGAAAAACTGCAAACAACAAAACTTCTTCTAGGAATCTCGTCAGGCGAAGGTTGAAGCAGGCTGCTCTTCAAATGCGAAAGATGCTTGCTCCAGAAAGAATATGTCGCTGTTTGATGATCTTGTGCTTTCTTTTCCTTTACATATTCCCCTCTTCGGTATTTTTGAAAGATATGAGACATCTCTTGCATGGTTTGATTTTTCAGGTTTCGAATTAATGGGTAATGATTTTGTGAGGGTTTAGGTTTACTCAAGACTTTTCTTGAGACGATTCAGTAGTAAAGAGATTTATAAAAAGGAAATGATACTTGATTAACTGACAAATCGAAACCCTAATTGTGAATGCAAGCAGTGCAATCATTTTGGAAGAATTACAAATATTGCATGAAAAGGGAAATTGCTAAAGGAAATACTAAAGAGAACGCTGGAGGAAAAGGGTAGCATGACATCTTAGGTATTGAAAGGCTTGAGCCATCGTGAGTGCATTACCATGCCTTCTAGTTTGTCGGCATTGATGAGCTTGCAGTAACCTCCTAAGATAACTTCTGCCACTAGGTACCGCTCATAATTTCCTTTTGCGGAATCGGGTGGAGGTTGAGCAGCAATCCTTACAACCATATCTCAAACTTGGAATAGGTTTGGGCGTTGCTCAGTAACTTGGCTCTTAGACTCATCATCTTTGAGCGAGAAAGCTTCTAAACATTTGATAAAATATTTGAAAAGACCAGCATCCCATTCACACCTCCTAGTGACAGCTTGGTTGTTAACTAGATCGAGTCCCCAGGCTTTGACGAAGGGAGGGGTGACTGGTTACAAAAAAGGGTTGTTCAATGAGACTTACTTGTGTTCGGAATCTGCAAACAAATGTCGTCGGGATCTCTCCAGGCAATTGGGTCACATTGGCAAGTTGTTGATACGGCAACAGATAATCTTCAGGGTTGGATGGCTTGTTGGAAATCCTTTTAGGTATAGACACTGGCAAAGGACACATTCCTAGCTTTGCTTTTTTACTATGCACCAATGAGCGCCCCAGAACTATATTATAATTTGGGCATTCTTTAACAATATGAAATTTGGCGTGCGTTAGTGCATCTCCAACTTTGATTTCGAGATTAATGTACCCGTAAGCATTTTTTGATTCTCCTTCTGGGTTTTTGATCATAGTTGGGCAGTGCACAGCTTCCTGCTTTGAAATTCCTGTGGATCTCAGAGTCTTGACGGTAACAATGTTGAAGTCAGAGGCCATGTCAATCAGTGTGCTGTAAAAATCGTCATCCTTCAAGTAAGCAGTGGTTAGGAGTCCCCAGTTGCATCTATCAGTCGCGCTTTCCATGAGAGGTTTGGGTTTGAGAACGACTTCCATGGCTGAAAACAGCCGCTTTCCTGATACAACACGGTTGAGGGCTGCAAATATGTCTTGACATTGCGCCTTAAAGAAGTACAGAATCTCACATAAATGCTCCATCATAGACTGTGCGGTTTTGTGGACGGAGTCCCCAGAAATCATGCATCTCCTGACGGGAAGAGGGTCTCTGTGAACTCCTTAGGTGCCTAATTGAAGTTCTCCTGTATCTACCTTCTCCTTGAAAATACGTTTCAATTTGTTGCATTCACTGTTGGGTGATGGACAAACCTATGATAACGACAATATTTTGGATATGACATTTCTTCCTCGGTTGGTGGACGTATGAGAGGAGGTAGCTTGATGGCGTCATCTTGAATCCATTCTTCCAGGAGTTCAATTACCTCCTCAATTGGAAATGGGAAGTTTGGAGCAGCATCTCCAGTTTCTTGTTGTTGTACATGGGTCTTAGCCGCGGCCTTCCGGGGTGGAGTTGTCTGATGCGTTGGTGCCGCACGTTTGGGTTGTTGTTCCGCTGCTGGAGCTTTCCTCTTTCCTCCTTCACCCACTACGCTTATAGAGGTACCGATATTATATTTCTTGTTGATGAGACGCCTATTTTTTCGAGTTTCGTGTGCATCTTCACTCCTGGCTGGTCTGGTTCTTTCCAACAGTGCTGGTGCTGTTATAGCCGACCGCTTTGCAGCTTCATGGAGTTCAGAGAATGTCTGGAAGCGCAGGTTCTCCAGTAAAGCGCGATAGAATGGAACCATACCGTTAATGCACGACTCCACCAACTGTTGTTCAGTCATATTTGGATCATGACAATCCAGTGCCTGAATCCTGAATCTCTTGACATAATCATTTGGATGCTCATTGTTTTGTTGAAACATTCTTCCCAAGTTTGAAAAGGTGATTTTCTCAGACACGAAGAAATATTTCTTGTAGAAAGCGGTAACCATCCCACACCAGTTGGATATGCTGTTTGGTGCGATGTTGTTGTACCAGGTGTACGCTCTTCCAGTAAGTGACTTTGAAAATTATTTCAGGCGAAGGACATGATTGTATTCGTGCTCTCCCAAAGATTTCAGAAAAAGAGAGATGTGTTCATGAGCATTACCAGTACCATCATAACGGGAAAATTGAGGAGAAGAGTATCCTCTTGGGAGAGGAACTCTTTGCACATCGGGAGGATAGGGAGGTTGATGTTGATGCATGTCCACCGGGTTTTCTTTGCTTCGATTTTGGAGAAGTCATTCCAGATCCTCACGCGTGATGAAATTGGATGGCTGATTTCTTTCCAATGAACGTTCGGGAGTTAAACGAGCCTCTTCCTCTATGAAGGCGCGCCCTGCTGAGGTGCTTGCGCTGGGAGTATTAAAAGTACTCCTTATTGGCTCCATTTGGAGTGGTGTGGTTCTTGTGGTAGCCGCTCCGTTAGTGTCTTGAGGAAAGTAAGTACCTTTTTCTGGGTTGTAGCTATGTCTGTCTGAGCCTTAGCAAGAACTTATTGTCTTTCCATCAAATCAACAATGGTAATAGGGGGTTGGCCTCTTATGGCTCCTCCATCCTCTCGTCCTGATGGACGAGTGGCAGTAGCTCTGGTAATGGTTGGGGGTGTTACACTCGAAGAAACATTGGGAATGGCGGCAGCGGCTCTGGATCTGGTGATAGGAGGTGTCACGCTAAAGGGAATATTTCCTGCACCGCTGGTGTTGGTGGTAGAGGATGTATTGCCACGAGATGCGTTGATTGTGCTAGTAGGCGGTACATTGGTGTCACCAGCAGGAATGTTGACGCCAAGGGTGTTGTCAGCGCCAGTAACATCGGGATTTTTTGCTGATCCAGACCTAAGATCCACCATCTTGAAATTGGGAAGATTGATATTAAAATCGAGAAATTAACTTTGCAACCGAGAAATCAATCTCCCACTGTGGTCGCCAGTTTTTTTGGGGTAAAAACTGATTCTGCTGGTTTTGGTAAATTTGGGTGTGCCGCCGAGAAACGGATCCAAACTCTAACAAATGCACTGCATGGGAGTACTTTAGATTCGAGAGATCAATCTGTACAATCCTGGCCTAAACCAAGAAATTACCATTCCAGTCTTGCTTCGGTCACAAAGTGAAGGAGAAGAGTTGATCTTAGGTAGGGAAGCGAAGAAGGTGTTGAAATCAGAATGGTCAACTCTGAAGGTGTGGTTATTTTATGACTTGTATCAGAATATTGAACTGGCTTGCAGAATGTAAGCTATCAGTTCTTGGTGTTTTTCTGGATACTTGTGTTGATAACACTTGTGTGTGTTTGTCGAAATAGGTAGAAAATATATTTATACAAGTCATGATTGAGCGCACCCGGATCTCGTAGGAAGTTGAGATAGTTAAGTAGTGAAGAAGTGGGGATGTGTAAAAGGTGAAGACCATCACGTTTCCGTCATGAGGGAAGACTGGCCAGCCTTACACCCACTACTCTCTTACTGTTGTTAACCGTCCACCCTTTCCTGACACTTTCTCATAATGGGCGTATTGCACGCCGCACGTTGTAAACCGCCAGACCAATACCCTGATGAACATCTCCTTGTTTGTGACATTTTTGATGTCTCGAGTATTTTCATGGAAAATATGCAACAAGTTACTGAATGGGTCTTGTTTGCAAGACCTAGTTATTCTGACCAATCACGCGCAATCCAGGCGGCGGGAGGTCATGTGTGGCGAGCCAAGTCATGAGACTCGCCGCAAAGAATAGTATGTGGCGCTATTATGTTAAATAATTAAGTTATTTGTGAAACCAATACTTATAAAATATCGTATGTACTCGATGCATGTAAAGCATCCCTTTTGAGCAAGCAGCTCAAAATAATCGATGCATGTGAAGCATCGTTGTATAGAGCCTGTCTTGGTTGGTCGCGGAACCTAATGCCTTAAAAGGAGCGTGACCGGCCACTTTCAGAAAGCTGTTGGGAGCTGTTCATGCATGCCAAAAGTAGGCCGGTCGGTCCCTATAGGAGAGTAATGGCTGGTAGCCATTTCGACATCCTATTAGTCGGTCCAAGTTAAATCTAGACTGGTTAAATTGGCTAGCCATATTTGATGGCTGAGATGATTTGTGGCAGTTATTGGTTGCCGCTAATTTATTTAATATTTTTGTAAGGAGTGCGTCCAGCCATTTTTGGGCGCGCGTTTAGGAGCCGTATGGGCGGCCGCGACTTGGCTGATTGCTCCTCATGGAAGAGGGGCGGCCAATGGTCTCGACCACATCTTATTTGGCGCCTAGAATAGAAGTTTGGTCAGCCAATTCGTCTGGCGAAGTTGAGCATCAAGATGATTTACGGCAGTTAATGGATGCCGTTTATTTAATTTAGGTTTTAAAAGTCGTATGGCCAACCTATTTTGGGATAACGGTTTTTAATGCTAGCAGCGCGCTGGGAGTTGTTCGACCGGACAACACTGTCAGCGAGCCGCTGGTGAGCATATTTGAACCTTGCCCATTGATCGAGATTAAATCTTGGACGATCAATTCGGCTGGCAAAGTTGGGCGGCCAAGATCGTTTTGCGACAGTAATGTAATGCCGCTTTATAAAATTAGGGTTTTGTAGCTCGCATTGCTAACTGTTTTGGGCTAAGCGTTTGATGGATCATCTTGTGAGTTGGAAGGAGGCCAATCGTCCTGGGCATTAGCAGGCCCGCCAGTGTACATGATGGCGCTTGTCTGACCATGTTATGAGGCGGCTAGGTTTGATAAATCGACTGGCCAAAACGTACGGCCGTGATCGTTTTAAGATTGACATGGGCAGTCAATATTAAATTCCTTAAGGAATTAGGTGTGTCGACCAACCAACTTCCAACTTTATTTAAAAGTTCGTGTGGCGCATTTAAAGCGATCTGATTGGTCGATGGGAAAGAAGGCCGGCAAGTGGCAACATGGAGTGTGGCCGATTGGCCAAGGGCGGCGCCTGTTGGAGCAGATCGGCCGGCTAAGTGGCGTGGCCACACCTCCCTTTGCTGCTGCTTTTACTTGCCGAAGTTCCTTTTTATTTCTTGTTTTCTGATTTTTTGTATGATCTTGTTCCTACTAGTTCCATGTTGGATCAATTTCCTAGTGTATCTAGGATTAGTTTCGACCAATAGGGTTCGAAATATCGCGCAGGGCGTAACCCTAATTTTTGCAAATTGATAAAATTAGGTTAAAGAGATAAATTTTGCGGGTTGCTGCAAAATCAATCAATTTTTGGTGAGTTTTTGCATACTGATACAAAAAAATCACGAATTTAATATCAAAGGGCAACATAACTTTGTGTGCCTCTGATTGAGTACTTCCACACGCATCTTAATCCTGACACTTCGGGAGATTCATGCTACTCGGCAGGGAGCGAGCATTAGTCGTCATGTCATGTCAGTATTAAGAGTTCAACTGGGGAACATGGTATAGAATAAATACTTAGAAATTTACAGAATATTTGGCATTGTTGCTACACGCACCATTCTGGATAAATTTCATATAGATATACTGAATTGCTCAATACATATGTAAGTAAAGAGGCCTGGGCACTCATCACTTTTAAATGGCTCAATCTTCTTTGCAGAATGATGGCGTATTAAATACATGGTTTTACAATTTTAGCCCTGAACTAAAAACCACAATCAACATTAAGTCCCCTGCTTAGTACGTAACAGTGACATTGTTGCGGGGTAAGCACTAGATGGTGACAGACGAGGATAAAAATCGAAAAGGCAAGACATGTAGAGGTTATTAGGAAAAGTTTGATTGACCTTTGGCTACAGGTCCGTGCGGCTGGTGATCTTCGTACCGGCGCGCTGCTAGTTCGGTCAAGGAGAGTTTGTGTTGCGGTCCTAGCTGCCTTTCTCTGTGCATGGTCCAAAAGGAAACCCTCCTTCTGTTCGAACTCTAGAAACTCCGTTCGTAAAAAAGGGGTATCGACCCTCTTCCGTTTTTGTTGCTCGCCCGGTTCCGTGATTTCGTCTACAGCAGCCGGATCCTCTTCGTCACTGTTAGCAGTTTCATCATGAGCGTGCCAATCGTCAGTGGCAAGGTAAGTACATCTTGTTCTTTCTTCTTCTTTTTGCAAGTATTAACTTTAGTTGTACGTATAACTTTCACGGTTTTGAAATTTCATCAAATCCTGAGTGAACTCCATCGATCCTTTCCGAAGTGTGTAATAATGTTTTGTCTCCAGAAGAATGAGTGTCTAGCCTCTCAAGTGGATTTCAAAATTTACCAAACTCCATTGCGCTCAATTGTAAGAGGCCTTGATTTTAAGTTGTTTGGTGTCTGGACCTTCTGATTGCGATGATGATATGCTTGGAATGCTTGTATGGGAAAAATCTTCCGGAGCCGTTGAGTGAAGTAGACAAACTGAGAGGTGTTCTGTTGCTGACGTGCTGCTATCAAGTCTTCAAGGACTTCGTTCTAAGCGACATCCTTTGAACCATCTTCTTAATCTTAGATTGTTGTATGGAGTGGGATGCGATGAGCAGCCCCCGGTTACACTTCTGTTGGGTTGCTAGAGCTGTATTTTTAAGTCATCTTGGGAATATAATGCGGTCTTGTAAGGAGGTGTAAATGCGTACTTGATCCGATGGCGTGGCCAGATATGTGAAAATATCTATGCGGCATACTTTTGGAGTCTTTGATGCACGTGTACGGCTTTAAGTTGAGAAATTCCTGCGACTCGTAAAGCTTTGACAGTGATGATGCTGATGTAAGGAATAATCTGGTTGAGGGACATAAAGGAATGCGGTGTTGGCAGTCCCCAGGTGTAATTATCTTGATCCTTTTTCTCCAGAAAGATGTACTTACATTGCATTTGTTGGTAAAGTGGTTGATGAATTGACGAAAGCGGCAATCTTTTGGATCCGTTATTTTTTTTATCAATGGGCGGAAGTTGCACTTGATAGACATGTATCGTATCCAAACTTATGGAAGCCCATGCACCCTTTCCATAGGAAATTGGAAATCTAGAAACACCGAATCTAACTTTGTTGGCTGAGGTGGCAGACATGATGCGGTTAGTCTGTTTGGCTTGCTGAGGCGTTGAAATAGCTTCGGCTTCTGGAGAGAACGTTGAAGCTGCTTCTGGAGAGAACGCTGAAGTGACTTCCGGAAAGAACATTGAAGAGGCTTCTGGAGAGAACTCCAGTGAGGGCACCATTAATCCTTGATTTTGAAAAACGTGTTCTTCCCATTCTTTTGTTTGATAATCCCCGGTGCAGACTACATGCTTCTTGAATATTTGTGGCGTGCCGAATAGGTATGTAGAAGCATGGACGCATTGCCACGAACTAAGAAATACAAAAGCCAGGTGTGTAGAAGCATGGACGCATTGCCACGGACTAAGAAATCTAAAATCCATGCTTGTTTGGTGAGGAGGCTTCATCTCCAATTAATGGCGTGTGTCATGTGATTCGATGCGCCGTTTATTAAGAAGTAATTACAACCCGGGAGTGTTATGTGTGCTGACTTCAAATTCATTGCAACTTGGTTCGGATGCGAAAGATGCTTGCTCCATAAAAAATGTACCGATGCTTGATGATCTTGTGCTTTCTTTTCCTTTACATATTCCCCTCTTCGGTATTTTTGAAAGATATGAGACATCTCTGGCATGGTTTGATTTTTATGGTTTCGAGTTAATGGGTAATGATTTTATGAGGGTTTAGGTTTACTTGAGACTTTTCTTGAGACGATTCAGGAGTAAAGAGATTTATAAAAGGGAAATGATACTTGATTAACTGACAAATCGAATCTCTAATTGTGAATGCAAGCAGTGTAATCATTTTTGAAGAATTACAAATATTGCATGAAAAGGGAAATTGCTAAAGGAAATACTAAAGAGAACGCTGGAGGAAAAGGGTAGCACGGCATCTTAGGTATTGAAAGCCATTGATGAGCTTGCAGTAACCTCCTAAGATAACTTCTGCCACTAGGTACCTCTTATCTTTTCCTTCTGCGGAATCGGGTGGAGGTTGAGCAGCAATCCTTACAACCATATCTCCAACTTGGAATGGGTTTGGGTATTGCTCAGTAACTTGGCTCTTAGACTCATCATCTTTGAGCGAGACAGCTTCTAAACATTTGATAAAATATTTGAAAGGACCAGCATCCCATTCACACCTCCTAGTGGAAGCTTGGTTGATAACTGGCTCGAGTCCCCAGGCTTTGATGAAGGGTGGGGTAACTGGTTGCAAAAAGGGTTATTCAATGAGACTTACTAGTGTTCGGAATTCGCAAACAAATGTCACCGTGCTCTCTCCAGGAAATTGGGTCACATTGGCAAGTTGTTGATACGGCAGCAAATAATATTCAGGGTTGGATGGCTTGTTGGAAATCCTTTTAGGTATAGACACTGGCAAAGGACATACTCCTAGCTTTGCTTTGTTGCTATGCACCCATGAGCGCCCCAGAACCATATTATAATTTTGGCATTCTTTAACAATATGAAATTTGGCGTGCGTTAGAGCATCTCCCACCTTGATTTCGAGATTAATGTACCCGTAAGCATTTTTTGATTCTCCTTCTGGGTTTTTGATCACAGTTGGCAGTGCACAACTTCCTGCGGCTCTCAGAGTCTTGACGGTAACAATGTTGAAGTCAGAGGCCGTGTCAATCAGTGTGCTGTCAAACTCGACATCCTTCAAGTGAGCAGTGGTTAGGAGTCCCCAGTTGCATCTATCAGTCGTGCTTTCCAGGAGAGGTTTTGGTTTGGGAACGGCTTCCATGGCTGAAAACAACCGCTTGCCTGATACAACACGGTTGAGGGATGAAAATATGTCTTGACACTGCGCCTTGGAGAAGTACAGAATCTCACATAAATGTTCCATCATAGACTGTACGGGTTTGTGGACGGAGTCCCCAGAAATCATGCATCTCCTGACGGGAAGAGGGTCTCTGTGAACTCCTTCGGTGCCTAATTGAAGTTCTCCTATATCTACCTTCTCCTTGAAAATGCGTTTCAATTTGTTGTAATCACTGGTTGGGTGATTGACGAACCTATGATAACGATAATATTTTGGATTTACCATTTCTTCCTCGGTTGGTGGACGTCTGAGAGGAGGTAGCTTGATGGCGTCATCTTGAATCCATGCTTCCATGAGTTCAATTACTTCCTCAATTGGAAATGGGAATTAAAAAGTTTGGAGCAGCATCTCCAGTTCCTTTTTGTTGTACATGGGTCTTAGTCGCGGCCTTCCGGGATAGAGTTGTCTGATGCGCTGGTGCCGCACGTTTGGGTTGTTGTTCCGATGCTAGATCTTTCCTATTTCCTCCTTCACCCACTACGCTTACAGAGGTACAAGTATTATATTGCTTGTTGATGAGGCGCCTGTTTCCTCGAGTTTCGCGTGCATCTTCACTCCAGGATAGTCTGGTTCTTTCCAACAGTGCTGGTGCTATTGTAGCCGACCGCTTTGCAGCTTCATAGAGTTCATAAAATGTATGGAAGCGCAGGTTCTCCAGTAAAGCGCGATAGATGGGAACCATACCGTTAATGCACGACTCCACCAACTGTTGTTCAGTCACATTTGGATCATGACAATCCAATGCGTGAATCCTGAATCTCTTGACATAATCATTTGGATGCTCATTGTTTTGTTGAAACATTCTTCCCAAGTCTGAAAAGGTGATTTTCTCAGACACGAAGAAATATTTCTTGTAGAAAGCGGTAACCATCTTACACCAGTTGGATATGCTATTTGGTACGATGTTATTGTACCAGGTGTATGCTCTTCCGGTAAGTGACTTTAAAAATTCTTTCTGGCGAAGGACATGATTGTATTCGTGCTCTTCAAAAAATTCCAGAAAACGAGAGATGTGTTCACGAGCGTTACCAGTACCATCATAAAGGGAAAATTGAGGAGAAGAGTATCCTCTCGGAAGAGGAACTCTTTGCACATCGGGAGGATAGGGTGGTTGATGCTGATGCATGTCCACCGGGTTTTCTTTGCTTCGATTTTGGAGAAGTCGTTCCAAATCCTCACGCATGATGAAATTGGATGGCTTATTTATTTCCAATGAACGTCGGGAGCAAAATGAGCATCTTCCTCTATGAAGGCGCGCCCTGCTGAGGTGCTTGCGCCGGGAGTATTAAAAGTACTCCTTATTTGCTCCATTTGGGGTTGGTGTGGTTCTTGTGGTAGTTGCTCCGTTAGTGTCTTGAGGAAAGTAAGTACCTTTTTCTGGGTTGTAGCCATGTCTGTCTGAGCCTTAGCGAGAACTTCTTGTCTTTCCATCAAATCAACAATGGTAATAGGGGGTTGGCTTCCTATGGCTCCTCCAGCCTCTCATCTTGATGGAGGAGTGGCAGTAGCTCTGTTAATGGCTGGGGTGTTATACTCGAAGAAACATTCGGAATGGCGGCAGCGGCTCTGGCTCTGGTGATAGGAGGTGTCACGCTGAAGGGAATGTTTCCTGCACCGCTGGTGTTGGTGGTAGAGGATGTATTTCCACGAGATGCGTTGATCGTACTGGTATGCGGTACATTGGTGTCACCAGCAGGAATGTTTACGCCAAGGGTGTTGTCAGCGCCAGTAACATCGGGATTCATTGCTGATCCAGACCTAAGATACACCATCTTGAAATTGGGAAGATTTAAATGAAAATTGAGAAATTAACTTTGCAACCGAGAGATCAATCTCCCACTGTCATCGCCAGTTGTTTTGGGGTAAAAATTGATTATGTTGGTTTTGGTAAATTTGGGTGTGCCGCCGAGAAACGAATCAAAACCCTAAACAAATGCACTGCACGGGAGTACATTAGATTCGAGAGATCAATCTGTACAATCCTGGCCTAAACAAAGAAATGGCCGTTCCAGTCTTGCTTCGGTCACAAAGTGAAGGAGAAGGGTTAATCTTAAGTAGGGAAGCGAATAAGGTGTTGAGATCAGAATGGTCAACTCTGAAGGTGTGGCTATTTTATGACTTGTATCAGATTATGGAACTGGCTTGCAGAATGTAAGCTATCAGTTCTTGGTGTTTTTCTGGAGACTTGTGTTGATAACACTTGTGTGTGTTTGTCGAAATAGTTTGAAAACCTATTTATACAAGTCATGATTGAGCGCACCCTGATCTCGTAGGAAGTGGAGACAGTTAAGTAGTGGAGAAGTGGGGATGTGTAAAAGGTGGTGACCATCACGTTTCCGTCATGAGGGAAGACTGGTCAGCCTTACACCCACTACTCTCTTACTTATGTTAACCGTCCGCCTTTTCCTGACACTTTCTCATAATGGGCGTGTTGCACGCCGCATGCTGTAAACCGCCGGACCAATACCCTGATGTACATCCCCCAGTTTTTGACATGTTTGATGTCTCGAGTATTTTCGTGGAAAATATGCAGCAAGTTGCTGAATGGGTCTTGTTTGCAAGACCAATTTATTCTGACCAATCACGCGTAATCCAAGCGGCGGGTGGTCATGTGTGGCGAGCCAAGTCATGAGACTCGCCACAAAGAATATCATGTGCCGCTATTATGTTAAATAACTAAGTTATTTGTGAAACCGATACTTATAAAATATCGTATGTACTCGATGCATGTAAAGCATCTCTTTTAAGAAAGCAGCTCAAAATAATCGATGCATGTGAAGCATCGTTATATAGAGCCTGTCTTGGTTGGTCGCGGAACCTAATGTCTTAAAAGGAGCGTGACCGGCCACTTTCAGGAAGCTGCTGGGAGCTGTTCATGCATGCCAAAAGTAAGCCGGTCTGTCCCTATAGGAGAGTGATGGTTGGAAGCAATTTCGACATTCTATTGGTCGGTCCAAGTTAAATCTAGACCGGTTAAATTGGCTAGCCAAATTGGATGGCTGAGATGATTTGCAGCAGTTATTGGTTGCCGCTAATTTATTGAAGATTTTTATAAGGAGCGCGAACAGCCATCTTTGGGCATGCGTTTAGGAGCCGTAGGGGCGGCCGCGGCTTGGACGATTGCTCATCATGGAAGAGGTGCGACCAATGGTCATGGCCACATCTTGTTTGGCGCCTAGAATAGAAGTTTGGTTGGCCAATTCGTCTAGCGAAGTTGGGCGGTCAAGATGATTTGCGACAATTAATTGCTGCCATTGATTTAATTTAGGTCTTAAAAGCCGCGTGGCCAACCTATTTTGGGCTAACAGTTTTTGGTGCTAGCGGCGCGCTGGGAGTTGTTCGACCGGCCAGCACTGTAGCCGAGCCGTTGATGAGTATATTTGAACCTTGCCCATTGTCGAGATTAAATCTAGACCGATCAATTCGGCTGGCGAAGTTGAGCGGTCAAGATCGTTTTGCGACAGTAATGTAATGCCGCTTAATAAAATTAGGGTTTTGTAGCTCGCGTGGCCGACTGTTTTGGGCTAAGCGTTTGGTGGCTCATCTTGTGAGTTGAAAGGAGGCCGATCGTCCTGGGCATTAGCAGGCCCGCCAGTGTACATGATGGCGCTTGTCTGACCATGTTATGAGGCGGCTAGGTTTGATAAATCGACAGGCCAAAACGTATGGCCGTGATCGTTTTAAGACTGACATGGGCAGTCAATATTAAATTCCTTAAGGAATTAGGTGTGTCG